>JABJVR010000052.1:10760631-10820709 GCA_025773905.1 Chitala chitala
AAATTAATTCCATACTAAATTCACTGTAAGAATATTTAAAAAAAATAATAAATTCTTTCTTTTTTAAAAAATTAATATTATACAAGGTTCAATTAAAAAAAAAAAAAAAAAAAAAAAAAAAAACTTCCAAAAACTCTTAATGACTTCTGGCTACTGTTCCCATTGCAAATGCAATGTAAGGACGATTTACACATATTCTTTACTTGAAGTAAAACGGGCCCAGTCCACTCCTTAGATACCATTTTATAAAAAAGAATGCACAGACCTATTCTATTTATAGAGCGGGAAATTATCCAAATCGTTTTAGGGTGACGTAGCCTTTTAAAGACTTTGATACAAGTCTTAAGATATCAGGAGATGGACTCTACCTGCTACAGAACCCTGTAAAAGTGGTTAAAACCATGACCTGTGATCGGTCCAATATTCCAGACACACAAACAGAGCCTCTCACCCTGAGGGCCCTCCAGCCACCGTGGGCACCATCTCGGACAGCGACGGCAGTGACACGGTCTCCCACGCACAGGGGACAGCCCCCCAGCACCTCCGCGTCGGTGAAGTAGATTACGTCATCAACGAGCCCGTAGTCCTGGCAGAGTCGGCTAACCACGCCCTCTCGCACGTCACAAACAGCCTCCGTGGCTGAAACGTCACGAGAAATCAGACACAGAGTGACAGCAACAACAAACACTAACACACACACCTATTACAAAAATCTGCTGGCGAGTTGGAGAAGTATGACATTTGCGCGTTTCCTTATACATTTTATGGGTCTATAAACCAATACTTGTTTGAAATTTGAAGCAGACCTGCCCACTGACCGCGACCACCTTCTTCCTCGTCTGTCTTTCTCCACAACGGCGACAGAAGCCGGCCCATCACACTTTGCATTGCGGTGATCATGGCTAGTTTTCCTGAATAAGTCAAGAAAACAGTCAACTGGACTCCATCGGTGTACCTACCTGGGCAATTTCACTACCTAGAAAACGTGTTGTTCTCACTAGGTTTCAAACACAAGGGTTTTCAAACTGACACACCGTGATTCTTCTCTCCTACAAAAACAAGGGTACTGTGGCATCCCTCTTACCCTCAAACACACACCACTCTCTATCCTCAATGATCAATATTATTCTGTAAGTGTACAATAAGTAATATTAAGTCAAGACAATGCCACAATTATTTTAGTAAAGTAAAAAAAAAAAGCACAGATGTGCAACAAAATGCTTTTTATTTCTTTTGAAATCTGCGCCAACTACCAAACTTAACTGCATACGTTACGGTCAGCTCTGGTTATTAACGATCCTTCTGCAGCACAAAGTTTGAAAACCCCTGATCTATACGAATTCGACAAACGTAAAAGACATTACACAAAAACGCAGAAAACACAGCATGCCAACAAGGCCTTCCATATCGGCTGCAGGTGTAGTCGGTCGTTAACAAAATACCGTAAATATTTACTAAAGTATGTACGGAATTACGGTACACAATAAACGAACACAATTTCTAACAACTATTTTATATAACCACGACATAATACGATATTAATCTACAAAGTCAGGGATCTTGCTCACTTGCTAGTTTTAAAAATTACGTGTTGGTCGCAGTCCTGTGTTTCTTTAATCAGCAAAATAAGAGCTGCAATACGCATAGAACATTTTTTAGATTTTAGAACAACCAAAAAAGAGTCGTGTTAACATTACGTGGTTGAAAATTGCATACAGCTTTCAGATGAATATGGTCTGCAGTTTTACTAATAATGAAATCCTTGTGAGACACAGTTCTGCTGCAAAGCTGCTTTAGAACTACTAAAGAAAGGTATTTCACACCAAAACGACGAACCAAGTTTAAGCAGTCGCTGTAAGGCACTTTAATGAAGCACGTGTTTCACCAGAGGAAATTAATGTACAAATGTGACGTCACGCAACTACGTCATCACGCGTTAACTGGGCGCGCTTTTTCTCGCGCGCTTTCCCACTAGGTAATTTGTACGAATATAGCATATCTATGTGACAACATACTGTATAGATTTAATGGAACTGAGCGCTCAGAAATAAAAAAGAACAAAAATGAGAGCCCATTAAAGAGGTTGTTATAATTTATCCTGTGAATCAATAATATTTAGTACTATTGTTGCAAGTTTTGTCTTTGTGTATTGCAATAATGTATCTGACATGTTTTGAGAGTAGAACATTTCCAAAGTGTTATTTGATGGCACTGTGCCTAAGATCTTATTTAATTAGCTCATACTTTACCTTATGTCAGGTAATTAATTAAAAATTACCTTCGCCATATGGCATGCAAGTTGCTCACAGATTTCTTGGATGTTCAAGCTTTTGATGGTTCCAAAGTCTCTGATATCCTCTGGTTTTAATGCTCCACATTCAGCTGATCTCCATGTCCAGGTTTCTATATTTGCCAGTCTGTTTCATTAAGCATGGTGTTACTGTCATCCAGTACGGCTACATCACTCAGGAGGCACATCTTTTTGTCCACGTGGAGTATGATTTCAGAACAATTTGCGTTAATAATGTAATCTGTTCGTGTTAGCATGTTCCCGAATTGTCCGATGTTTACAAGCATTTCAGTGGCATGTTTGTACCATTTTTCAGGCACTTGACCACATTGTTCTGTCACTCAACAAGGGTGAGTATGTTGCCACTTTATTGCAGCATTGGCTGCACTGAGCTGGCAGGAGTACTGTTCACCATGATGTTCTGTCACTAATGGTCTCTTCAGCCTTGTTACACATCCTGCTCTTGTGGTCGACTTGTTATTTGAGCATGTTCTTTTGGTGGTAGTTGTTTAGTCCCTGCTCCTGGGCTGTTAGAATCAAGCTTTCAGTTTCTCCCTTTATTCCTGAGCTGCATAGCCAAGCACTGCTTGCTAATTGTCAGTGAACGGTCTGTCGGGGTTGCAGGACAACTGTCCGCACATCCACTTTCTCAAATTTAATGTTCTTCAGCTTCAGTTTGGTGAATTTTCTTGAAGGCTGAACAGACAAGTACATGTTGATTTCTTTTACTTCTTTCGAGAGAGTACTTTGCTTTGCCATTAATTTATGAGTCTATTAAAATTGACCAGGCCTCTTTCAATGTAACCACTGAAGCCAGTGATGACACTAATGTATGAGGGACATAAGTTATACTGGTCCTTGGTCAGTGTTTTTTTTATTGTTACAGTCACTCAATGTCTCCTTTTGGGTAGAGGAGCCAATGGATTGTCATGAGTTTTCTTTTTATGCAGTCTATCCTCTCAGTCTCAGATTTTTTCTAGTGGATGATCCCAAAGCTGTACAGGGTTAGTAGAATTGGTAGGGTGTTCACTGCAGAGATCTTTTTCCAGATTTTACTTTGAAACTACGAAGACAACATATTCTGCCATAGTATTCCACAGCAATCCTCTTCTACATCCTGGTGGTCTGAATACCATCGCTTTCAACAGCACCTACAGTAAATTCTTGTAGTTCTAATATTGTATTATATAGTACCAAGGATAGCTTTTCAATTTTGTTGCACTTGTGCAATGACCATAAAGATTCTATTCTATTCTACACCTCCTGCTCATCGAGGCTTTCTGTAGCAGTATTTCCATCCAACTGGCTACTCACTTGTTTGTCACTTTTGATAATGAAAGTGATGAACTTATTCAAGCCGGCCTCCATTTTGGTGTCACCACTGAACACTGTGAGTGTTGTGAGTGCTTGATGGAGCTGATGTTTATTCTTAGAGAATAATGATTGTCCATGTAGATTAAGTGTGATATCTTCTTGTTAGCTTGAACTGCATGCCATATAACCTGTCTTTTAAGTGTGGTGGATATCATTAGGAGTTTTAAGCAAAACAACAGGAGAGACGAGGAGTCATCCTGGAAGAATCTTTTGATGCAGATATTTCAGATCCTTTTGATGTACATTTCTCGAGTTCGCAAAATCTACATCTGTCTCATTGTTTTATACGGCATTTCCACTAGAGGCCGGTGTTGTGTACGTATTTTTAGAAATTAATTACAGATCTATTCGCAGTTGTGGTCACTGACAACCTTTCCTAGGAAACTCAGGACACCAGGCTTTATATACAGTGGACAGAACATTGGACCACAGTTATTCCAATGACAGTGTACATTTGTCAATGTAGGAGAAAAATAGACTTTGTTCTGTGAGAAAAATCCTACTGAAGGCACACAGAGCACTTGTGCCAGGCCACAGGGAGATAACACAACACCAAATAATTTACAACGCAATTCTTAATCTCAAACAAAAAACATTCCTCATCTCATTAAGTAGCTCAAAGGATTTCTAAAGTTTGTTTTGATATCAATGCAGATAAAAGTTATCGCCTGCTCTAATTAGATACTGTTTTTCTTTAACTTCCCTCCTGTTATCTTTAGGTGCATTATAGCTAACAAAAAAAAAAAAATGAAAACATAGATCAACTGTGATCAAAATTACAGAGGTAACATAAGGTCATGTCTCTACTGGAGTCTTTAAGGTGGGGGCAGGGGGTTGGTTAGAAAGGAATGTTTTGGGTCACATTGCAAACTAAAGGACTGGTCATTGGTAGCAGTCTGCATTCACAACATTCCAGGACTGAAGGACGCTGTAAAGGTTGAAGTTTTGTTGCCCCCCCTCACCCCCCAACCTATTTAACAGCCCTATATGGCCAGTCACTGCTTTTTCGATAAGAAGGCCATGAGACAAGACCATCCCACTTGTTGCCATTTTTGGGGTAGTTTTCTCTTTGAACACCCCATCTCAGCTGTTAAAAGTAAATGCTGGTCGTTTTGCTTTGACAGCAGTTCATGAGAAGTTCTACAAACCCCTCCCAAGCATGTAGAGACAAAGGCTAGGAGTCTTAGTCATCTGGCTGTTCGTTTTCATGCACCATTAGTTTCCTGCCATGAAAATGACTGCATATGTTCACATCCCTTAGTCAGACTGCTTCAAACCAGGCAGACACTCGCTTTCAAATGCACAGCTCAGTGTGTCTGTTTGTTTGGGTTAGACTTTGCTGGTAATAGTGTCATAATAGCAGTCTATTAGTAATGCAAAGCATCATACCAGTTGACACCAGTTAATAGGACCTACTAGTTTTAGTCGGAATTTTCTCCTGGGGTGAAAGAGTGAGTAATGAGGATGACACATGATTATCATAGCTTTTGTTTATTTTTCTATAATTATCAGTGGTTAATAAGATATATGTACAATTTTATTTTACTCTTAAAATCCCTGAAAGGAAACTAACACTTTGGAAAACATTAAAAAATGTTTCTGGTCTTAGCTATTTGACTTACATGAGGCTGTCTCCTCTTACAATGTTGCACTTGTTTTTACAAGTTAAAGAAACAAAATCTATCAATTACCCTATTATTTCCAGTCAATCTACAGTAAATGGATTTGGTTTAAATTCCAGGCGTTTGTTGGAATAATTGTCAGACAGTGGCCATTTCCTAAACAAATATATTTCCAAAAAAAAAAAAAAAAAAACTTACACGTGATAATGTTTATGCTGCCAATATGACATGGTTTCTTTTCTACTTTAGTTCCTTTTTGGCTTAACACCTTAACGCGCAGTAGTCGGGTGTTTGGAGGTGGTGGTGGGTAGGTCAGATGGGAATAGGAAGCCTCCCTCTCATAAAAATACAGCGAGCCGACTGTAGTGACTCCGCCTCCAGCTCCGTAGACTCAAATTCCTGACGTTTTATATCTTTGTGGCTGAGACGCGGAGAGACAGGAGAGACAGGGACCGATGCACGGAAACACAAGGTCGCTCGCATCGTGAAGCAGCATGCATCACACCTCTGACGGGGATCTGCCCGGGGCTCGCGGGGGACAGACTGTACGATCATGGGACAAAGTGATGGTCCAGGTCTCTGAAGGCAATGGCGGTGATGGTGTGCGTGCGTTTCTGACTTCATAACGAAAATAGCACCGAAGGGTATGTTAGATGCCGTCAGACAGCTAAAATAATTACTGCAAATTAAAAGACCTCGCGACAGGTTACATGATTTGCGATTGTCTGCTATATACAATGTAGGCTGTGTTTTAATTTTTAAAGAGTTGGATAACACTGCTAGTTCAAGCGTCGGGAAAGCGAAAATTATGGCTGGGGAGATGGCTGACTCGACATAATTTTCAAGTTAATGTTTTTAAATTACAGTTCTTTCTTTACACACTGAGATTTAGACTAGTTATATTTAACTGCTTACGGGTCGCATATTTTCATTTATTTTAAAAACTTTCTTTTTAAATTGGGATCTGAGTACGCAGGGCATGTTAAGATGCATAAACATCAACACAAACCCAGATAAAGGAGATATTGGTTGCATGCCATTTATTTATAGGATACATTTATAATACGTGTGCGTATATGTATTTATTCACAGATCCAAATATTGTTTTAGAGTCTAAACAGACTACTTAAATATAAATAAAGGTGTCTAGTTGAATAATATATCAGGATGGAAAGTGCATGTCACTCATCACACCGGCGGTGCCGTTTGGGCACCGAGATAAACCCAAATTCTGCTGGCAAAGCCGGCGAAGAGGGATCCACATGCGTCGAGTATTCAACTAAACAGGACCAGAAAGCAGCAGATGGACGACGGGGCACCAGCGTGAAAAAACACCTCCATAAGCACAACCTGAAACATCGCTACGAACTGCTGGAGACTTTGGGGAGAGGGACGTACGGCAAAGTGAAGAGGGCAGTGGAAAGGCAGTCGGGCAGAGAGGTAACACCGTGACAGTGGCAGAATGCTTTGTAAATATGTTTAATTGTGTTTTTAATTTTCTGAGTTGAGTGGTAGCCCGCTATGACATTTAAGTTTAAATGTAGAGAAGTAATTTAAATGCAGACAAGGTTAAATGCAGAGAAGTCATTTCCCTATGGGATTAATAAAGTACAATAAAAATAATAATTTAAGCAATTGAAACTCCGACTCAGTGCTTTTGTTGCTACGTTAAAATGCTACTGCTGGCAATTTGAGGAGTTACGATGAGTATTCAGGGTATTCAATACAGTGTTGTGACGTACTAATTCCTCTGGGAATTCCCCGAGGCACGAGCCACAAAAGGTCCCAGTCAGCACGTGCCCTGTGTTCAGTAGTGCTCCGGGGGCCTGCTATTCAGTCCCTGTGTTAAGAGCCAGCCATTGTAGGAGCGCTGTGGTTTTTAATGACCCGAGCGGCTTTCTTAATAAAGGAGACCAAAGGCCGTCAGAGATGCCACGGACTTTATAAAAAGGTTTGAATGTAGTGAAATAATGCACGTGTTCTATTTTAGAGAACTGCGGTCCACTTTATTCGGTTAGGTGATGTGTTAACATTTTTCCCAATACCGCATACTGGTAAAATGTTTAAGTATTGCAAGTCATTGCAAAAGACACATAGCCAGCTTTCAATGACTCCATTCCCTTCAGGGGTGTGAAGAATGTGTAATGGATGTACCACACACACACTTGGTGGTTTTATCTGTTTGTTTGTTTGTTTGTTATGTATGCAGTATTCCACTTATGACGTTGAAATGCTGAACAGCAATGTTGCAGCTCTTCACGGTAGTGATGTTTGTTTTTGAGATAGGCCAGCCATAAGGTCTTAGGCAGTGGTATAGTGGCTTTGTAGGTGGATATACTTTTCCTTCTGTCCCTTCAGAATACATATTCATACTTACACCTGTGCACTATAACTTTATGCAAAAGTGACCACATTGTGACTGTGTGGTATATCCATTTTTTTAGAGGTGGGTATGCACAGTATATGTGCACAGTGGCCACAGTGAGCTGGCTCAGTGGTTGGCACTGTTGCCCTGTACTTCTGAGGGTGGAGGTTTCAATCCAAACCCAAACCCAGATGAAATGGGTGGGTTGCATCAGGAAGGGCATCTGGCAGTTTTAAGGTTCATTCAAAGTCTTTGTAGAACTTCCTGAGAGGTCACAGGCTCAATCACAAAGATACACATGCACACAGAAGCTTGGAGGCAGACGGGGTGGTTATGCAATCTGGCCCTCTGGCTGCTTGGTCTATCCCATCACGTTCTGCTTAGGGAGGAAATTAAATGTGCAGAATGATGAAGACTAGGGACATTCCAGCGATGGATGATCGAAGAAGAGCTATAATGCCCATGGTTTACCAGGAACAGCACGCTTGTTGTCTTGCGTCTGATATGTGGTGTGGAACTCTTCTGTGCATATGTGTGTATACACGTGTCAGTGTTTGTTGAAATGTGTGTGTGTGTGTGTGTGTGTGAATGCGTGAGGAGCACAGTCTGGCTGAAGCTTGCTGATGCCACGTAGATGAGTCCTCCTAACAAACAGGAATGGCGTTGGGACAGAGTGCGTGCCCTGATAAGGAACATTGCCAGAGGGAGCCGTGGGTGTCTTATAACGCAGGAGCTCACGTTACCCTGAGCTCGCAGCCCGTAATTAAACCATCAGCGTCCAGCCGAATGACAAAGCACAGAAATGCAAGCAGCCCTCACTTTCCTGTCTTGTAGTGTTGGCGTTCTGTGATGCCATGAATGGCTCGAACCCTTGCAGTAATACTGGCACCAGTAAAGGCTTATGTGTTGTGCAGTTTTCTCCCCTTACATGGCAGATGTAGCAGCCCACCTATATTCACCCATGAAGGCTTTAAATAGTCAAACCATGTCTTAAGTCATAAAAATGATTAACTTCACTGACACTTTGCTTTCACTCTGTACTTACCCCCTTAGCAGTGCATTGAAAGGGTTTTATTTTGACAATCCTGAATTGCATCTCCTTAAATAGTGAGTTACATGCCCCTTCATTTCTGCAGAAGGAACACATACATTTGATAAACTCAACCTTTTGTGGACTACAGTCAAGAAGTCTTACGCCATAATTACTTTTTATGCTTTTAATTTGCTCTAGAGACCTTAAAAAAAGGCATGAGAAAAGTTATAGTGAAGCAAGCTTTTGACTTCTTTAATCCTCTGGTAGAAGACACCCTGTCTTATGTGCTACATACCAGCCGAACAGAGGCTCTTTTGGCTCTTAGTATTGGGTAGATTTCTGGAACTTGATTTAGGGTTAGTAGGCTACAAAAATGAATCCCATGACAGACAGCTATTGCTGTCTTTGAGTGACGTGTTGACCTACTTCACTAAATTGGCCCAGCAGACAACTAGCTGACAAGGGATTTAACTAAAGTAATTTGTTAATCATCACTGCTCTGTTCTGTTCGGTCCAGTCTAGCCTACTTTTATATAAGATCAGCCTTGGTGTGGGCCTGTTACGGTATCTGACAGTTTAACCTGAGGTCTGTGCCAGTGTGAGAGATTTTGAAAAAGTCAAACAGTGTGATGGAGGAAAGTTTGGTTGGAGTTAAAACAAAAGCTCTGGTGTGTGGATGTGGGTGTGGGGGGTGTTCACAGTGCAGTCTGTGGATCTGTCCATTCCCTCAGAGGATGGGGTACCACTTTCTGCTGAGAGCTTGGGGTGTAGAAAATACCTTTCTGATTCATTTTATCCTTACTGATGTAATGGAAAACAGCTCAAGAAAGCATATAATACCTGTGGAATATGCATCTGCTTTTCTGTTTTTGCATTTATATTAATTTCTATTCCTTATTATTCATAATCAGTCGATGGCTTGGGGTCCCTTCTGAAAGTCTCTTTTTATGGATGCATATGTTAATTATGCTGGTCCCAGGACAGCATGTGGTTCTCATCGACCTGTATGCAGGATGGTCCTCCAGTCTTCTGGCTGGCTGCATCAGTGCTGAAACTGACTAACCTGCAAGCGATGAAAGGGCCCTCAGTTTAAGAGTATTTTACCATAGAAGGTCAGACATGAGGAAGAACACTGGTACGATGGCTTTCATGGGCCTTCAGTTGAACCCAGGGGTCTGTACTGACTGATGAAAGTAGAAAAGTTTGAACGCTACCGGAAAAAATGGCATCATAATTGCTGAACTAGGGGCGTGACACGTTTCCCAAAATACCAGCAAATGTGCTGCTTTGTTCACTTTGCGGAGAGGTAGCAAAGGAGTATCTGGGATTTTGTAGTGGAGCCTAGTGTGGTTTAATGTTAGGTGCTCTTCTTTTCTGTCCTGCCAGGTGGCCATCAAGTCCATTCGCAAGGAGAAGATCAAGGATGAGCAAGACATGGCCCACATCCGCAGGGAGATCGAGATCATGTCGTCTCTCCGACACCCTCACATCATCTCCATCTATGAAGGTCAGCCATTTGTGTGTGCACGTGTGCATGAGCGTGGATGTGTGTGTTTGTGGGTGCTCGAAAGGGGCATGTGCCCACATCACAGGGGGGATTTCTCCCTATCTGCGCTTGATCTCGCAGCCAGATGTCTGTTAGCACTTATATCTCCGCAGCTGAGTCTGGAAGCCAGTGAGGTCATAGTTTGTGGTAAGGTTTGGACCACACCCCTCCCCAGTCCTGCAGACCTACACCCATGTCTGTACTCGTTTCCCAAGTTGCTATGAGTTGAAGAAAGATTTTGCTGGGTACCCATTTAGTAAGCCTTTTAGATGGGTATGTGCGTGCGTGCGTGTGTGTATGTGTGCGTGTGTGTGTGTGTGTACATGTGCATGCATGCATGTGCTGGGAGGGGCTGCTCAGCTCAGCACCTCTGAAGAAAGCCCATAGTCTTAGAGTTTATTCCTGCGGGTTGGAGTGCCCCCAAAGAGCTCTGGAAACGTGTAGAGCGAGACAGCCGTTTCCGGCTGCGCCCTGGTCTATGGTTAGCAGCAGAAACTGAAAAGCTGAACCAGATGTACAGGCTGAATTTTGCTCCCTCTGCACTCTGCCGCAGTCAGCACGTTGCTCATTTTTACTGATGTGCCTGCCGCTCTGAACGTAATTCATAACCTCATAACCCAGTTCTAAGATGTATGATCAGCCCAAGAATCCTGGTTCGCATGTGCAGAAAGTTTATTAGGAAACTTTTACTGTATTTCTGAACATTTTAAATGAACACTAAGGATTCGGTTTGGATGGAGCGTGTTCTAACACCTGAACCGTTACGAGAGTCTTCCACAAACCAGGCGGTTGTAGGGCGAGCAGAGAAAATGAGGGTCAAGAATGTTGCCCTTAGATTGAGAGCCCAGCTGGAGCATTGCCAACCCTTTGTGTTCCTCCCAGTCACTGGCAGCATTCCCAGTCTGCTAGCGGCTGACCCCCGGAGGAATGGGGGGGGGTACATGGGACAATAGGCTGACTGCAGAACCGTGATGATTAAAGCGATCTGGGGCGTGTCGCTCGAGTGGGTGGGGGGTATTAATGGTAGTATGGTGCCATGGCCTTTAGCTAATACAGGTTATGTAAGTCAGGTTACAGCACCACAAGGGACTAATGGGCTGGTCTGTCTACTAAACAAGATGGTCAGGCCAAGATAGATCTGCTGTCCCAGATCAGCATGTGTGCTGGTTCAGACAGCTCCTGTCCATAGTGCAGGCTTCCTAGGTACTGGCACCACAGCCAGGTGCAGCAGAAGCTCCACCCAATGCTTGGTCCCACATGGGAACTCTCAAACTTGATATTGGGTTACACATTGCCATGGCAACAGACAACTTTCAATTCTGATTCATGAATAAAATTGCCTGGCAAATACAGAGCAAGGAGCACTCTTATGAAAGACAAAGTGTATCCGTTGCCCACGCAAGGCAGCATATGTCTGGCCCTTAGTCTGAAACCTGCTATCCCTATGTGATCTGGAACTATTCATGCTAAATTATTGCAACCAATTAGTTGTCCAAGCGCAATAAACCAGATTTCTTTTGGGAGCCATTGTGCTAAGGGTTGTTGGAGAGAGCTCCAAACGGGGGTTGAATGAGTACATAGTGTGGGTAAACACCATCACAGTGTTGTAGAAGGAGGAGACAGATCTGACACTAGCTCGGACAGGTGGGCCTGCAGTATTTACTCCTGCGCCTCACGCTTGCAGGGTGACGCAGGTGAGCAGCCTGTGTGATAAAGTGTGAAAACTGGAGAGAGTTCGGAATGCAGTGTGTAACCTGCCCCTGCAGAAATAAAAGGCCTCAGCACCTGGGTGGGAAATGACGTAGTTCTTTCCAGAATGTTTCACGCTTGTCAATGCCCCCTCTTTGTG
Source organism: Chitala chitala (assembly GCA_025773905.1). Classification (NCBI taxonomy): domain Eukaryota; kingdom Metazoa; phylum Chordata; class Actinopteri; order Osteoglossiformes; family Notopteridae; genus Chitala; species Chitala chitala. Next base: position 10,772,711 of record JABJVR010000052.1, read on the forward strand.
ACTCCTGCAGTGTTTGAGAACCGGGACAAGATTGTGATCGTGATGGAGTATGCCAGCAAGGGCGAGCTGTACGACTACCTGAACGAGCGTCACCGGCTGAGCGAGAGAGAAACCCGGCACTTCTTCAGGCAGATTGTCTCTGCTGTGCACTACTGCCACAAGGTGGGGAGACCTACGTTCTCTCAGTTGTACTTACCAATGCACGCAGACACACACACAGTGCTCAGTGTTGACACGGTAAACCACCTGGATTGCTGGTCAGACACAAATGGCCACCAACTGGTTGAGCTGAAAGACCAATCAGGTGTCTAAGCACACTGGAAGGAACCCGTCTTTGATCTACAGCCAATCATCTGTCCCTTCCCCTCTGAGCTACTGCAAATCATCTGTCCCCTGCCCTCTGAGTTACAGCCAATCATCTCTTCCCTGAACTGTACTCTACAGCCAATCATCTTTTCCCTGCCCTTTGCACTGACTCTCTAACTCTCAGAAAGTACAAGCCTCCGGCAGGGCAGACCCTCCATTTTACACTTTTTCACACAGCTGGAATAAAGTCGTCACCCTCCCCCACTTCACTGGTAGCAGCCAATCATGTGTCAGGCATGGTGCCCAGAGAGGTGAGACAGGAGGAAAAAGAAGGTGGGTTGTGGCAATTTCTGAATGTAGGCAAGGACTGTGTGGAGTTAGCAAGTTTTCACAACACACCAAACTGATTAGCCTCAAATAACTCCCCAGTTATATCCCAGATGCAGCGTGACCATTTTGCTGGTCATGTCGCACATGTTAATGGCTGTTCTCAGAGGTCCCATTCAGAAAACGGTATGAGAACATCTTGCTGTGCAACATGACTAACCAGCCGAGGTTTGCGCGACACATGTGGCGGATTAAGGCAAATCGCAGCCGGTGACATCATAGCGGCTGTGGGAGATGGAGGACGGCTCTTTGCTACGTGGATCACCAGTGCAGTTCCTTTAGAGTTTTACCTTATCTCATCCATCAGTCACTTCCAGAGCGTGCTTTGTGGGATAAGTCTCATTGGAGTGCCTGCTAAGCATCCTGCTCAAGCGTGTATTTTTTGCCTGTCACAGAATGGGATCGTGCACAGAGATCTGAAACTAGAAAACGTGCTGCTGGATGAAAATTTCAACATTAAGGTAAGTAGATGTTCTTCAGAGACATTTAAATTTTAAATACAGTAAAAGAGCTGTACTTCCCTTTGCTCGGTTTGTCCCATCCAATAAACGTGCGTTGTATGCTGCCATAGTGACTACCGTTAAGCTTACGTGTAGTGATAAGTGTAGGCTTAACACAGCATGTTAAGTGTCCAGTCAGTAAGTTCAGACAGAAAAGAGAGAGAGACCTTAAATCACAGGGAGAAAAGAAGGGTAGTATACTCTATACTAATTTCCTCCCACACTGTCATCCAGATTGCAGACTTTGGCCTGTCTAACCTATACCACAAAGATAAGTTCCTGCAGACATTCTGTGGAAGTCCTCTATACGCCTCGCCTGAGATCATAAATGGGAGACCTTACCGTGGCCCAGAGGTACACCACCAGCAGCACGGCTAACTTGACCAGCTTGACTAGTATGTGGGTTCAGTACAGACTGGCATGACACAAGTTTGTTCTGTGCTGACAGGTAGACAGCTGGGCACTGGGGGTACTTCTCTACACCCTTGTCTATGGTACCATGCCTTTTGATGGTGCAGACCACAGAAAACTTGTCCGCCAGATCAGCAACGGGGAATATCGAGAGCCCACCCACACTTCAGGTACATTACTGCCCCACCCACTTTAAAACCCTACCCAATCCTTAGGAGTCTTATCATACACCACGTTCTCAGGTGCCTCACAGCTTTTCACCACTCTTTATTCACCATCTGTTTTATCTCCTTGAGTGCTCTGCAGTTAATAAAGCCTGATTATTTTTCTGTCCCCCCCACCTCCCCACTCCTGCAGATGCGCGAGGCCTTATCCGCTGGATGTTGATGGTGAATCCAGAGCGGCGAGCCACGGTAGAGGACATCGCCCACCATTGGTGGGTCAATTGGGGCTGGAAGTCCAGTGTGTGTGACTGCAGCACCCCCCCGAAGGTTGACTCACCCCTGGTCGCTCATCTGCTTCGCTGGCAAAGCCATCCTGAGCCGCGTCCCCCAGCTCGACCGCGCCCCAGGAAACCGCGGCAGGAGGGCATCGGTGGCGAGGCTCACGTCCATGGTGAGGACGAACCAGGTCTAAAAAGGCCCAAGGGCATTCTGAAGTCTAGGCTGCAGGGAGACGCAAAGCCAGAGCAACTGCAGCAAACATGGAAGGTAAAGTCCACATCCGGCCGTGAATTTAAGGACGAGGAGGATGAAGATGGAGAGCCAGTCTCAGCAGAAGGGGCCAAAACAGTGCATCTTCTTCCAAAAAAGGGCATTCTGAAGAACAGCAGTCAACGGGAATCAGGCTACTACTCCTCTCCTGAGCGCAGCGAGTCCTCTGAGCTGCTAGATGGCACTACACTGAATTCTCCCACTGGCACATCCCCGAAAAGAGCCTCAGCACGGAAGGGTATCCTGAAACGCAGCGGACGGCACACTGTCGAATGTGCCCTTTCAGCTGTGGTGGGCACAGCGGATTCGGGTCTGTTCCGCAGTCAGACTCGTCCGTCAGGCATCGCAGGCAATGATGATGCTCGGCAGACCAACATTAGAGCCTGCCTGTCTGCTGAGAGCCTGCTGCAGTTGGCTGGCATCAGGGGCCTCCAGGTCGCACCAGCCCTCCCTTCAGTCAAGCTTGGTCGCAGGATTCAAGTGGCCTCTGATGACAATGGAAGCTTCTCACTGCTGGGTGACCTGGATGACATGACTCAGGTATACCAGCAGGCTCAGGACATCAGCAGCTGCCTCTCCTAATAGTCCAGGCAAGGGAGGCAGCAGAACGGCTGGGACGGTGTATGTGTGTGTGTGTGTGTGTGTGTGTGTTATTGTGTTTGTCATGGAACCTGTATGATTCTTGGGAGTACAGGGTCACACATAGCCATAACCAACACACATACATATACACATACACAAACACAAACCTCTGCCCAGCAAATATTAATTACCGGAAACCTGCCTACACGATACAGGTATTTGATGTGTCCCAATGTTTACATTCTCGTGAGGAGACCAACTGGGACAGCGGCAGGTAGTGCACAGATGAGACCAGTCGTCCGCCGAATGGTGACAGTCTGCACAGAGCTGCTCACTCAGAGAGCCCAGTGGAACACAAAGCCAAAATCATGCACACATGGCCAACAGCATACGTCATTCACAATTTTCTGTGGTAAACACGGTCATTGAAAGCCAGCTGGTTCGTGTCCTGCCTTTTCAGAACCAAGCTATGAATATATTTGCTTCACAATTAGCTGAATGTGTGAAAAGGTGTATTCCAGCAACTTTGTGTGGAAAAATCTGGAATAAAGTTCATTACAGGATGTTCTGTATGAAAGGACACCATGTATAGGGTGGTGCCTGTCCTGTGGGAAGTGCCTTGTTAAATTTGTCATATACATAAGTCAGTCTGATGAGGAAATACGCAGAGGAAATACAGGAAGAGAGAGTAGGTGTGAGAGGAAGGGGTCTGACAGGATGACAAAGGGTTTGAGAGAGCGGGGATGGGTAATGCTTGGTTTTCCTTTTTTTGTAGGAGGTGCGTCTAGTGCGTTTAACTGGTCTGAGAAGGGAACTCAGGTGGACGGAGTAGTACGTAATAGGAATGTGTAGCAGGAAAGTGAGTGTAAGAGAGTTGAGTCAAAAACGAAAGTGAGGGGAGAACTGAATGTGCCAAGGAAAGTGATAGGATTGTATTCTGTTACAACACACTAAGTGCCTCAGCAGTAAGGCCCGCTGTACACTAACTTCCTTAGTGTGTTTTCTTCTGTTGGTGTTTAGCAATAATGGTCGAAGATACCTTAAAGGTGAGCTGGAGTGATAATGCTGAACGGTGATAACGAAAAGGTCACAGGTCAATGTTTTGTGAGTCATCCCCGCCCCCTCAACAGATACTATCTCTTAAGCCCCAGAGGGACAGCTGGCACATCCCACATGAGGGCTCAGTAAATAACTTCCATACATATACTACAGAAATCACAGAGGGACAAAAGGCACGAACACAGCTGGATGCAATGCACCCACAAACCAAACATGTACATTATAAACAGCAGGGCTAGGTGAGTAAGGGGAACTCCTGACATGGTGATTCCAACGTCTGGCCTACTGAGGCCTCTCAATCCTGCATGAAGAAAATTGTCAAATTCTGCAATATGTACACAGTTCTATAAGGGAAAAGTCTTTCATACTTAGGTAGCTCCATGTGTGTAACCAGCTCCTGGATATAAACGGAGTAGCTGTTGTTTATCTTGCTGTGTTTTGTAGCAAATTTTAATGGCAACTGGATTTACAGTGATTACATTATACTATGTTAGTATTGTTTTCTTATACACCTGTTTTTATTGTCAAGAATGTGAACATGTTATATTTCATTATGTTATGATAGTTGTTTGGTAGTATTGTTTTGGCTTCAAGTGGAGCAGTTCGATCTCGGTAAAAAGCAAATACTTTAGGGGTGTGCAGGTGCACTAAACAAGGCAGGTGTACACGTTCGATATCCTGTCGCCATCCGCTATAACGCTGCATGTTTAACGGCTCCACCTAAAATACCAGATGGTAGTAAAGCAATCCAAAATGCACATACAGGTGCCATGTGCGGACTTAAACTGTCATATCATTATTTGTTTTATTACATATATGAGTTTTGTTAACCGGCTCTCACCATTGGAGCTTACACTGGGACAACATGTTAGAACCATTGTAAGTTTACCAAGGTTGTTGTAGGGTAAGCATCTAAATTCATGATTTTCTTTATTGTAAGTAAATTTAAAATATTTGCCAAACTGGAAATAACTCTTGCATGTCTGTTAACCTGGAGAAAGTCTAATAAAAGGAAATCTTGACTGGATATGTTAGGTTAAAATAGTATTCGATGTTATTTAAGTTTTTTTTAATTTTTTTTTTTACTTACAGCTGTAAAGTTCTTACTGTACGTGCTGATACTGCTGTGTTTATCATTTTTGTGTCAGCTGGCTAAACATGGACTGCTTTTCATGTGTCTGTTTAGTGCCTTTGCTATAGATATGGTCCTGTTTGATTTTTAGACTGATAACCATTTGTGTTGTATTACATGTCTGTATTTATTGATGTCAAAGTCATCTTCTGACTGTTTTCATGCTGCTTTAAGGTGGTCAGTCCACTGATGTTTATTCTCATTGTTCTTTGAGCAGGCCTTCAGTCAGGGAAGAGCGTGGCATTCCCATCATGCTTTGCATTGGTCTTGGTCAGTGCATCAGGGAAGAGCGTGGTATTCCCATAATGCTTTGCATTGGTCTTGGTCAGTGCATCAGGGAAGAGTGTGGTATTCCCATCATGCTTTGCTGAGGTCTTGGCTTGTTAAAAACTGGAGATTCCCATGATGCTTTGTGGTGGTTTTAGTGTGTGCACAACTGGGGTTTCCCCATCATGCTTTGTGGTGGCTTTTATTGGTGCACTGCTTGGGAACGGGGAATCCATGCTTCTCTTCTGAACTGGGACAGCAACTGAAAAGTATTATATTGGGTGGACATCCTACTTCCCACTTTACTGTCTACATCAGCAATGCCTTTCAATGTCTTTGCAAATAAAAGAAACATTCCAAAGCAACTTTGTCTCCTTCCTTTGGCCTGACAGCACTGGTTAAGACCATGTGCATTGCAAATAAAATTTTAGACTCTGCCCCATCTGGCACAGAATGTACCTGATAAGTTTGTGTCAAAGTGTTTCACAGCAGCTCTTAGTGGAAACTGTAAAGCAGATCATGAGATGCAGTCTAAAAAACCTGTTAAAACATCGGGCCATTGCATTTGAAAGTCACCTCTTTCATATGGGACTTAAAGTAGTTAGAAAATGAGAAGAAACGCAGCTAAAGCTGTTACACACTGAAATTACGGTCTCTTGCAAGGCAGAAGGAGCCACGCGTGATAGACCCAGTTCACGCTTTTGCAGAGGAAGCAAAACGAAGTATGCATGTTGTGGTGAATTTGGCTGTAAGAGCTGACAGGGTATTCCTGTCAGATGGTTGGAAGGGATTGCTGGTCCACTGTAAGCTCTGAGCTAGTTGCTTTGGGCTGTCGTTACAATGTTGTGCTGAACAAAGGCACTTCTCCCACTGACCTCCCACCCCAGATTAGAGAAGTTACATTTAGTTGACAACATTGGAATTTTAGGACAGGTTATCAACACACTGATCTGATCAGAACCAAAAGGGTTGGAATAAAATAGGGGAGGGACCTCTAACAGCATATAATCTGGGCCTTCCTGGGAAGCACATTCTGTCACAAACCAAACAGGATGGTGCCTAATACATGGGGTGTTTACTGAACACATGGAGGTCCCAGTGGAACTCAGACAATCTGACAACTGATGGCTAGTAATGGGAGAATCAGGGCTGTCCTTGCACATTTCTGTCCAGTGAAAGTGTGCAAACGTATTGGCTTTCAAAACATCCCTCCCTGACACAAACTGTGGTGATATGTTCAACAGCTGCTGTACTCAGAGGTGTTCTGTCATGCCCTGTGAAATGGCTCCCAAAGTCACATCCCTGGTAACCAGTGTGATTGGGTTTGATCACAGGCCAATGGACCATGATCCAAAGTAGTGAAGTTTTATTGGAAGCCCAAGAATTCCTATCTGAGGACAGACAGAATGTCCATCCTCGTGCGAGTGAGTGAAGTTGTCACTTCTGATTTTAATCTAGTGTCACTGTATTCTAAACCAGTTCAGGTTTTCTGTAGTAGCTGAGCAGTCAAATCCCTCTGTGCATGGCAACAAAAGCGAGCTCTCGCCTGGGACAATGATCGCAGGGACGTGCGTCAACAGCAGCCGCTATGCAGTAATTGCAGTGGAGGTGCAAGCAAGCTGTTACTTTTGAAACATCATGAGGCTGAAGGGATTGGGGGGGGTTGCCTGGACAGGAAGACGGAGAGAGGCGCCGTGTGTTCAGCCGCATGCGAAGACATTTTGCCTCGAGCTGAGCCGCAGCTCAGAGTCGTGTGGCGTCTGGCTCTGAGATCCTCTCGTCCGCAGTATTTGGGAGAGCTGGTTTTAGCCAAGCCTTCCATTTTAGCCCCCTCTCACTCACCCCTTTAAGCACAAACACAGCAGAACCCACCAGATGCTTACCCCAGCTGGCCCGCTCTTTCCATTTCCTCGTAGGTCTGTGCAAATTCTCAGAGCTCTAAACTGTGATTAAAGCCTTCACCCACTTTCCATCTTCTCCTTTCTTTGACTTGCCCATTTTTGGGAAGAAAATTTTATTCACTTGAATTTAAATTCAGTCTATTTGAAAATAGGACCCTGTCCAAATAGGCCTACTGGAAAGCACTTAAGGTAACATTCAACAACAGCACTGATATGAAATTGTGATAAAAGCTAGCAATATCGCCAACAGACAAAAGGTAACGTATGTGATCCCATTTAAAACGTCAGTGTGCCGAAGCCAAAAGATCATAAAGCAGAGAAAACAGAAATTCCACAGCTGTATACATAAGCTTGGCACACACCTTGTTGGGAGTGCTTAACTGTGAGATCTTAAAGAAAGAGAGTTTGAGTGTGAGCTGAGCTTCGTGCAGTCTCCTCTGAGCTGTGGTGTTTTGGAAGAAGTACAGAGAGGGACGTACAACAATAAATCACTGACAGAAGAGCGTGTAGGAGCCCTCAAGATAAGACACAAGCGCCTCGGGGTGGAGGATGTATGCAGGCATGGCACGCAGCCAAGACACGGAATCGTGCCATCGGGGTGGTCGCTATGGCACACCTGGCGCCCCTCCGCCATCATCAAAGACTCCTGAGGTCTACACGAAGCCACACGTGGGATGAGGTACTGAGTAGTTAACCGCTGAGGTAATACCTCGGGGCAACAAGGCTCCCTGCTCCGCCCTGTGGTTTATGCCTCTGCACTCGCTCGCGTGACGCTGTGTTTGGGGAAAGCGTCTATTTTGAGCTGACAGAACACCTCGAGAGGACACGAATGATGTCCAGGTGTGGTCTGAAGGTCAAATGTTTCGTTATCAGGTGTCTGGATGCATTTAGTAAAACCTTGGCATGTGGTTCTGAAATGTTACCATGACTACTGCATTTACTGTCTCTGACATGACTACCATACTTCACTAATTAGTGTGGTTTACAAAAATTCACTTCTAAACCATTTTCAAAACCAGGTACTGAATAAATAAAGGCAGCATCCTTGAAGGTACGTGTGGAAAATTAAGCTGTGATCTCATTGTGTGATGACTGTCTGCACTTTGTTCACAAAGTTAATAAGTGTGTCTCGTGTAGACGATTCACTGACACTTAAATTCTAGGGTTTTCCGCCTCCTGTTTGACACCACGGTTCATTGTCCACTCTCTGTGTTTCACCAGTCAAGTGGCTGTTTCCCACCTTGGAAGGTGAGCACAGAGATGAGTATATTCTTGTGCTGTGCATCTTAAAGGGAACAAGGGGTGCTTTTAAAGTCTGAAAGCAGAAAAGACAAAATTTCACACTATACAGTCATACTGTCAAATCTCCATCTTAGCTCTGACGGGCAATATATTTTTTGTATTTTCAATATTACTTTTTCTTTCATATCCAAGTACGAACAGGTGCTGTCTATATTTTTTAAGTACGTCTGTGGGAGGCTTGCATAGTGGCCAAAAATAAGTATGGTCTCCATTGTCTAACTGTAATACACAGAGGGTCCTACAGTTGTGACATACAGCGGATTATAGCAAGATGAAGACTTCTGTAACAGGCACCATCCCTATGGCTCCAGACACTAAAGCCACCTGACACACATCTGACCGTAGCAGGATAATGCCTGTATACTCTGCATAACATTACTGTGACACACATCAGGTGCCCATGGCTTACTGTAGACAGCTGAACCTAACTTGGACCTGGAGCTGACACGTGAAGCTTTTCGCATGTGTTGGAATATGAGAAATGAGAAGATCACAAAACATAGAGACACAGAACACCAATGATCAGAGCTCACCACTCTTTCCTGTGACCACGGCTCTTTTCATTTGATGTTGACACACACGACTGTCAGAAGCTACGTTGATGACAACAGCCACTTTGTTCTACGTTCCTAAGTACGAACATCTCATCCTTTACTAGACATGGAAATTGCCTGATGCTCATACACACTTATCCTTATAGATGAATTAAAAACCAACATACATAAACTGTACATTCACAAGGAAGGTTCTGGGCCACTGGATTGAGTCAGTCCACTAACTGAGCAGACTATATTGTCGGTGGGTTTGTCCAGCGCGTTTGGCAGGTTTGCTACAGAGATGCTGAAGGTTGAGGGTGTTACTTAGACCCTGTAAGCCTTACGTGTGCAGAAAGCCACTGGATTATTATGCCACTTACATAATAACTAACCACGTCACTCAACTGCTTTGCAAAGCCTGGTTTGCCCCCCTTACCAAGCGCTCCTGCTGTATGTTACTTTGGGTCCCAATGTTTGTACATGAAGTTCCTTTGTCTCATCTGTTCTTATTTAGCTGCCCCTCCCCCAACCGTGATTTTAACAATGACTTCACCTTTACAGTATTTTTATTAAGCTCCCCTGTTGTTACTCATTTTGCATTGTTTCTGTTCATTAGAGAAGTCTTCAGCGCACCTTTAAAGTGTGCATGTTAGAAATGTGTTCACCACATACACGTATAAATCTCCTACCTAACCGCAATGGTGCAGAATTTTATCGGTTTTTTTTTTCCACCCCTTGTAGCACAAAAAATCTCTCCAAACCACTCAGGACAAACAAGGTTTAGATTTGATGTCTTTGTTTATCCAACACAGTAATGCAGCATTCAACATGTGCTGCCCTTATTATGCCTTAAGAATGCATGTGAGGTTTAAGGTGACAGTGCTCCTGGTGCGATGGTTGGCAGACTCACCGTGCTGAAGCAGGCCCCTCCTACCTGCAGGCTTGTCCCGGCCTCCTCCCACGTGATTGGTGAGCTGGATCCGCAGTCCTTGTTGTTTTGACAGACAGGTGAAAAGTGAATCTGTGGTTAGAGTGCCAGGCTGAGGTTTGAGCACAGATCTGCTCGCATGACAACCTTTTTAACTGGTCGGAAGCTGAGATAAACAAAGAACTTTCATTGTCAACCTTGTGCTGTCCTTTATCTGTTCATTTTTTGTCTAGAATGAAATAAACAGAAGGGCATAATGTTCATCCACAAAGTGGACACACGTGTGACAGAGCTGAACAGTGGTGTAGGCTTTATTTCCACCCTGGGGGCACACTACTTTTGGCAGTTATTCCATTATATGATTAAAGTAATCAAGATACGTGGTGACTGGTGGGACAATTCACTCCTTTCCAAACATTGGGGGAGACACGTCCCCTTGTCCCCCCACAAATCTACGTCTATGGAGCTGAACACAAGTCAGTTGTGGTGATGCCTGTATCTGGTTGTATCTGCTAAAGCCCAGGACTCGGATGAGAAGTGGGAGACCTGTCTGTAGCAGCCCCAGTGCCAACTCAAACACACTCTCACCACTGTCACTCCTCCATTAACCACAAGATCTCAGTGACGCAGAAGGTGGTGTGGGACTTGCCGCTGTCAAACCACTAAGGCTGCGGAACCGCCAACGCCATGGGACCACTAACACTATGGAACCAGTACCGCTGGGGAAAAAATCCAGCACCACTAAGTGGAGACCACCACCCCGGGTGCACTGGCTGCCAGCGAGCCTGCGTCGGACGTGGCCGAGGAACACGTTGACCAAACCCACCTGCAGGCATCAGGAGAAAACGGATTTCCACGAAAACCGAGAACATCGATCAAACCTCCATCTACCGCATGGCCGCTGAGAGGTCCGTGTTTCTGTGTCTGCACAATGTCTGAAACCGTTTGATCCAGCAGGGCTGTCAACATCATCTCTCTCTTTTAATTTCCAAACTCCGATGTAGCTGGCTGGGTTTGCGGAATTCCATTCCAAAAGCCGTATTAATTGCCTTAATATCTGCAGCCAACCAAAGCCAGCGTCTTCTGTTATATTCGTTTAAATTTACTGCCTTGTATGTCTGGGTCAGTTTAGTGAAGCTAACCACTACCAAGGGGCAATTTGGAGACTCAGAAAATGTCTTTGGTCTGCGATTTTTTAATACTTGGAGTAAATTGTTTTCAGGCAGCTCTGCTTGGGAAGGCAACTGCAGTCTCATGATTAACTGCTTCAGTTGTGAGTTGTGTGGCCTCCTCAGTGTCTGCCCAGTAAGCATACAGCGGGTATGGTGCCGGTCTATGGGGCAGCCTGCAGGCGTTAACTCCACTCCGTGACGTACAGCTCGGGGACATGTCACTGTCCAGGCCAGTGGAAAATATTCCACAGCATTTCTTCCTGTTCCAGTGACCGCTGGCTTTCACAGTTCGTTGATATTTTAACTAGGCCCCACCCTCTACCCCCTGGACTTCAGCGGTCCACCAACTGTGGAATCCACTCTGATACCTGTGGAATCTGAACCTCAGTAGTGGGAGGGGGGGGCAGGTGCTGCATTTTGTTAAACCACATAAACACATTTCTCATGCATCCCACTGAACCAGAAAGGCCAGTAGTGAAAGGAAAGCACCAAATCAGCCGTCTGATCAGCCTTCAGCATTAGTCAGCTGTTAGAAAGTGAGAAATCAATGTAAGTGGGACAAAGCACCATTCCAGTGAGTATGAATCTGTAGCTGACATGGTAGGCCCCAGTCTGGTAAGTCACTCTGATCTCACTCTTCCTGCGTAAAAAGCTCCAGAAACAATCTTGCCCTCTGGGAGAGCCAGTCCAAGGAGGATTGTTATGACATATTATAACCTCTGACATTTGACCCCTCAAACTCTTTATAACTTAAGATATTTATTTATGGCTCATTAAAAATAACATAACATTGCAATGGGTACACGCCACTCTTGGGCTGGGGCCACAAATCACGCATTCCCTGAAATTCTGCAATGTGAGATCAGTGCTAACCTCAGTGGGCTCTTGGATTTGACAAGCTCCTGGCTCACTCACTGGCTGTTTGTCAAATTTAGCCGTTTGTTCCTGAAAGCAGGCAATCAAAGTGTTCGCCCTGACTCATACACTCCTCTTGTACCAGCTCTGTCATTAGAGAACTGTGACTGGGAACACACTATTACCAGTGTAATCCACACCCTCCACAACACTGCTTTGGAGTTATGCATTAAATTCGGCCCTGATATGATGGTCTGAGAATGGATGGACCGCTGGCCTGATGAATTCCTGACATTATCTCCACTTTGCAGCAACGCGTGACACAACATGATGAGGAAGGTGGACAGGTGGCGATCTAATTCCAAGCCGCACAGGTTGGATGCTCCCAGATCCCTGCCTCGAGCTTTCAGCGAGGCACAACAGATGTCCTTCATCAGACATGTCAATAAATGCTTTACTCCTTCACAATTTCCCTCTGCAAAAGCAGGTTGTTACCAACAAAAAAGAATTTTAAGAAGCAGCAGGAAGAATAAAACACGGTCGTAGTCTTGTGCTGTTTCCCCCACTTCTGACCAGATGTAAAGTCCCATTACACAAAAGGTTTCATGCATGAATCATTCCACAGGAAACACTATTGCAGCAGGACTCTTGTGGTATGTGAATTACAAAAGGACTTGCATTACACTCACATGCCCTTGTCCCTATCATCTGGGTCAAAAGTGACATTTTTATAAGCACAGCGGAGGGTCGTGAACACATGACTGTTGGACTGGGACAGAAAACAGGCGGCAGACAGAGAGGAGCTATGTGTGCTCTGAGGTGTAAATGAGTGACCAACCCAACAAGTCAACTGCTTACCTAGGATTCCTGTGCCTGTGACCTGTTGGAGAATTAAAAAGTTAAATTTGAAAACATTTCTACAGCAATGTGTCAAAGAACTTGTCAGAGAAACAGAACACATCGGCAGTGTTTGTAGACCTTATCGAGATTTTCACATTTCTCCTCTTCAAACTGGGCAAAACTGGGCTGGAATTCATCTCAATATGCATTTTGGCATTAGTCTGGTTTTTTAATATGTCCCAAGTCCACCTGGTTAACATGCAACTGCCCCCCAGAGCATCTGTGAGGATGTTATGGAAACATTTTTACTGCATTTAGAATAAGTTACTTGCTTGTATGGTAGATTGCTTTGTGCATGACAGGGGTTATAGTTCAATTCATCTGGATATTTTACAGAAGGAATTTTGGTAAAGTTCCTCGGTTAGTGTTAAACAGCTGCTGTTCTGCAGGGATTGGAACACACAACGTTCTAGTCACAAGTCTTCTTCTGTTACTCTGAGCCTCCTGTTTTCACTCAAGGGCCCATATGTCTGTGTTCACAGTAACTGAAACTGACCCTATAAATTTCCTCTTACACTGCCTATACTCTGCACCTCATCGGCCACATTGGACTCCATCTGCAACCTGCACATGGTCTCAGCTAAATACAACTCCAATGCCCTGGCCTCTAACCCTGTACAGTACACACAGATTCTGCATTCAGGGATGTCAAATTGACTCTGCACACTGACTCCTGTAATGCACACTCCCTCAGTTAGTAAGCACTGAATCTGACAGTGACTCTCTTTCAGGTAACTTCAACGTACTTCAATAAAAGGCCATGTATTACACCTCCATTGCATGATTAGATCACTTGTAAGAACATTGCAAAGATTTCTTATCCCTTCATCTAAGACAACATGACAAACCATAGATAAGAGGCACCAAAAAGAGGTTGTTACGAGAGAGCACAAATACACATCAGCGTTGAAACAGGTGTGGAGAAACCCAGGTGTGCTGCAGTGGGTGGCAACCACCAGGTGGAAGGGCTAAATCCAGGTACTGTATGCACACACACACACCAACAGTACATGCATATACATATGCACACATACACCCACACACGCCTCTCACACGTGTGCTCCTTTCCCTTCCTCCGAGCATTTGGAGGTGCCAAATAAGTTAAGCAGCAGCTGCTGCGTGTTGCGTAAGTGACCCCTCTTTGAACCTAACACGTCAACAGCCCGGTCACGAGTTTGCCCCATATTATCACAGCCCCTCTGTCTCAGTGCCGAGATTGGCTGGTGACACACCGTCTGCGTTTGTGCGCCCCACGGCTGCATGCAACTTTCTTGGTGGCCAAAGCTTGGCCTTAAGGCCTGACTACATCTGAGTAACACAGGCAGGGGCAGAAGCGGTCAGGGCAAGAGTCAAGCAAAGCCCAAACAGGAATGCTGGCAACGTGACAGGCTTCAGCACAACATTTTCACACTGTTTTACCATTTCTGTAGGTGTTGAAGTTTGTTATGAATTCCTGTGAATGGCTTGGTGAAAGGAAACCAAAATGGTTTGCCGTAGGGGTATTTTTATAGCCAACAAACACATCCCTCCTAATCGCTGCCTACACACCCAAGACGTAACTTTGACTACATGTTCCTGTAACTTCTGACCCCTGACCTTTGACTTCCAATTCCTAAGATTAACATTAGCTGCGGGGAGGTAAACTACCAGATGAAGCCTTAGAACAGCTGACTGCAGGGGATATTCTTTCAGTAGCTCACAAATGAGATGAACTCATAATCAGATGGAAATTTGTAAAACCAGTGCATAAGCTCCTCTAGTTAGCACAAGCTGATTTCAAGTAATGTGAGGTTGACTTCTGTTTGTCTGGCTAGTTACCAATCGCACTAAGGCGTGCCCTGAGGAATGCGTGCAATTTGTCTTTGAAGACAACAGAAGCTAGGCCTTGGAGCTAGTTATCTGAAGTCAACGAGGTTAAAAAATGCCATGGCTGCTGAAACAAGCTGGATGATTTCCAACTGACCCAGGCAGCCTTTTCCTTTTCACTGAACTGGCATATTGAAGAGGTAAGACAACACAATCATTGCTTTGATTCATTTCTGAATATTTTAATTCTCTTTTTCTCTGGAATGTCAGAGCCAATCGTTTGCAGAAAAAAAAATATATATATATATATATAATAATAATAATAATAACTGAAAATTCATACAGTCCAATTCAGATGTTAACATAAAAACTATTTAAACACTGAATAACAAGGTATCATACTGGTCTGTCTGTCTATATTTAATCTATCTGTTGAGATAGACAGATCGATTGAATTTTAAAAGTACTCAGTGTCCTGTGACCTTCAGGCACCAAGCACAAAAGACTACTGACAAAGGCATGACATTTAACTGTCAGTGCTAGTGTCCTTTATGCAGCTCACAAGAGTGTGTCCCCAGGGGCACCGGGGGGGGGGGCATCAGTAATGCTGCAGCCCTGGCCAAGATCTGATTCTGAGGGCCCGCTCATTAGTTCGCTAACTGGCCTTCTTCCTGTGAGCACAGAAAATATGAGGACTGGGACGATTTCCAGGCCTCAGTCTGACTGCAATGCTATTATTCTAGGAAATTAGGAACTACTTAGGAACTTAGGAAACACAAACTGCCTTTATAATAACTTACATGTTCAGCTGGATGTCTAATTCCTTAACTACTGATTATCCTAATATTCCCAGGTGTGTCTAGTCCTTAACCTGAACCTCCCCAGAACATGATTTTTTTACTGCAGTAAGGATAGAATGTGGACCTCCCAAAGATAGGAAGCTTTCTTTCATTGTTGTCTTTTTTGCCAGTATATACTACTGCACTCTTCATGTCTGCAAATATCTTTAGAAACAGAAAAATGAGCTCTGGGCTGATTACTTAATAGTCTGGAATGTGCAGCTTCCTGATATATTAACTACAGACAAAGTTTCTGTTTATTTATGACTGTTTAAGAACCTCTCTAAGGACTGTGTCTTATAAACCACTGTTGTTATATGTGTTGTTTCAAAACAGAAGAAACTGAGATTAAGAAAAAAACTACTTGACAGGAATCAGATGTTAAACAACTTTAACTGTTTATTTAAACGTGACCTCGGTTGTAATCTACAGCATGTTCCATGTGTAACACGTTGACTTACAAAATGTTTGTGTTGCTGTTTAACTTTTTTGCAGCACTTTTTTGTGTGTTTTCCTTGGTTTTGTACTACTGAATTGGTATATGTTACATACAAAGTTACTGCATTGCAATTCATTTCAGAAACCGTTTATTAAGACTGAAAACAAACACTATTATATTCCGGAAAACTATTCTTAAAGCAGCCACTGTACTGACGTGCTGTATTGCAATTGCGCTTGGCAGTTTATAAAAACACTATTGCCACCAACTGGCCAAAACAACATCTACAACTTATTTTAAACATTTTAGTACAGTTACTCCCCATATTTCAAATATCTTATTTACTGATGTAATACAAATGAAATTTATGCATTGTTGTTTCACACTCTTGGAGTTTCCCTTATGCCATTGAAATCAACTATTAAATTTAGATAACTAATACTAATCTCAAGATCAGTATAGCCTAGACTACTCTTTATAAAAGAATTATATGAATGAAAAACACTTAAATCTGTGTATCTTCACGAGTACTCCTGATGACCTGGTATTTCAGACAATTCTTCAGCTCACGAGTAGATCTGGCACAGTGGTTTCTTCGCTTTGTGACTTGGGTCTTTGCTATTTTAGACTCTAAATGGTTTAATACTTTGATTAATAAATAACTGGTTTAATAATGAAGTGTGCCTTCAAACCCAGACGCTACAGTTACAGAGAAGGTGGACTTTTGCGTGTTATTTGGTGTATACAACCACTAAATGTGTTTTGGAAAGTACAGCTGTGTACTGTATGACATAAATAGTTTTGTACTTTACTGTGTAGAAACTCCCGATTAGAAAATAAAATAAAATAGGTACATGTTTTACCGCAAGATGGCAGCAAGAAAACCGACGCACATCCATTAGGCCTACAACCTATTTACAACTTGGTTTGGAAATTGTTTAAATCCGCACAGATAGTTAATTTGAATCCTCAATTCACGAATATGAAGGCTCTGTATTTTAACACAAAGCAAGGAGAGTAAACACAAGCGCGCGCGCGCGCACGCACGCACACACACACACACACACACACACACACACACACACACACACACACACACACACACACACACACACACACACAGAGGTGGGGGCTCCGGTGGGGTTCAAAGCAGTGCAGCGACAGTCCGCTCAAAGTTACCAGACAAAGACTAAGGAGCATTAACCCGCTGAAACAAGGTACCCAGATTCCTCGCTTGGGACTCCTGTCCTGACAGCCGGCGCTTCATACCAAGTCGATATTTCAACTTTTTTACATGAGCAAAGATAATTATAAATACTAAGGGAATTATGTCGACAATTTCAAAAACTGCAAAGGTGGGCTACTGTGTAAAGTCGCATTTTCAACGCACACATCGAAGTTTTTACATTGACAAATTCAATTGTATTTTTAAATCTTTAGACAATATTTTAGGACACCTTATTTCCCGTTTTAACTAATATTCCCATGTCAATTTCGACGAAGTCAGAAGGGCTGGAATGGCACTTCGTGCCTTACTTGAACATGCTTTCTTCGTCTTGTCCGTGGGAATCACCGCAGACAGACACGTGGCTCAGGGGGCAGCGCGGCGCGCTGGCGCTGTCCAGCAGCTGAACTGCTTACGTCAGGCTTTCGCTGTTTACAAAGAGCGCTCCGTGTATCTACAGCATTTCAAACAGTTAACCCACTACACCAGGGGTGGCCAACCACGGACCTGGAGAGTCCCAGCGGGTGCAAGTGTTTGTTTCAGCCAATTTAATTTGCCCATTCTCGTAATTAAATATCAATTACATCATTGCTTATCCTCGTTCGCTATGATAATTTGTCTATACTTAGTTTTAAATTATTGAAAGTTAAAAGTGAGACTCTTGTGCTTTATGATCAGTAACATAATTATAAAGCACACTACGATTTCTCTCTAACTGCAGAATTATAGCAGAAAATGTATGGATAATTCATCATGGTCTTTAATTAAAACCTGCCATTACTAATTGTATTTGAATTATCATAATTAATGAATAGCAGAAACAGGTGCCAATAACAAAGAATGCTTAAGCAGTGACTTAAGTGATCATTAATAACATACGGATTAAAATGTACCATATCTGTTAAAACACGTTTTAATACACTAAGCAACATCAGTAAGTCTTTGTCATGCTATTAAAATTCTTATGTAAAACGAATAAATCTTATTGAGAATTACTTGATTAACATTGTATTCATATAAAAAAGTCAATGTTTAATTAACATTAAGATTCAATTAAAAGCAGAAATTGTCTGAAGCAAAAACCTGCACCCACTGGGGCCCCCCAGGACTCTAGTTGGCTACCCCTGCATTAGTGATTAGGTAACATTCTTATAACACCACTTGATTTCAAACTGTAGGCAAGACAACAGAAGGTAACTTAGACATACACTAACGTTTCGTTAACATGACACATTGCAGCCATACTAAAATGTCTTCAATCAGTAATTGTAAGAGTCCTGAATTATAACACCGTTCCGTGTAGGTATTCATCCATGTGAAAAGCAAAACTGCATAATGATCTCTAAATGCCAGTTTTCGGAAGCAATTCTATTAAGAAAAAAAGAGTTCAAAGTTTTTTTTTTTTTTTTTTTGTAATTTGTAGTTCCATATGCGATAATCAAGCTGACAACCACGTAACATGAACTATGAAATTTTCACATAATTACATAATTCCATATTGCAGAACACCACAAACATGATAAAACGATAAATTACTAACGTTATAAAAACCTAAGAAGCCATGCATCATGGAACTCCCCATGTTAGTAAACAGCGTTGGTGTTTAGCACATACGTGATTCCATGATGATGCTGTGCGCCAATTTGCCACATAATGGATTATTTACATCTAAAAGTTGCTTCACATGTGGTCATAGTAAGAGACAGTCACAAACATTAGCAGAGGAAGGATTTCCTTGATTATCTTTGGGAAAACGCGGTTGAAGAACGTGTGCTAAACAAATACTATACACTCCATTTTCTCTGTAGAGATTCCTTCAGAATCATAATAATTTGTGATCGTTTGAATGGACACTGGGTGGCGCCATACTCAAAAATTTGTTTTAATATATACCGAACATACGTGCACATGCATAGTGTGTGTGTGTGTTTGAAATACCTCGCAATGTGTAAGAAAAATTCACAGGATCAACTGAAATTACACAAATATTTTTTTATGATTGTGCGTGTAGTAGTCAAGTTTCATGTGTTTTTTCAGTTCAAGGCCCATTGAACAAGATTCCTTGTGGAAAATTGGTTCCATGTTGCAATTCTTAACTTTTAAACTGTTTCTCTATGTATTCTTCACGTTTCATACCTGTAACCTATACCCCAGAAGTGCGGTTCTTTTAATAAAATGCTATTTTCTGCTCTCTTTGATCTTGAATTTTACAAAAACGCGTGGTGTGATTCTGAACAGCAAAGTTCAGTAAAAAGAGCAATCGATTCAAAATTGATTCACTACGCAGGCTTTGGCTGCCACATCGGGATGTTTTAGTCAGCATATCATCTGAGATGATTCCAAGCATCTTCGTGAAATACATCAAAGAGCCAATTACTATCGTTTGCTAGTACGACAGTAATGGACCAGTTTTAAAAATCGCGTGTAATTTAATTAAATTACAAGTGTTTATGTGTGGTTTTAAAAGCAATAATTGCAACACAAAATACTTTTTTGGGAGGCTTTAGTAAAAATATAGATAAAGACCCGTTTATTAAATAGTTATTTAGGCGCTTCGATTAGTAACAAGATGGGCATAATTTTCGATGTTACGGCAGTTTATTCGGCTGTAACTGCGCGTTTATATTTTCTTCTGCACAGATGATTATGCAGATTAATGACCTAGTGGAGACCTGTCACATCCAGTACAGCGCACATGACCAGACTGAGCCCAGCTTGCTGCTCTGCGAGCCTTGGGTACCCGTATACACTGACGCTTTGGCTGTTTAGCGCCATTTATTCGACTGACGGTCCATATATTTGGGTGATTTATGCAAATTAAGACTTTTCAAATCGCTGTTTTGGATGACTAAAATCTAATTAGGCTAAATCCAGACGAAGCGGAGAATGGCAAGCCCATTTGCCCAGCTGCGTATACGCTAGCTTCTAACTGCGGCTCGACTAAATTAGGCGAGTGTTTCGGTTCGTGGTTGATAAAAAATTTTTTGAATAAACGACTTTGTTAAAGTGAAACTGTTTGGCTTGTTGGCTCATTACCACAATACAAGCCTCCAACCACAAGTAAATACTAACGCTACCGTCAACAGGATCGTATTTTCTCGGCAGCTAACACCTAAGGCAGCAAACCTACTCCGATGACAGCGGCTTCCTTTCCACTTTCCGTCAAGCCGTGCGGAACAGAGTGTCGTTATGCCGTCTGCAGCTCGCATCGCTCATTTCAGTATTTCAAACTTTCACAAAATGGGGTCTCGTGTCTCTGGCTTTAGGGCTCCGCCATTTTGTGTTGGTGCAGCACATCAATGGCGGGGCACGTGTAATGGTTGCATGTGGTGTAAACCCCTTCTAGCGCGCATCCGGCTGGTAGCTACGGACAGGGATCATTAACAACTTCTGTTTACTACGGCGCACGCGACACGCTTCCGTGTAGGACACGAACCCACCGCTGCACACGCACGATCGAAGCGCCGGGCTCCTGCAGCCGCTCTCGTGCGCTAGATATGCGCGCAGACGTCCACGCACGATTTTTTTTTAATTCGTGCTCAGCTATACCTTAAAATATAATTACGGGTTCATCGTGCAAAAACCGTGCCCAGTTATGACGATCATTAAGCCGTTGTGTCTCTTTCATTATAGGGCATGTATTTAGTTTAAGATTCGATGCCTTTAGGAGACAGATGCACGAAAAAGAATACTTTGCATCGGTTTAAATGATGATGTCGGTAACTGTAAATGACACGGTACTCAGTTTAATTTAAGAACATTTAAGGGCATTTGTAGTTGATAAAGAGGGGAATTTTAAGTGAAATATCTTAAGTTAGTCGGTAAATTACGCGTTTGCTTAAAATGCTCACTAAAATAGGCACGTTTTGTGATCCTAAATAGTAGACGAGAATTAACTTCGTTTTTGCATGCATTTAAGTTAAAAAACGTATACTACACACATGTTAATGACTACTTTTAAATGGAGAACATGATAATTTACAACTGTCCTATAAAATTTTTCAATACGTTCAAATTAATTTGACGTTACACATTTAAACCGTCCTTAGTCTACTTGGTAGCAACGATTTTAGTCAAATTAAGAACCCCTTAAAATGGACAGGTGATGCCGGTGGTGCGGACGCCGTTCCAAAAACTGAAGCAGCTATGAAACTGTGGAAATGAGTTTCCGTGCACATTTGATCGCGTTCATACCTTATGCTTAACTGAAATATTAAAACCATTAGCTGTGACATGTCGGTTATATCAAGATCATATTGTTGCCTTACTATTTTTTTACGTAAAGATTCAGTTCACTCTATACATCCGGTACCTACACGTATAATTAAAACATCACTTTATTAATAAACGAAAAGCCCATCTATAAAAAATTTAAACGCTGAAATATTTTGCTACAAAAGGACACGTAAAAGTAGTTTTAAATACCGTCCCCATCCCCCACGGCATGCATCATTGTGTTCTGTTTTAACGGATTTAGGAAGTTTGAGATGAGCCCTAAAAGAAAACACTGTCTATTGTTCTAATAAACGGCTCCGGAGCGTACAGTACCGTTTGTTTTCGATGGGGGGCGCCGCGCGGCGGTGCGCGCTCCCGGCCTTTGGATCTTTTTGTCTAAGAACTGGATCCCGCTGCCGCTTTACAGTGTGTGCGATTGCTTTGAGCCGCCTCCGTTACACACTGTGAAACCACTCCAAAACGAACTTCAACCAAAACAATTCATTTACCATTTAGTGCAATGACAATTTCATTTTCGCCGTCAAATCGGGCCGTAATTTGGATTGTTAGTCAGAACTTATAGACGGCTAAATCGGCTTCTGTTTTCTGTGTTGTAGTGTGTGTGTCAGTCATTAGCGAGCTGCCGCTCTCTCGCCTTATTTCTTTAACTTTTTAAACACTCGGCTTCGCGAATGACTGAGCGCCGGCGGAGTATGGGATCCTGGGTGTCTTAGGAAGCGAGTGAGCGCGGTTTCGGCAGTTTTTTACACGTAGAAAAATGGCAAATTCGACGGGGAAAAATCAGCCAGATCAGCGAAGGAAAGGACTGGCTTTCCTGGACGAACTGCGGCAGTTTCACCAGAGCAGAGGGTGAGGAAGGGGCGGCTTTTTCGCGCAGAATATAACTTCAAAACCGCGTTTAACTTCAAATGGGAGCGGTACGGGGCTCTCAGGAGGGGCCGTGGCGTTAATATTGCGGTTTTTCCCGTTTAGATCGCCGATCAAGAAGGTCCCGGTGGTGGGTGGGAGAGAGCTGGATCTGAGCGCTCTCTATAGCAGAGTCGTCTCTTTAGGTGGATTTGCGAAGGTGAGTGCAGCCCGCATGTGGCTCCCCCGCTCTCGGCTCACGGCGCGTCCCTGCGCCGGATCCCGGGGGCAACAGACCCAGAGGCGGCCCGGCTTCCCGGAGCCGTGCGCCAGGGTGCAGGACTGTGGCGGAAAAAAGACAGGTCCGAGGTTGGCCTTGGCGTTATGTAGCTCGCCGAGCTAGCAGCGTTATGGAGGGTGCCTGCTCTGCTGTGTCTCCAGCGCACGGGGTTTTGTGCTGCGAGAGTGTGTGAGTGTGTGTGTGCGCGCTTGCAGTGTGAGCGCAGCTGGTGGAAACTGGAAATCAGCGGGCATGTTTAACGTCGATAATCGGCACGGAGCTTCGTCTGGGGGACGGCTCCTCCGCTCGGCAGTGCGCTTTCGGCCCGTTTTAACGCAAATCGGCCGTAAAGAAGCCAGCGATTCACGAACACCGTCCTGGGCTTCGTGGCTGGTGACAAAATGTAGGCCTCGCGCAGGCCCGTGTTTTAAAACACTTAAATATGAAAAAGATTTGTGAAAATTTGACAGGTTGTCATCACTGATGTTGACCACAAGGTCCGTTAGTGTTTATTTTCCTTGACACGCGCTCTCGTTGTATAGTAGCTTAAAAGCTCAGATAGTGAAGTTGTTCTAGGTTGTTAACTAATACCTTTTTTGAACAACTATAGCTGCCTCTACTTTATAATGTTGAGCGAACAATATGAAATTCAGCTCTGTCGTTGGTAATCTTTGACGGTTTATACTGGCCACTCGAAGAATTTGAATTTAATCAAATTCCAACGCTAATTGCTTATTTATTGAAGCGTGTGTAATTTACACATGTGTGTGGGTTTTTTTTTTTTTTTTTTTTTTGCAGGTTTGTGAGAAGAATCTGTGGTCTGAGCTGAGTGAAGATTTTAATTTTCCCAAGAGTTGCTCCAACGCTGCGTTTGTGCTGAAACAGTATTACCTCCGGTGAGTTTGTGGGCTCGCGCTGACAAGCCGAGCGCGCGTGCTGAATGTTTACATGTCCAGCTCAGCGCTACTTAACATCATCCTTACTGTGGTGTGGGCAGCGGCGAGAGGCGCCTCGCATCTCCGTGTGCTTCCCAAATGCATTTTTACTAATTTGACCGTTATTGTTGAAAATAGCAGTTGTAGTTGATGTGTGAAATGCTTGTGGCGTGTTTTGGAGGAAAGCAGTAAAAAATGTTGAGATCTTTGCAACTTAGTGAAGAAGACTTCAGATTAACTGTAACCTCGCTGTTTATGTCTAATGACGGTTAGTGGGTATTCATGATTCAGTTGCACGTGTAAATCTAAGGGTTGATGTGGCCATATTTTTTTATGAACAAAGGCTTTGGTAAACTAGACTGAAACCGTTGAGCAGAAAGGGAAAAGTAGCCAAAAATGAATTATTTCCATGTTGCCTTTTCTTTCAGGTGACTGTTAATTACCTCTCTTATTTGACTGATTGCTCTGTTATAATGTAGAAAATAAGAAATTTATTATTTTGAAACGCATAGACTGGAAGTGTTTATTGATTTGTTTTCCCATTTGGCCTTTTCCTTTTTTCCCTCCAAAAAAGTTTTCTGTAGAATTTCAACCTGCTGCTGAAGCGGAGTTTTTGCGGTTTGCCATGCAGAACAGCCATATGTTTTTGCTTAGTTCTTCCATTACAACTGTCGCAGTTCTATGTTTTGCATTTTATTTAATCTTTGAAAAATTTATTTGCTTAATACTTGGTTAAGGTTTTCAGTTGATTGACCTGGACCCACATGGTTTTATAGAAATCATAAAGATGTGCAGATAGCAAACATATTGCAGTTTTTAACTTTTAATAATGTACTTGTGGTAAATCACTCTTAAGGACCTGTTTAGGTGAATCATATTTACTGCTGATTGTATTGTAGAGTATGACATCCAGAATGTTTAAGATCATAATGGCAGTGTACATTGGCATGCTTATTGTAACCTGGCTAATACCCAACTTACTTTTTACATGGTGTTCCCGAAGATCTCTCAGCGTTGACATTAGAATTAATTGCGTTTTGATTATTTATTTATTATTTTTTGTTTGCACTGGTTTGTCTCCATGTTTACTTGCATGTTTTGGTGAGAGACAGAACCCTGGGACCAAAGTAGTATGCATTGCGTGTAGAGGGAAGTGAGACAGTTCTGCACGTGGCCTGTGCTTGGCTGCTGAAATGCTTCTAATATTTTCAGCATGGAAGTGTTAATAGCTATAAGCTGCTGGTCGGGAGAATGGGATGGCTTTTGGTAGCATGCTATTATTTTGATAACTGGTATGTAAGTGTGCGAGTACATATTGAAGACGTAATGTTTGTGGTTCGTGAGCAGGCTTGGATAGCTGAAGGAGTTCGCGATTGTCCTGATTTCTTCTGGTCTGAAACAACTTGTCGCTCATTGTGGTTTGCTCAAAGAGTAGGGAGGACTCACTTGGACATTACGTGGTGGAGCCCCTCCCCCTATTTTAATTTATTTTTTGGAGGTAATAACACTGGGATATCTACCCTGACTCAGGGAATTACCTGTAGATAATGGAACAGTGCTCCTCTGTGCTCTAAAGGTTTTGTGAAGGGGACCAGTATCATCTGTTTCTCCACTTTTATGACTGCATAAAATGCAGCCCCACCCTCAACAAATCCTCCCCATGTCTGTCAGCTGCTCCTGCAAGTAATGGGCACCTCTGATGTAGGAAATTTTATTTCATCTTGTAACAGGATTGCTGTCTGTTTGCGCTGGCTACTGTAGAAAACACACCTTTCCAGCGATCACACTTGTGTCCTTCAGGCTACTCTCATTTATTCAGGTTTAATGGTCTTTTTATCAGCTCAAAAAAATTCTGTAGATGAGTGTGATTTATAATAGGTGTGCTTTGGCTAATAGATTACACTTAATATTCTCATTTGTAGATTAGTGTTGTATGCAGCTTTTGAGAAATTGTAAAATTGCTTCTCAACATTCAGTGTATCAAGGAATTCATTATTTTGCACATTAAATGTATTTATTGCATGATTGCATTAGACAATGATTTAATACTGTTTATTTGATGCATGCTTTGAGAAACATGCTGTTGATCACAGCTCTGCTCTAAGCAAAAGCCGTGATTTATCATGTAAACGGTAAGGGGCATGCTATTGTGTTACAAAACTGAATCTCAGCTACAAGTTGACGATGATGTGTAGGGACACTAGACAAAAACAGCTTTGTAATGAAAATATACACTGTAGCAGAGATGTTTTTAGTAGCTTAAAGTCATTATTTGGTTCGGTCTTGGATGTGGTATCCAGTTAGAGCCAGTTTTCTCTGCACCCTTTGATTTGTCTTTGGTTCACAGGGCGATGGTGGGTGCAACACAGATGTGCACCTTAGTTCAATTCTGTTGCATGGCAGTTGCAGACAGACATGTGCTTCTGCTCCATTACGGTTTTGTAGTGCTCTTCTCACCAGGAGAGTTCAGTTATCTGAAGCAGGCCACACTGATCGCACTCCCCTGAATGTGCAAGGCAGGAGTTTGGTCTAGCTGTACCGTGCACTGCCCACGTACAGCGTTTCTGCAAGTTGGACAGCTGGCTTGCGCGATTGTGCCCAGTGATCACCCTCCCATCATGGTTATGAGTAAGTGAGGCATGTGGCAGTTGTGGTGAGACTGATTGATCACTTACTCTTCTATTCGCGGCTGTTTTTTATGCTGTTCAGTGGAGTTTTTTTTCCCCCCTCTAAAAGATGGGAAGTTGGTGGTGTCTTGTATATGACTCTAGGCCATAGGTTGGTGATGTAATCAGTGTCCATGAACTGCTGTCACTTGCTTTTATTTGCAAGTGGCACCGCATGTTTCTGTGCAAGTATTCACTTAAGTTGAAAGCGACACAGCACCGCGTCGCGGCTGGATGTCGGACGTGTTGTTGTGCGTTTAGCGGAGTGAGTTTTGTGGCCTCTGTAAGAGCCGAGCGGCTGTAGCCTCGTGCTTCACTTGCGTGCTCGTTCCTCTGATAGTGCTGCTGAACTCTCACTGGGGGTGGAGCTTAAGTTCAAGGATAGCAGCCCAGGAGGTTTTATTTACAAGCACTCAGGGTTCCCACACATCAGGCACCAACTGGAAATTAAACTATGTGCTTATCAGGCATTTAAAATAAAACTATTTCTTAATTTTTTGTGAATGTTCTAAACAATATGGTCCTAGTTATTAAGAGGAAGCAACTTGCTTGCACATTGGAGTCATTCCTCTGGTGTTACTCTGGACCCCAACAATTGTGCATATATTTTTTGACTATGTATACACTGGGAACTATGGGTAATGGCTACAGTATCATGTTTGCTGAACTTACAAAGGAGCACATGTCCCCTTATGTCTGTGATGTGCATAAATGGCAAGTTAAATTAATTGGTCGCTTACATTGGGTTCTTAATTGTATCTTATGGTCTATCTACCTCCACCCCTAAAAAAGGATAAGGAATACACTTTAGCAATATATAAAGTGGATGTTGGCCAAACTTTTTGGCTTGTTGTGTTTTTATTAAACTGATGGAAGCATCACACCATCATATTAAGTGTTACAAACAAAGGGGTAAAATAGCTGACAAAGTGAGTGTGAACCTAGCTGTGAAGGTGTGACCAAGCAGAGGCCAGCATGTTACTTGCTGACCACTGATTGGTAGGTACTTCAGGCAGATGACCAAGCAAAGGCAGGCATGTTACTTGCTGACCACTGATTGGTAGGTACTTCAGGCAGGTGACCAATCAAAGGCCGGCATGTTACTTGCTGACGACTGATTGGTGAGTACGTAAGACAGTGACCAAGCAGAAGCCAGCATGTGTTTATTACTGATGACCAGTTGGTGAATGTGTAAGGTGGGTAGTGCCGTGTTCAGTTTGTTTTTGGCTATTGGTCTTGACTTGTAGATCGAACTGTACGTGTACGGTGCATTAGTGGTATAATTGTTTAATATTAAACAAGGTACAGTGATTGTTAAAGCTTTCTCAGAAATAATTTTGAGTATGACATTTGGGTAACCCTGGGAGAGAGTGCTGTGTCTCGGTCAGTCCCAAATTATAGCCCTCTAGATTTTTTGGATAAACAGCTTTGTCAGCAACTAGTCATTCACTTCTGTTATTCTTTTATTATGAATTTTGCATAAAGAGTTGGTCAGGGCTGCCTAGGTGTGCTTATTTCATTCATAAATATTCTGTCTGTGGCCCTGCTTGTCAGGGAGGCAGAGAACTCTGTTCAACAGAAAGTGTGGTACTTTTCTCACCTAAAACGATGCACATACATTTTTACTATTGTCCATAATAAAACCTAATACTAATTTTTACTCTTGGAAACAAAATTCACTGGAACGATGAAGGGGAAAAAAAAAAAATATATATAATCCATAGCATTTTATTGGACCCATTTTGTACGTGTCGCCCCTGAATGCATGGTATAGTGGCTGTAATGACCTGTTGTATTGTCACAGCATTAGGTGCTGATCCTAGTTATCTCAGCAGAACTGCTTTGTTTAAACATATCAGTTTAATATGTTTGTGCTGGCTAAGGTGTAAATATATAACAGTATTACCCACATAATTTCTGTGCCAAACAAATACCTCATTGAAGTAACAGAAATCTATGTAGGCACATGTAATGCTTTTACTAATGGTGCCAGTGTAATATTTTGAGAATCTCAGTAGGATTGCCAGTACAGATCACTTTTATACTAAGGTTTTTAGAAGAAGCATGACTTTAGGCTGTGTCGACTGCCTGCCACTGTTATGTAAGTGTTGGAATTGTAGCTATTGTGGCTAAGTTTTATTCAGAATACATACGGTATAAATGCAAGGCTGTGTTGTGGAAATGCGTGCAGACTTGGGCAGTACCGCAGGTTAGTTATGTTTATTTTTGGAGAAATGCTCTCCACCTGCATCGCATGTGTTGCTTCCTCTTAAATTTTTCCTGGCCTGGAGCTTCTGAAGTTCAGTTTCCCCCCCCCCCTTCTGGTTCATGGCTGTGTCGTCAAACTGATTGGAAGTAATAGTTCTCTAGTTCTCTTTCAGCCTGTTGCGAATGTAGTGATTAAATAAATTGTAGAATTGTTTGGGAATTTCCTGAGGAAGAAATGTTGAGTGGGACCTTTCTCTGCTCTGGCAGTTTCACAGTGACCTGACCTAAGAAAGAGCACCCTTCCCTGGATAGCGCTGGCTTCTCTCTTCTCCTTT
The DNA here is from genome assembly GCA_025773905.1 of Chitala chitala. Taxonomy (NCBI): domain Eukaryota; kingdom Metazoa; phylum Chordata; class Actinopteri; order Osteoglossiformes; family Notopteridae; genus Chitala; species Chitala chitala. Next base: position 10,801,477 of record JABJVR010000052.1, read on the forward strand.
TCCTGTTACCCCTCAAGTTACTGTTGGAGTGCCTGAGAATTCACTTGTCAGATTAAAACGTTTTTTTTAAGGTAATGCCTTGTGGTTTATCTTTAATGTGTGGCCTTGGGATATGCTGTGCGTTTCAAGCATACAGCGATGTCAACTGTGACTTTGCTGGACTGCCTGGCTCTGTAGTGACACTGACTTAGTGAGAGCTGGAGTAAACCCAGTTCTGTGTCTCTGACTGACCTGGTCAGTGCTCTGTGAGGCTGCTAGTGTTAACAGTATTGTAACACCTCGTAATGTTTCAGGTATGTACTGCCTCACAGCAGATATAACAAGTGGCAGAACGTCAGCAGACAAAATTCCAAAAGAAGGACTTTTACTTTTTGGAGTTGGGAATCACCCAACCCCCTCCAAATGTAGTCCGTGTGTGCAGTGAGTACAAGGTTCAGGTCTCCGTCACTTGGGTCACAGCAGATCTGGACATCAAGAGCTTGAAGTGCCATACTGTGGTAGAACAACTATTGGTAAATGTGGGTTGTTGTTGTTGTGTTTTTTTTTTTTTTTTTTTTTTTTTCTTCTTTCAGTTCAGTTTGTAAACGTACGTAGACCTTTGGACAACAGAACCTGTAATGAAACGTGTGCAGTGTGTATATGAGTAATTTGTTTTTTTGCTGTTGTAGTAAAAAGAATACAAGTTCTATATTGAAGAATCAGGGTTAAATGTCTGCTTTAATTATCATTTGTAAAATTGCAGTCAAATGTTGTGTTGAGTTCATAGATGGACCAATGACTTCGCTACTTAACAATTTGTACGGTTTGTATTGTTTAAGGTAGGAGTTCATAACTGTCGACTGTGTATGAGTATAGTTTCTCTAAATATTCAGTGCTTTTCTGTTGATAAGACGGCCTAAGCACAATAGATGTTCAGCTCATCAGGGAAAGAAAGCTCCCGTTCTTCTTTTCTGTGGACATTTTGTCTTCTGAAAAGTACAGGTTCTTGCTACTGTCATAAAATTTAAGCATTTCAATTTGTGTTTTTCAGCATGGTTTTTCTGTATACCCCAAAGCAAGTCATCCATTTTCTTTTTTTTTTTTTTTTTTTTTACTCAATTTCAGAAGTTTGCTGTTATAAATTTACAAATGCATTGTGGTGTTGAGGTGTTATTTTATCCTGAAGCAGCAGAGTTTACATTTTGGAAATCCAGTTGCTGTAGTTTGCTAGTTCCCAGTGAGCCTCATGTCTTACCTCACAAGCTTAGGGAGAAGGCCATTCCAGGTAAAATGTGTTATGAGTCAGAAACGAGAGCTGGGAAGCATCTCGGTGTAAAGTGGGCCACGCGAAATGCACTTCAGGACAAATCGCACCCCCAAATGGGCGGCTTCAGCGTGGAGGCTGAAGGAGTGCTCCACATGCTCTGGACAGCTGATGGGAGGCAGTCTGCCTCGCATCTGGGAATTGACACACTGGATGATACAAGACAAACTTAATTTTAGAAGTGTTGTTTGTACATCGATGGTCTATTTCAGTTCATTCCATTGAAAAAGTTATGATCCATAATTCAGGCAAAAGGCTTCTCTTTATTTGAGTGCTACGTGCTGATGTAGCTGGTTAGTTAATAAAATTATTTTGATCATAGACCGAGCTCAAGGTCAGAACATCAGAACCGCATGTTTAATTCATGTCAGTAACAGACCGGTTGTCCTGCAAGTAAACCTTGTGTTTTTCATTTAGATGTTAAAACGGTTATAGATTATTGTGTGGCTATAGTAGATAAAATGTATTTGTGCAATTGTAAAGTGTCCTTGGGTCTGAGAAATGCGCTTAAGGAAAATGTATTATGATTATTATCTGTGACTACATGGATAATACGTTAAAATATATAATCTGTGAAATTCCATAAGACTGCCTAGTGTGAATGATGCTCTGGAACGGTTTAAAGCAGAAAAACGGTATGCTGCTTTTTCAGAAAATATATTTAAATACAGGTATGAGATGGTGTGCCTAAGGGTGTCCCAAAAATTGGCATTTTTTTGGGTTATACTGTATATTTCTGCTTTGTATAATGTTAGCATGCCCATGGGGGATGGGCAGCCAGTCGACCTTGACGTTTTATTTTGCCACACTTTGTAGTTTTTGGTTCCTGCCTTCTGTTGTTATGTTTCCTTAACTACAATGTGTAGTTTTTGCCTACTAACTTCAGTAATGTACCGTGGGCCACCTCAAAAAGTGCTATATTAAATGAATTGAAATAAAGGCTTTGTAATGCATTAGTACCTGAAGATAAAGTGCAGTCATGCTGTCTGTGTTCAGCTATTTGGAGAAGTATGAGAAGGTCCATCACTTTGGGGAGGATGAGGAGGAGGCGCAGCCTGGCAATCCAAAACCCTCCCTTCCAGTGGGGGCTGTTCCCTGCTCCTACAACTACCAGCAGCACATTGTGTCAGGTAATGCACTTGGGGGGTGTTTGCTGGGTTTTCCTGTCCCCCATCTCAGCGAATGCCAAGTTGTTCTGAATCACCTGTAACACTCTTAACTCATGCAGTTATTTGTGGTGCTGCTGAGATGTGGAGCTACTTTCACCGTGGCTTGGTCATGAGGCCATGAGCGTGCCCACCTGCTCTTAGCACTAAACTAGCCATCGTTTCCCGCTGGTCTACAGATTACCTTCGCCAGAGTTACGGTTTGTCCATGGAGTTCGTACCGCCGTCTGACTACAACAAGCTGGTGCTTTCCCTTCTGTCGGGCCTCCCCAACGAGGTCGACTTTGCCATCAACGTTTGCACTCTCCTCTCCAACGAAAGCAAGCATGTGATGCAGCTGGAGAAGGACCCCAAACTCGTCACGCTGCTACTGGCCCACGCTGGAGTCTTCGACGATAGTATGTGTCTTCCTCCGTCTTGCCCGCTGCCTGCTAGTGATTCATGCCTTGTTTTCGCATGTACTGACATTTGTAAATTAGCTGTATGTGCCACTGCCAATTATGCAGCCTTGTCTCACGATGGCTGTGTGTTTCGTTGTCTGGTGTCTCTGTTAGCATTCGGGCAACTCAGGTCATTGTTGGCAAAGTTACTGTGCTTATAAGTGGTTTGTTTCTACGGTGTTCTCAATTCTCAGGCGTGTCTGTTTGCATGTCTGCCTGTCAGTCCGGTGAATTGTAACGATGCTAAAAGGGATATTTTCACTTCACTCATAAAGGCAGTGTTCCCAGACTTTTGTTGTATTTTTGTTCAAAGTGCATCTGTTTGCCGTTGCAGCTTTGGGAAGTTTTTCAGTTGTGTTTGGGATGGATTGGAAGGAGAAGACCTCTCGTGATTTTGTGAAGGTAAATCGCATAACCGTTTATTACAACATTAGACTTTCTTGGGTTGTGTGCTGGGATGCGTGTTTTTCACCCCGTCTGTGGAGATTACACATCCCTGTAGATTACACATCCCAGAAAACGCCTTGGTCATTTGTTACAGGTGGCAGAATAAAGCTGATGCTGCTTGTAGCTTCCACAGGAGGCTTTCCCGTTGTTGTTCCCGCTGTCAATTAACAAACCTCCATTCTTTCGTTTTATAGATGCCGGGGTGTTAAGTGATACGTGATATTGACGATCACATTCTTCTTATTGTATTCAGTGTGTTCTCTCTATGCCCTCAGAATGATTATAGCTATAATTACGGCTATTTTTTTGGGAAGGTATCCCTGGATAGTTGGTTTTAGTGGCTTATAATGAAATGCATTCAGCACAGCAGAGCGTGCGCTTTGTAATAATACCACCATTGACCTGGTGCAAGACTGCAGTTTCTGAATTATAGGCTGATTTTTTCCAACTTTTAATTGTAGTTTTGGAAAGACATTGTAGATGACGCTGAAGTTCGGGACCTAATTTCTGACAAGAGTGTCAAATTGCAAGGTACGTGTGTAAATTCTCAGGTCTTTAAATGTCACATTTTCTGGATGATGTGCAGGCACAGATGTTATTCATTTGTTGTTCTTGACGTAAAGACGGTACCAGTAAGGAGGAGGGGTGGGATGCCCTTTTTCACCCACCTCGGGATGTGGGCATCAGCGACGTGGAAGGCCAGAGGGTGCTCCAGATCGCAGTCATCCTGCGCAATCTCTCCTTCGAGGAGGCGAATGTTAAACTTCTGGCAGCTAACCGCACGTGTCTGAGGTTCCTCCTACTGTGCGCACACTGTCACTTTGTGTCACTGCGCCAGCTTGGGCTCGACACGCTGGGCAACGTAGCGGCGGAGGTAAGACGGGATGTGCCCAGCCTCACGCCCAACACATTTTCTATTGAACGTTCGCTGCGGCAGAGCTCAGGTTTGCATCATTGTGTTCTTTACCTCTCAGCTTCAGCTGGACCCGGTGGATTTTCGAACGACCCATCTTATGTTTCACACCATTACCAAATGTTTAATGTCGAGGGACAGGTTCTTGAAAATGAGAGGTGAGTGGAAGCTCTGGCATTTATGTTGCCCTCCTGTGAGCAGGGCAGGGAGCATTCACACTTCTATCCTTCGTTGTTGTCACATGGTCCTGTAGCCATGGAGATTCTGGCTAACCTCAGCAAAGGGGAGGACAACGGAGTCCTCATCTGTGAGTACGTGGACCAGGAGTCCTACCGAGAGGTGATCCTCCACCTCACGCTCCCGGACATCATGCTGGTCATCTCCTCGCTGGAGGTGCTATATCAGCTGGCCGAGCTCGGCGAGCTTACCTGCACAAAAATCGCCTCTGTGGACAGGAGCATAGGTATGTCTAAACTTGCCTGACATCCTTTAAAGCTTTATGTCCCACAATACTGTTCAAATGCCAGATGACTTTTTGCAGTATTTGATGCAGAGTAACTGTGAAGATTGTATGGCTGTATAACTTTACATCAGCTGTGTAACTAAGTGGAAATCTCCATCTGTAAGATAAGTTGAATAATCGTAGTATGTGGGAAACTTGACAAAACAAAAAAGCGCTTGTGTTGTATTGACAGGCTTTGTTTTGAATAGTTACTTCTGTTGCTCGTACGTCGGTGGACTGAATGGGGTTTTTATTTCCCGTTCGGCAGACCTTCTCGTGCGACTCGTGTCAGTGGACATCCACACCTTCGGACCAGACGCCGTGACGGCCGTGAAGCTTGTAGAACACCAGAGCTCTGGCGGGCAGCCTGGATCTGAAGTGCGGCCCCAGCTACTAGAGCACCTGCCCCCACAGATGCAGAGCACACCTGTACCAGGTGGGTTCTGTTTCTTCACACACTTTGCCAGGCGTGCTGTCTGCTGATTGTTACGTTGGCTCTCTGGCTACTGCAGACGGTCGCTGTGAACCCGGTCTGAAGCTGTGTACAATGTGAAGTTTCGTTTCTTTATCCTTATGTTGAGTTGATGTCAAGAGGTGCTAGTGTGTACACCTTAGTGAACCTTCTGGAAAGGTTAGTTTTTAAACAAACACAATGAACTTCTCAACAGCTCATCTGTCCATTAGTCACAGTTGTCTTTTAAAATATTTATGAAGGCTAAATCATTAAAAAATTATACTTTCAGGCTAACTTTTACAATGAGCATAATTCCAGCCTTCTATACAAGCCTGAATCTAAGTCAGAGCGCTCAGCAGCAGCTGTGTATGTCAGCTCACCTGTAGTCAAACACTTAAGTGTCTCTCCACCTCCCCTCCACCCAGCAATGTCGAGGGTCCCAGTGCAGTCAATTCCTGCAGCTCCTGGTATAGTTGAAATTGATGGTGAGAAGTTCACAGCTCAGTGGTAAGCAAGCAAACTTTTTAAACTTGAGTAGTGAATATTTTTCCTGTGTATTTGTTTTGGATTCTGTAAATGTTTAAGCCCGTTATTTGCTGCATGTTCTTGCTAGGTACAGGTTTCTTATATCGTTGTTGTTGTTGGTGAAAGTACCAGATGGATGTAGCACGTGTTGGAGGTGGTGTGGGAAGCCAAACACACGCTTCTGCTAATAAATAGTGTTGGTTGTGTTTTGTTTCATTCCCTGTGCCTGATCGGTATCTGCCCGCCAGGTTGAACGCACACTTTGAGGCGCACGGCGACGGCTCCGTCTCGCGCTCGGACATGTACTCCGAGTACCTCTCCACGTGCAGCAAGCTGGCCCGGTCCAGCATCCTGACCTCCACTGGCTTCTACAGATGTTTGAGGTTTGCCACAGAAATGCTCTTGGTTTCCTGTGCTTCTCAGACACGTGCGATGCTGTTGTCAGCCTGATGTTTTTCACGGTTACAGTGAATGGATGCTAATCATTAACTAAAATTACTGCCCTATGGATTTTATGTTTATTTTTTTTCCCCCCCAGATTTAAGATTTTACAGTTTTAAAGGTTTACCTAAATAAGATTGCAACATAATGTTTAATTTAAAGGGAAATATTAAATTTGGCACAAATGCCAACAAAATCTACCAATTTCTGCCTAGAATCGCAAGACCTTGTTCTCATTGTGGTGTGATGAAGTGCACTACCCGCCTTCTCTTTGTTCTTCGGATGCGTTTGAGTTTTGATGTGTTCCGTGTTGGATCTTTGCGTGTCCAGTCAATCGTGTGTTGACAGGCTATGCAAAATAACTGTCCGTCTGATTCATAATAATCATTGGGGAATTGTTCAGCCCTAAGCTTTGCTGACAAAGACACATTTCTACTGTGTTTTTTTTTTTTTTTTAAATGGTTTCCTAACCGATATTTCTTTTGCCACTCGTGCTTCCTATAAATTCGACAAAACGAGCGCGCGGTATTTTGTGCGTGTTAGTAGCAGATGCGTGGGTTAAGGATGATGCACCATTTACTGCTGGTACAACAAACTGATGTTTAAGACATTGAGACATAAAGTTAAGCATTTATGTTTGATTTCGTATTTGTCATTTTCGTTTTTATTAATGAATTCTGTTAAATCCTCTGATTTTTTGAACGCTGATTTCATAGGGCACAGTGAAATGGACTTTTGCATAGTCTAAATGATTTTTACATCAGGTTTCCCACTTCTGATATTTGGAAAACGGTGCTATTCTGTCTTTAAAAAAACATTTAAGTATAGAATCATGGCTGGCTTAAAACTTGTAGTTGTTAGCGACAAGTTTTGGAACCAGAATATTACCGATTCGTTAGCCAGGACAAGCCTTTTTGCAGTTAATTTCTTAATGTGAATTTAATTTCATTTCAGTGTGTGTGTAAATGAGTAAAGTGGAAAGCTGCTCAAGGTATGAGTTTCCTGAGTGAACAAATGGCAGTTTCAAATGCTTGAAAGGTCTTCATGTTGTGGCCTGTGTTCTGTCTATGGCAGGAACATCTTTCCAAACCACTCGGTGAGGCGGGTGGAGGACCCCAAAGCAGTGGGGCAGGCACATATCCACGTGGTGGGCATCAGGCGGCGAGCTATCCCACTCCCCATCCAGCTATACTACCAACAGCAGCCTGCGCCCAGCCCGGTACCCGGGCAGAGGCAGGACCTAGCTACAGAGCCTCCGCCGATGCCCCCGCCAGGTATGCAAGTCCAGATGCAGCATCGTTTGCCGTCAGCCTCACTTGTTTAATGAACACGTTTCTCAGAGGCTGTATGTGTATCATGACTGTTATGTGAGCTGGACCAAATTTTTTATGCTTTTTTTGTATTTCATGGTGATTTTAATGTTTCCTTTTGACTCCTGTCTTGACTGTTGCTGTTCACTTTCTTTGCGTGCCCAGGTGTGCCACCGGGTCACCAGTTCCACCAGCCGCCTGTCAGCCTTACTCCGAACCCCACCTTTGCGGTACAGGGAGTGCCCAGCGGGGCGCACGGTGTTCCCAGGCCACCCCTGAACGAGCCTCTTCCTGCCCCCCAGCAAGCCCAGCAGCACCAGAACCCTGCGGTGACCGCTGTGCCTGGCAAGCCCGGGGAAGCTGCCAAGGCGGCCACCATCCAGACCCCGGTTCCTGCCGCTGCCGGTCCAGCCAGCCTCCCAGTCGTGCCGAACCACGCCGCCGCTGCTCCGCCACCAGTCCTTTCATCGGGCGCGCCTGTCGCTGTGCTCCAGCAGGGCCTTCCTCAGGCGCACATACTGGCAGGGCGGGTGCAGGGCATCTGTCCTCCTGGATCCACCACTCCACCTGTCCAGCCACAGGAGGCCCTGGTTCTGGCAGCCTCGGCCCCCTGCTCCTCCATTCAGAGCTTCCAGGTGGCAGGCGGGCAGGTGTTCACTATTGCCGGTGTGTCCAATGCCCAGGGCTCGAGGGTCACGTTTCAGAATATTGCCCCCAAACCTGTCCCACCCCAGACACCGCCACAGACGACGACGCAGCCTCCCCAGCCAATCCCGCAGCAGCCGCAGCAGCAGGGTGTTGTTATCATGGGAGCTGCCCCCCAGCAAGGCCAGGCTTTTGCGCCTGCCATCCACCAGATAGTGCTGGCGAACCCTTCCGCTGTGCCCGGCGCCCAGACCGTTCAGTTAACTGGACAACCAGGTGTGCCTGGTACACCCGCTCCTTCCTCCTGTGCCCCTTCGGGAGGTCAGGTACCCCCGGGTGCCCCCCAGGGCCCCCTCCCCACGGTCAGCCAAATGCTGTCTGTGAAACGGCAGCAGCAGCAACAGCTTCAGTTCCAGCACAGCCCCCACCCGCCTCCAGCTCCCCCTCCGCAGACAGCCCCCACTGAATCCAGTCTGATCAAACAGTTACTTCTCCCGAAACGCGGCCCCTCCACACCAGGGGGCAAACTCATACTTCCCGCACCCCAGATTCCTCCCCCCAACAACACCAGGGCTCCCAGTCCACAGCTGGTGTACCAGGTTGCTAACAACCAAGCCCAAGCTTTTGGAGTACAGGGACCAGCACAGCCACAGCAGCTACTGGTTGGGCAGCAAAATGTTCAGCTGCTCCAGGCTCCACTTCAGCACCAGGGGCCCGTCCAGACTGTGCCCATTTCCAATTTGCAGCTACTTCCTGGACAGCTGCTCTCCACTAGCAACCCTGCTACCATTATTCAAGGTACTCCTGGTAACCAGGTAACTTTTACAGTGGTGCCAAACACGGGTTTCACGACGGCCGCGGTCAGCGCAGGGAGCGCATCACAAATCGTCGCTCCTGCCAGCGTCTCCTTCGGTGGCTCCCAGCCTGCGCTGGGGCTCCACGTCCAAGCATTTAACCCGTCTCAGCCTGGGCCGACGAACCCGGCTCCCACACCGCCGTTCCGAGGGGACAAGATCATCTGCCAAAAGGAGGAGGAGGCCAAAGATGCCACGGGGCTCCATGTGCATGAGCGCAAGATCGAGGTGATGGAGAACTCCTCGCTCGTGGAGAGCACCGGCAAGACGAGCAACGGGAGCACCGTGGAGGCCGAGGGGGCAGCGGCGAAACTCGTAAACGGGAGAAAGTGCATCGACTCGAGTCTACCTCCTTTCAACTCAGGGAAAAGCCCGTCTGAGGCCAGCGAGAGTACGCAGGTTGTTAACGGGCCGCAGCCTGAGGGCACCGACAGCCCCACCAACGGGATGCAGGCGAAGGGCTCGCTCGACCTGTCGGAGACTAACGTCGACCCGAGAAGAGGACTCGTCAATGGCCTGTGCGACTCTGATAAAGGAGACAGTTCTCACTTCAGCAAAAACATTCCAAATCACAAAGCTTCCAAACGCTTGGGGAACGGAGAGATTCCCCGGCAGAAGCTGCAGAGGAACCTGGAGCCCCCTCAGCAAGATACTGCCAAAACAGAGCTGCTGGAGCGGACGCCTAACGGTCCTCTGCCGGTCAACAGTTCCTTGCCTGCCTCGAACACGGTAGGGTTGGCGCCCCCTGTCGGTTCAGAGGGCAACAGCAACAATACTGAGCTAGCAAACGGACCTGTGGCGCTGAGCCCCAGCTTGGACTCACCCCCACTTAAACAGCCGCAGGTTCCCGCCTCGGCAGCTGCTCTGAACTCTATAACGGCCTCTCCCTTGCCAGCTAACGGCTCCAACGACAGCCGGGGTTTAAAGCGGCTGGCGGATGACATGGACAGGGCGGCCATTTCGGGGATACCCAACAAAGTGGGTGTACGCATAGTGACAATTAGTGACCCCAACAATGCTGGCTGCAGCGCCACCATGGTGGCTGTGCCCGCGGGTGCGGACCCAAGCGCGGTGGCTAAAGTAGCAATAGAAAACGCGGCTCAGCAGAAGCAAACTGCGCCTTCCTTTGTGCAGTCCAGTGTACCACAGGTGAGACTCCTATTGGCTGTAGTGGTGCCCCAGGTGATTGTCCTATTGGTTATAGTACTGTCACATCTCAATGCAATATTCACTGTATTTCTTTTGTGGTTTTTCCTGTTGGTTAAATTTATCTTTCACTTGTGGTTCACCTGTTCCTTGTTTGTTTAGCATTACTCTTTCTAACTGTAATCCTTTTATTCAGAAATAGATTTTGTCATCACACCAGTTTGTGCAAATCGTAACTAAGAGAAATTAACAGCAAAGTTAATTGGCTTTTTTTTTTGTTGTTGAGAACCCGGTGTTTCAGTGATATTGTGATGTCCTGTACAGAAGAGGTATTTCATTAGCTCAAGCAGACAAGCTGGCCCAGCTTCTGTTGGTACATGCCACAGGTGGTTAAAATTTTAAGCCTGAACGTGGGCCTGAACACGGGCCTGAACGCAATCAGAGTACTGCAGGGAGACATGGAACAGCAGCAAAGAGATTTGAATGCCAAATTAATTCTGCATGTGGCCAATTCGCCCTCCTGGTTTACTTGCCTTCCTGTCTTAATGATAATGTTCATTCTGTAAGCGTGTTCGAAGTACATTATTTGGTTGTACAATGGAATTTTGTGTGTTACATAGTGCAGGACTGGGGATCTCTGTATGACGGTATTTTCAGTACTTCTGTTTGCTTCATGCAGCAGGGCACTAACTTTTTGACTTAAATTCAGGAGTTTGCCTTTGGCACAGGTTTTATTGCATGAGTTATCGATGTGAAATGTGCTGCAGCACCACCTTTCAGCAGCGTCTCTCTGCTGACATTTCCTTCATCCAAAGCCCGTTATAGCTTGCAGTGCTGCTTTTTCATGTGACTTTGTCTGGGTTCCTGCTGAAACCATTGATGTTAAGTACGTTACATTAGTTGTTTCCTCCTGTGATTTGAACACTCAATCTCATGGTCACACGGTGAGTTTCTTAACCATTGAACTTCTTGCTGCCTGAAGACACGGTGGGTTTGGGAAGTCGGCGTGCAAAGTCGGTTTTAGTAGCGAAATGTGCAAATGTTTTTTCTTTTTGTGCGTGTCTTCGTGAAGCCCTCGACCATGCCCCCGACGCCGCTGCCTCCACCCCCTCCTCACCCTGCTCAAACCGGCACAGCCAACCCCAGTCCTCCGCTGCCTGGACCGCAGGCCCCCGCGGAACCAGCAGAACCGGCCGAGCAGGCCCGGAAACCTGGCCAGAACTTCAAGTGCTTGTGGCAGTCCTGCAAGCGGTCAGTTGAATGTTTTTGACTTTGAAGGTTCATGTAGGAGCATCAGGTCGATCAGATTTATGGACTGCTGGTGCTGGTGTCTTTGAGCATAATTTTTGCAGTGGGGTCCTGATAAATTCTGTGAGACTATAAACATTTACACTCCTCAAGTGTAGATTTAGATGGTCCGTGCGGTTTTATTTACCTAGTCGTCAGTGAGTCATTGGGTTACGTTCGGTGACCAGCTTGCTGTTTAAACGAACGTTGTCGCTGCAACTTTATGATAACACTATTTGGTGAGCATTAGCTGGTGAGGGCTCTTATTGTCCTCTCTGGATTTTTTATTTAGTCCCATGCCCATACAGGATGGTGTAGCATCAATGCAAGGTGTGTTGACCAGGTTGGATTGAGAGAACACTGATGCTGCAAAAAGCATCCATCAGTGTAATTACACACATGGTGTGGTGAAGCGCTGAGGCACCTAGGAGAGCTGTCCTTCGACCATTGTGTCAACGTATAGTGAGCTGGCTCTTGGAAAAGAGTCTGACAAAGCAGTGTCTGTAGAAATTTACATGTTGTGGTAGAAAACAAATAGCTGTTGGAGTTGGGTGGGGTGCATGGGACAGCTGCTTATATGAGCACTAAGACTGGCTGTTAGTTAACTTCTGTGGAGCAGCCGTCTGACTGAGCTGAGGGGTTTGGCTCCATTCACATCCAGGTGGTTTGAGACTCCATCCCAGGTTTTTTACCATGCCGCCACAATACATGGCGCCAAGGAGACGTACCCTGGGCAGTGTCTGTGGGAGGGCTGTGAACCCTTCCCTCGGCAAAGGCTGTCGTTCATCACTCATCTACAGGCAAGTGGCACCTTTGTCCCGCAATGCATTTCTGCCCATCTCTTCTGTTGTGGTGTGCGTGCGTGTGCGCGCGCGCGCATGCTTGCAGGTGTGTTCTTACAGCTGTCTCTCCCCACCTGCCCCCCGCCCACTCACTGTTACCCCAGGATAAGCACTGCTCGCGGGATGCCTTGCTGGCTGCATTGAAGTTGGAAGAACAGATGCACAACGGCAGTCAGAACTCTTCCAAGTAGGTTTGGGTAGTGTGGCGAACTGGCTCCAGCAAGCTGTGGGTTCTAACATCACCTCTGTCAGGGTTCTTGTAAGGTCAAAGACATTGCGCTGCTGTGGTTTGCTCTGTGTTGTGGTCTTATTTATGCACACACAGATGTTTTGATTTCAAAGGTAGTGCTGTCATGGCTTTGGTGCTGTGGCAGTAAAAGGCCCAAGGCTCTGTTAACCCTTTTGTAATTACGAAACTGTTTAAGCAATAAGGCAGGCAATCATACCAAGGTAACATGATATGCTGAGGAAAAGTCCATCCAATCCATGCCCCTCCTAACTTAGACAAAATTATTTGTATGGCTGATGCAAGATAAGTGCTCTGGTCTTTCATGTTGCCATTCACAGCTTGCTTTTTTTTAGCAGAGAAATGTTCATGGCAGGTCAGTTGAACATTAGATGTTCTCTAAATTGGCTATTGAAAGTCAGGATAGGCAGAATTGCTGAACAGAAACTGTACCTGCTTGGCTTCTGTAAGCAATTAAATGAGACTGAATCACAGTGCCTTTTGTGTAGTCATACTACAGATGCTTTGAAATAGTGATCTATGGAATTATTTACTTAAATGAAATGCACATAGTCATTTTAGTTCAGAAATGTAGGATAGTGTGTGTATTTGTTAAGTGAAGATGTTTACCAGGGACATGTTTAGAGTAACCATTAAAAGAAAGCTAGTATTTGTCTTATTGCTGAGAGAGGGTTCTCTTGGGTAAGATTGTAAGAATGACGGAGCCAGTTGGAAGCACAGCCAAGTCATTAGTAACGTGGTGCTTCTCCAGGCTGTTAGTCACACAATACGTTCTGTTTACAAACAGCACAGGGAGTCGCTGGACAGATGAGGTGTCGCTTGATTTCCTTTGCAGTGACTGGTGGTCTGTGCTTAGCGTCAGGTGAACAAGAGCTCCCCCTGTCTCCTAAATGGGGGAAATGACTGACAGTTTGCACGTCGTTTTGTCTGCCTACTTCTTGGTGACACCTACTGTCCATTTAGTTGCATAACTGTACAATATTATGGTGGTGTAATATGTGCGATATTTTAATGACTGGCAGGTATTGAAAACTTTGCCATATTTAGTTATACAACATTATTTTGAAAAATTTATCCAGCATGGTGCACAGTAAAATCAGTGGAAAAGTGTAAAATTTACAGTGTAAAAATGAACACTTAACAGTGCTATAAGACCTCTGATGGTGGTGTTCAAACAAAGAGTCCTATAAAAGGTAACACTGCACAGAGTACTTTTTATCCTTTGTAGAGTGGTGCCACATATACTCAAATTGTACTAATGCTAAGTGCTGCATTTACACTGCTGATTTTACTGTGTGGCTGTAATAGACTTCTGGCTTGTTGATTGGTCATCTTCACTTGTGTCCATGTGTCCCTTTCCCCGCAGGCCCCCGGTTGAGAACACTCCCACCCCCCGACCCCAGAAGCCCGTGGCCAGTCACCCGAGTGCCGCCCTCATGGCGCTGAGGCGGGGCTCCCGTAACCTGGCCTTCAGGGACTTCACTGTGAGTCCTTGTAACACACCCTGACACACACATCGTTACACTCACACTGCCACGAGTGCTGCCAGATTGCAGCGCTGTCACTTAGACACGCCGTTGTTGCATAGACACTACTGCTCGCAACGCCAGCCTTGCTAGCACACGGCTGTCTTTTATTTAAACTGCGCCGCACGGAGACACGCACCATCACACCTCTAATGGCCTGTGCTTCCTTGCAGGATGAGAAAGAGGGACCAATAACCAAACACATCAGATTGACAGCTGCCTTAATACTGAAGAACATCGCCAAGCATTCAGGCTGTGGGAGAAAGTAAGTTGATCTTCTATCCTGTCGCTGTTTCTGTCCGTCTCATTCATAAGCAGGTAGCAGCTGTATTACAGTGTCTGCTGCATACCAAAGCCACTGACTCACTGTTCAGTGAGCTGATTTATTTGGTAGCTCCAGGTACTGATACATTGCCTTTGTACAAAACCTAATCTTCCCCATACAATTGCAAACTGTTGTACTTCTGTGTTGCTCTGACAGCAGTCAGACAGTACCGAGAGCTGAGCTCTTGGCAAAGCGCAAGATCTTCTCAGCTGACCTTGAAGAGAGTGAAACTTTTGTTAAAAGGCAGAAAAATGTTACTAATGTTAATCTTTATTAAATTGGTCTTGGATTTGGACTGTAAAAGTCATTGCTTGGAAATGTGTGCATGACTTCTGTTATTCTATAATGCATAACGTTAAATACTGTAGTCTGATTTAGACTTCAGACGCCGTTTTTAATAGAAATTGTTTTGGCAAACCTCCGCCATGAGCAGTGAAATAAACTGGTGTGGCGAGCACAGAGTACATGTACATAGGGTGGGTGGGGGGGGTCCTGTGAAAGATAGAAAACCCACAGTATTTTTCCACTGTGGGGCAGACTGGATACAAATTTAAAAAAAAAAAGACAGTTGAAATATTCCTTTGATTATGCATTTGCTGTTACAGCCCCTTTGCATTTACCACAGTGCCGTGCTTTTGAAATAACTGTTTATACCCACGAATAACTCATGGTTGAATTCAAGGTTTTGTACAATTCACCTTAGGTTTAGCGTTTTTTATTTATTTATTTTTTTAATCCACAAGTGAGTCTAGAAAATTTAGACTGACGGTAAAACGGTTATTTTCATTCATAATGACAGATGAATGTTAGGAATGTAGGTGGCACGCCTTCCTCTGATGCTTTTGAAGAGCGTTGGTTTTTCCGTGTCTCCTGGCAGGTTGGTGAAGCGCCATGAGAATCAGCTGTCGGTGCTGGCTCTGAGCAACATGGAGGTGTCCACCACGCTCGCCAAATGCCTTTACGAGCTCACCCGCTCTCTCCAGGCGTGAGCAGACGCGAACCGGAGGAGCGGAACTAGGTCCAAAAAAAGAAGGATTACAAACATAAAGGAAAAGGACGCGTGTAGCCACAGCGCTGAAGGCGGCTGTCCAAGGAGGAGGGGAAGGTGGCGGGGGCGCCAAAGGCGAGAAAAGTCCACCGCTCCCCCAGCCGGGCCGGTGTCGTTTTCACAAACTGCCATGGGATCTTCCACCAGCTGTCTGGGAGGGCCGTTAAAGATAGCACCCCAATTGGAGGGGGAAGGGGTGTGGGATGGGGGGGAGGGGAAGAGTTCCTTACCAGCCACATACTCCATACTTTACAATCAGATGAGATTTTTATTCCAGACCAATATGAGCACATTTTTTGTAACCCAAAAGGACTGTTTGGCTGAACTGGTTTGAATATGAGTTTCAAAGAGGCCTGATGGGGTTTGGGCAAAGTAGGTGCTGCAGCTGACAACTGGACAGGCGGCTTTTCTTTACAACACGGTAGCTTGGTTTTCTTACTTGAGCCGATATATTTTCACTTATTTATTATTGAAATAAATACCAATATGATTAAATGAAAATTCTGTAAATGTCTGTGAATATTTATATATATATTATATATATAGATATATATAAATGAGAAATGAGTCCATTTCCACGCCTCTGCAGCCACAGGGGGAGAGAACCCTGTGGTGTCATAAAAAAAAAAAAAGAAAAAAAAAAAAAAAAACAGAAAAGCATTACTTTGGTAGATTTTTTTTAATGCTCCCTGTCAGTTTTATCAAATGTGATGTAAACTCAGAAGTGGATGAATGTTAGAAACTGTATATACTTCTGCAAAGGTACTGATGCTGTAAAGTTTGGAGAAGAGAGGGACAGTTTTGTGTGGAACTTTTTTTTTTTTGTAATATACCTTGTAGAACTCATTTTGCTGGCTGAAAGAGTATGAAATAATATATCTTGTCATTTTTGTAGAAGAAAAACTATTCAAGATATTTTTCCCCCCTAACACGTATCCATTGTAAAAGTTTGTCATTGTACAAGCTCCGTGCTTGAACAAAATTCTTTTGTATTTGTAAATTGGTTTAAATACATGGAGTTTTATACAGGTTTACTCCTGTGTTATTTGCTTTTTTGTGCAGGTATGATATTTTCTTCACTACTTTTTCTATCTTAATATAGTGTGGAGTTTATTATCCTTTTTGTTTTCATTCTTACCACCATGCCACATTCCGGCTTGTGTCCCCAAACGGTCTCCTTTACAGTGTGTTGTGTGACATTTCTAACTGCCTGTTGTATTAGCATACAAACGGGACTGCTGTTCCCATCACCTTTTCTGCTGTGTCAATAGGGTGTGCGATATAAATAGACCTAACAGTCTGTTATAGATTGCCTTTATTTACTTTGGTGACTGTTTATAGTTTTTAAATAAAAAGACTGAACCTTTTTTGTCTTTCCTTTTATTTTGAAGTCTAACGGCAGTTAACGGGACGGCTGAGAGTGTGGTCGTTGTCCGTACACCTTTGGAAGTGTCAACATTTACGCTGTAGTTTAGCGGATGGCCTAGACAGGGAGAGGCTATGGTGAACAAATATTTTTTTGTATTGAATTTTCCACAAGATTTGTACATTTTGAGTAACGCAAATAAAGCTTCTCATCTTTAAAAAGAGGTTCCGATAGAATGTTTTAATCAAGGAGGTGTTTCCCTTTGAGCAAAATTGTATTTAACCAGCCAATCACTGCTGACCATAGTTGCAGAGATGCTGGATGAGCACCAGGTGTCCTTAGAAACTTGTAGTTAAAACACTGCCTTTTCACCTTGGTTCTGTCTTCCAACCATCAGTATAATTTACCTTCATGCTCCCAGTAACCCAAGGCCAGAACACATGTGGAATAGTCACAGCAGAGAATCCCTCACGTAGGCACCCCCTTGCAATTTTGAAAACTGAAAAGACTCCAAAGCCACACAGGACTCAAAGAAAGACAAGTGCATAAAGTAACAGATAAATTATTTCATTGCTCTATGGATCACAAGTTCTGCTCACACTGCACATTTGGGAAACACTGTCAAAGGCATAACCTGACTGGGCTTCTGTGAAAAATTATTCATTATTCAGAAAGAGCCAAAAAAAAAAAAAAAGTAATGGAACAAGCCGAAATTACACAGGTTCTGTACGAATTGGCTACCAGGGAAAAGATCCAGCTCACAACCCGGTCTGAACACAAACCTTAATAAACCAGGACATCCTTACTCCAGCACAACATGCAGATCAATAAGCCCGCTACCGAGTGAGGCCAAGAAAATTACAGCACTTCCCCAGTATAACATACCTATTTAAAATAAAGGGTTCCATACTATAATTTACAATATTTTAAACAAAATATGAACTCTATAGAAAATCTTTTCATTAAGATAAGAGATATCAAAACATGGTTATCAACATACAGCTGGTGGAAATTGCACTTTGCAGACGGTCGGAGGGGCCCGTTACTTGCTCGTGTCCTCGGGTTTATTCTTGCGATCATGCTTGTATTTCTCAACGTAGGCTTTGACTAGATTTGCCACTTTCCCAGAATTCACCTCTCCACTTTTACTGTGGCAAACCTGAAAGAAAAAGAGAAAAAAAAAAGGTTGAGTTTCTTCAATTTGTTGACAAACCCAGACCAGTTGTAGCAAGTACAACTGAAGTAGCGCCCGGAAACGACTCCTTTGACAGTGACCTGCTTAACCCCGTACCCACTTACCTTCTCCACTGCCTTTCGCACTATCTCCTTATACTCCTCCTTAGTAATGTCCTTATTTTGGTAGTAGGGCTTAATGGCCGCTTTGACCTCATGGATAGCCTTCTCCTGGATCTGCAGCTTCTGAGTGGAAACCGAATAACTCAGCAAATGCAGTAACAGAGGTCTGGGCTCACACCACGCTAAAACGGTAAGAAAGGAAACTAATTTGTGCGCTCTGCCCCACCTTAGCCTACATGCTGCACACATTTCTGCTTTTGTTACAGGCCGACTGCTAAGCCATTACTGAAACCATTATGGAATTGTGAAATACAGGGAGGGCTAACAACTATATAATGACTCATTACTGTTGTCATTTAGAAAGGTCTGTGACAACTAGGGTACACTGAAACATCAGTGTGTGTGACACAGCTGGGCAATTAGGGGAATTATGAAAAGCCTTTAAGTCCCCCCCATGACATCTAGATCAGATATAGGTGCCTTTCACCCCCAGATTTCATACCTTTTCTTTCTTGGAGCTGTCCACGTGCGTGTCCGCGTGGTGCCGGTCACTGGGGCGGGGCTGTGTGGTGGACGAAGGCTGGCTGGTGCTGGGTGCCCCCTGGGCCACGCCCCCCGCAGCTTTGGGGAGGCTGGAAGAAAGGGGACCTGCGAGCCTGTTCAAGCCAAGGGCAACGCTGCCACTCACTGCCTTCTGGGAAAGTGAGGACAGAGGAAGGGGAAAAAAAAAAAAAAAAAAAAAACCGTGAAAAACTGGTCCAGGTAAGTAGCAATGAATCACACTTTACTGACTGTTCTGACTGCACTCCTTTCTGGCTTACGGCATTGTCAGGGGAAAGATGTATTCAACACGTCACATTGAAATGGACAACCCACAATTAATTTTGAAGCTTTGCAAGCTTCACAGCAAAGAAACAGCATTTGCTAAAAATATGAATACAAAGCCAAATTCATTTCAGATGTTTATGTTACTTTCAGCAAAGGAAATGAAATTAGGTTTAAAAAATAATGTGAAATCCATGCCTGAGCCTAGGCTAGGGCACCACACTAACACAGCACTCCAGCACCCTTTGAATGTCCCTGCGATACTCCCCAGCGTACCTGCACAGAATGGCCATCGACATGCTGAATAGGAGGGGGGGGTGGGGGC
>JABJVR010000052.1:10820809-10834085 GCA_025773905.1 Chitala chitala
GATGTTCTTCAGGCTGTGAGGTCTGGTCTCTGCCCTCTGTAGGTCCTGAGTGTAGAGCTGATGTTCTTCAGGCTGTGGTCCTGAGTGTTGGTCCTGGAGAGCAACAACAAGGGCTGATATTATTTGCTGCTTTGAATGATCAAAAATTTGTCTTAGGGCTCAATTTGCAATTGTTTCTTGTAGTAACAAATCAAAATTTTATGTAATAAAAACTTGCATTAAGTAATGTAAATTTACTTATTGTCTACTTTTGTTTTCTGTGTGGGTGAAATTTGTCACCAGTCTGAAAAGCACATGCACACCTGCATGGTCGCATTGTACCGATCAGCGTGGCAGACATGTCGTTCTGTGTCCCACAGAGCAGCGGGAAGAGCTCCGTACTGGAGAGCCTGGTGGGGCGTGACATCTTGCCACGCGGCACGGGCATCGTCACGCGTCGGCCCCTTATACTGCAGCTTGTGCACGTGGACCCTGACGACCGCAGGAGGAGCGGCGAGGAGAACGGTACCGCGACGCCGCACGCCTGCATGTGCTCGCTGGCCTGCACTTAGGCCCCGCCTCTCTGCATACTGCTGTGTTCGGCTGTGAGCATGTGCATTACAGTGTGTGTATTAGTGAGTTCGTGATGGCGAGTGGGAAGGTGTGTGTGTGCGAATGTGTGTTAGTGCATATGCATGTAAATTTTGTGTGTGTGAACCTGGACATGTTGTGAAGACAATTTTTCCTTTGTGATTTTTTAAAATTTTTAATCACCTTTACAGAAAGAAACTAGAAATGCCAAAAGGTCTTGTTTTATGTAAGTAGGTTGTGAGCAAGGGATCAATTGCAATTTAAAGTGTTGGTGGAAATACTGTAAACGAAAATCTCCTGTTGGGAAGACCACTTTAAAAAAATGTACATATTGTCTGAAAATCAAAGCCTGCACTGACGAGGGAATGTAATTAATGTAATTAAGTAGGTCAGTCTGTCCAGCAGACTTTTTACTTAGGGTTCATTTCATTTCCAGTATTACACTCTGAACACTGAGACACACATTAAAAAATTAGGGCTGACTTGGGATCAGTTTTAATACCTTTGCAGTATACACAAGAAACATGTATGTTACACAGTGGCACGTGGTGGAATGTGTAGTGCAAGAGCGTTTTGAGTTAAGAGCCACCCACCTGGGTTTCGGTTTCACTTGTGTGACTGGCGTCAGTGACTGTGCTCACCTGAGACAGACAGGTGAGCACAGGCGTCGCTTCGCTTTGCCACACCTCAGCTGTGGCTAACATTTCCTCTGTCGTTTCTCCTCAGCCGCAGACACAAGCTCAAGGAAAAATGGCCGCCTTTACAGAGGTCTTCTCTTCCTCTTCTTCCTCATCGTGTTTGTGCTGTTCCCCATCTTTTGTGCTAATGCTAACGCACACCTCTGCTTGCTCGCCGAGCATCTTTTTGTTTCTGCGTCTCGTCCGGCTCTGCTGCTCCACCGAAACGCTTAATTTGTCTGGTTGAAGTTCTGTTTGCGTAGCTTGTGCATATCAATCTCAGAGTCTGAGGCTCCAATAGGGCTGCCCGATCCCCCCCAGCCCCCCCCATAGCATCCAGACCAACGTGGGGAGCAACACCTGACAGCTTGCTGGGACACTGTATGTAAATGTATAGAGCATCCACAGAGTCTTCACTAAGGGCCCTGTATTTCCAAAGGAGTACTTAGTAATAAAGTCATTTAGCAGATGCTTTTATCCAAAGGGACATACAACATTTCATATGCATGTTACAGTGACCTATAGCAGGGTGTCTTACTCAAGGACTCACCTGTTGCTGGGCTGTGATTTGAACCAGGGGACTTCTGTATCCCAGCCTGATGTTCTACCCATTGAACCACCAGGCCAGAGTCTGGCTGTTTCCTTTTTGTCATGGCAGCAGCACAAACACAAAGGTCCAGTTATGTGCTTTCACACTGCCTCCCTCTCCATCTTCTGCCGTAAGCCTTTTTCTAGCGGAACACGCAGTGCTGCTTTGTGCTGTTTGTATGTGCAGCACAAACGAGTTGTCTTTGAGACAGGGTGCTGCTGGCTGTCACATGTCTCATCCTTAGCTAAAGAAATGGGTCAGAATACTTTCTCCCTGGTGAGCACGGTTGGTACGCACCATCGGCTTCTCTGCCAGGAGTCGTACACCTTTCTGTGATGTGACCAGTTCTGGGGGGGAGGTGGGGACTGATACACAAGCAAATGAAGTTAGGTCCTCCTTTATGACTTTTTTAATTAAAATTTTTATTAATTTAAATAAATCTTTAAATTTAATTTAAATACATTTTATTTCTACAGGCACAGATGTTGAAGAGTGGGGCAAATTTTTACACACCAAAAACAAGGTATGCCTCCTTATTTTAGAGGGGGTGGAATGAACCAAGTGTTATATGGGGGGGGGGGGTCTAACATAGATTTAATCTTAGACTTTGTGGTTTAGTTGTCGGGCTGAAAGCACAAGGCTGCTTAGTTCCATAGGGTGTTCTCTGTGTGGTATGTGTTGTTGGCTGTCATATGATGAATCATATAATCATACACACCCTCTCAGTGGGATGGGGGGGTAGCCTTTAAAGAAATCCCTTGGCGATGGTCACAGGTCAACATAGAAACATTTTTGTTTTGTCTGTTAATGATGTCCTGAACACACCCATGCTTTAAGAGCACCATGTAAACTGTTTGTATCTGACATTCTGAACATTCAGATCTACACAGACTTTGATGAAATCAGGCAGGAAATCGAAAATGAAACGGACAGAGAATCTGGCACTAACAAGGTGAGGCGGCTCACCGTCTGAGCTCACGGCATAACCGGTTTTTGTGAAAGTTTCTTTGAAATGGGTGTCGTCTTTGTCTACCTTACAAATCTGGAACAAGTTGCAGATTTAAATTCTTAGTTTTTTGTTAACATCGGTATGCATTATTATAAATGATAATATCGGTATGCTTTTTAATTCATGATCTTTCAGGCTGTTGCTCTGCAGTTTTGTGAACTAACCTTGGCTGTGTTTCTGTCAGGGTATCAGTGATGAGCCCATTCATCTGAAGGTGTTTTCTCCACATGTGGTGAACCTCACACTTGTTGACCTTCCAGGGATTACTAAGGTATAGTCACACACTTTCCCGGGGGATGATGGGAAATGTAGTGCACAGCATATTTACTGCAGGCAGAGGTTATTCTGTTTTTGTTCTATTATAATAAAATGACAGTGCTGAATAAGCAAAACATTTTAGTATGTACCTGTAAAAAGACTTGATATGAATGAGTAAAGTTTGACACGTTTCACGGAGGTGACTGTGACTATTTGTGACGACTACTCAGGTACCGGTCGGCGACCAGCCCAAGGACATAGAGCTACAGATTCGTGAGCTCATCCTGAAATACATCAGCAACCCTAACTGCATCATTCTGGCGGTCACAGCCGCAAACACGGACATGGCCACCTCAGAGGCCTTGAAGCTGGCCAGAGAGGTGGACCCAGACGGTGAGGGACGCCCGAGCGTGCGTGTGCGTGTGCGCGCGCACACACACACACACACACACACACACACACACACACACACGATCACTGTCGTGTTCCAACAGTTTTACATTTGAAACCACTCAGTGCTTTTCTGAAACATTCACCTTCATGATCTGTTTTGTTTAATGTATAGCTTGCTAAAGGGCAAAACGTTCTGAGAACATTTTTAGAACCATTTTTGGGTTGGTGTGCAGTGATGTTTTTGGGCTGTAACTGTACTCAGCTTTGCATGTAGAGTCCCAAACTCTAATCTATGAGGTTTAGGCAGATTTACAATTTATAAGCTGTTACAGGGTCCATCTGGTTCTGAACCAGCTGGGCCATTGTAGAACCGAGCACACCAAGCGTGTTTCAGGCTCACCTTCTCACTGTGGGTAGGTCGAAGGACGCTGGCCGTTGTCACCAAACTGGACCTAATGGACGCCGGCACGGACGCCATGGACGTGCTCATGGGAAGGGTTATTCCAGTCAAGCTGGGCCTCATAGGAGTGGTGAACAGGTGTGTCTCCTTGTCCCGTGCATCGCCATGGTCACAGTTTTTACGTGCTGCTAGTAAACTCACCTGGGTGTGATGGCAGCAGGACAGGATTAACACATGAAAAGGCATTAACATCTTCAAAGTAGACGACCTTTTCTATAAGTTTGTAATGCTCTAAGTTGTAATGAAGTGATGCAGTACGGAGCTACGCAACCTCATGTTCTAAACCTAACAAAGATCTATGCTACTTTAAGCTCATCGCCCTTACAATTTTCTACATATTTTACATATTTTTCCAGTTACAAAATATTCACTATTTACTTTAACAAAGGGACCTGGTAACCGGGGTAGAACTTGTCTAGGTATGCAGTTTCATCATCTGTGACGTTTAACCCCCCCATTGCAGAAGTCAGCTGGATATCAACAACAAGAAGAGCGTGGCTGATGCCATTAAGGATGAATATGCCTTTCTTCAGAAGAAGTACCCATCTCTGGCCAGTAGAAACGGAACCAAATACTTGGCAAGGACATTGAACAGGTATGGTTGAGGTGTACAGGAAGTGAGTGGGCCAACCCCACCCCCTGCAAAGCCTTCTGGGTAGCCGAGTACGTACCTTAACACAGCTGGGCGTTGGTTCTGCCCTCCGGCCCGCAGGTTGCTGATGCACCACATCCGGGACTGCCTGCCGGAGCTGAAGACACGCATCAACGTGCTGGCGGCGCAGTACCAGTCCCTGCTCAGCAGCTACGGCGAGCCCGTGGAGGACAAGAGCGCCGCCCTGCTGCAGCTTGTCACCAAGTTCGCCACCGAGTACTGCAACACCATCGAGGGCACGGCCAAGTACATCGAGACGGCCGAGTTGTGAGTGGCCTGCTCTTCAGCCCCTGATGCACGGCCACAGAGGACCAGCAGAGGGTGCTGTTATTATTACGCGTCAGGTAGACAGAACTGGGAGTGCATAGCCTGGACAGAAACTGCTATGCAACAGGGAGAAAAGGATTGTACAGGGTAGTCGGGTGCACGGTGTTTCTCATCCGGAAATGTAACTAAGGAAATTACCTTTATTTCCATTCAGGTGTGGTGGAGCCCGAATTTGCTACATTTTCCATGAAACATTTGGTCGGACACTGGAGTCGGTGGACCCTCTTGGAGGGCTGACAACTATTGACGTGCTGACCGCTATCAGGAATGCGACAGTGAGTTCGAATGTCCACCTGTGCAGTGGTGTCATTTCACCAGCAGCCATTAGGGGGTGCAGTAGAGTGAGAGCTGCTTGTGTCCTTCCACAGGGGCCGCGTCCCGCTCTCTTTGTGCCAGAGGTGTCTTTTGAGCTGCTGGTGAAGCGGCAGGTGAAGCGCCTGGAGGAGCCGAGCCTGCGCTGCGTGGAGCTGGTGCACGAGGAGATGCAGAGGATCATCCAGCACTGCAGCAACTACAGCACGCAGGTGTGCATGTAAACAGTGCAGCAGCTATGCCCGTGTAAACCACAGCGGCGCAGTACTGACGTGCTTGGGCCCTGCAGGAGCTGCTTAGGTTCCCCAAGCTCCATGAGGCCATAGTGGAAGTGGTGACCTCCCTCCTGAGGAAACGTCTCCCCATCACAAATGACATGGTGAGCTTCCCGTGTCACTACTCCTCAGTCACCATTTATTTAAAACTGCACACCCTCTACCTAATTTGTCTGATTGTCAAGGCTTTTGTACTTTTGTCCTGAAGTGTAGCTTTCCTGTATTTTACATATACTATAGGTGAAGCTGTATGTTTCTCCTTTCTGCCGTATTTAAATTACTATAATCCTGCAGGCTGCTATAATTTGTCACTGTCTCTTTAACGGTTTGTCGTCTTGCCTGAGCTCATGTGCCGTTTCAGGTGCACAACCTGGTCGCCATCGAGCTGGCCTACATCAACACGAAGCACCCTGACTTCGCAGACGCCTGCCTGCTCATGAACAGTAACATGGAGGTGAGGAGCTGCAGCTCAGCTGATTGGCTCAGGCCTTCGTGACGCGCAGGCGGGCCTGACAACGCTGCCCGTCCAGGCTCGGGATGCTTGTCGAAGGCGCAGCCCACTCTGATTCGAGCGGTCCCGTGGGTGTCATAGACTGTGTTCCATTGGCTTCGCTCTTGGTCCATGTGGTCCAGACAGAACACAAATCTCCCAGTTGCCTTTTGTTATATTTAACATCTTCTGAAGTCAGTTAAACTGCAGTCTCATTTTCTTTTCAACAGGAACAGAGGCGTAATCGAATGAGGGAAATTCCTGCTGCAGTACCACGTGATAAGGTTTGACTTTAACTCCAGATAAGTTATATTTTTTGGGGGGGGGGGACCTCCACACTGTTCCTGTACTTTGTTCCTGATGTGGAGGGTGAGCGTGGTCTGGACTAGCTCATTGCTTAACCTTTGTACATCAGGGAGTTGTCTCTTCTGTGCTAACTAAAACCTCTCTGTTACCGTGCTCTGCATTAACTGGTACTCTTTTGTTAGTAGCACTAAGAGAACCTGAACGTTTTTGTGTGAACGCTGGAGCTTTCAGACTGTAGAACAGAAACCAGTCAAAATGGTCGATAGAGTCTCGGGATGCCTTACCCAAGGCATCGATTGGAGACGCCCCAAGCCTGTCCCTCTGGTTTTTGAGACAGACGTCACCTCTTCATGCTGTCAGTCGTGTGTAAGCCCCGCCATCTTTTCACCCAGTCTTCTAAGGGTTCAGGAGCCCAGCCTCTCTCTCCCGCTGAGGCCCCTGTGGAGTCGGTGAAGGTGTGTGCGCTTGTGGGTGCGCGCGTGTGCATCCCTGCCCTCGGTTTCCTGGTCCACCCTGACTTGCACTGTAATGGCTGCATTTAACCCGAGATCCTCCCAAAAGCCTTGACCTTCTGTCTCGTACCTTCAGTTTAACAGCCCTTAGTTTGTTCTGAGCAGGGTCAGCAATGACTAGTTGATCTTGTTGTAATCCCTCCAGATGGGTAGCTCACCTATTATGATAAATCAGTTATAGTGTCTACATACACTATAATGGGTGAATTCCATTTTTTCTTAGGGTGAATTGTCTTTTTCTTTTCTGTGTATTTGATGATTTGCATTCAAACACACTAATTGGTTTTGCTGCTGTGTCTCAGTGGGTTTTGTAAGTACTGCTTCCTGCTGCACTGTGTAGCTGGTATACAGTAAGTGTATTAAACAGGACAAAGAAGCTTTTGTAGAACTTTATGCTAGCAGCATGTGAGGATTGGCTTTGGTAACCCCCCCACCCTCCTCCCTATTTCACCACCCCAGGGGAGCAACCTGCAACCCTGCATGTGGCTTTACCCGTACCGTGTTGCTCAGTCCCACCTCTCTGCCCTGTTTTCTCAAGCTTATGATTGGTGGACGGAATGGTCACCTGACTCGGTTTTCCCCCCCTCCCCCCTCCAAGGGTGCTGGAGTTGCCGTGGGAGAGGCAGAGGCAGGCAGCGGGGCCTGGCGGGGCATGCTGAAGAGAGGCGAGGACGGCCCGTTGGAAGGCAAGACCAAACCGCAGTTGCAGGACAACCTTCCCGCCAGCCCCCAGAAGGACCACGCTGTGAACCTGCTGGATGTGGTGGGTGTCCCCCCCTAACAGCACATGGGATTTGTGCTTCTCACCAGCCTGCGTGTGCGGGGCCGTGAAAAACCAACCTTGCTCCTTTTCCTCCTCAGCCCGTCCCGGTCACCAGGAAGCTGTCCGCCCGAGAGCAGAGGGACTGCGAGGTCATCGAGAGGCTCATTAAGTCCTACTTTCTTATCGTGAGGAAGAACATTCAGGACAGGTGGAGCAGGCGGCGTAGCACGGGGGCTGCTGACTAAAGCGCAGGCAGCATGTGTTACACACTGACTCCCTCTCATCCTGTGTGTGTGTGTGTGTGTGTGTGTGTGCGTGCCCGTGAGCAGCGTACCCAAGGCGGTGATGCATTTCCTGGTAAACCACGTGAAGGACAACCTGCAGAGCGAGCTGGTGGGGCAGCTGTACAAGTCGGGGCTGCTGGACGACCTGCTCACGGAGTCCGAGGACATGTCCCAGCGGCGCAAGGAGGCCGCCGACATGCTGGAGGTGCCCGCTCGCCCACACCGTGTCCATATACACCGCGCTGCGTGTACCGTTTGCGTGTGTAGGCCACGCGCTTAAGACCAGAGCACTACAGTTGTGTAGCTGCTGAGCACTAAGTTTTCTTTGTGTCCCTCCAGGCTTTACAGAAAGCCAGCCAGGTGATTGCGGAGATCCGGGAAACTCACCTGTGGTGAGGTCTGCTGCCTCCCTGGACCTTGGCAGAACGGACTTGAAGTTGCACTGTTTGTGAATTGTTGTGCACGTCTGAATGTTTTATTCAATATGTGGACTGTTAGTAAACCATGTTTCAGTATGGTACAAGGAGCCCGTTTTCGCTGGCTTGTAACCCTCATCTAGGCTGTCTTTTGCGAGTAAATATTGGACTCGTAGCATGGACTGTACAGAGAGGCGGACCTCTGTGCTTCCTAATGTGTGCGGGCGTAAGTCCGCTAGAAGTGTTTCTGTCCTGCTCTCTGGCAACTTGTCAATAAAGGAAATTAGCGTTTTTATTTTTTTAAGCGTACCCTTTGTGTTGTGTGACAGCCCAACACCTGAAGAGGCTGAACGAGGTGTTGGGTTTGCCTATGCACTTTAACTCTGTACATTTCTAAAAAAAAAAAAAAATTTGAGTGGCACGGTTATTATGACAGAACGAAATGCTTTGGCATCTGCATATCTGTGCATTCAGTATGGCTCATTGTACACATTGCCTATTTGGTACAATCATCTTGGCTTATTTCCACGAAGGGTGCCAGTAACTTGAGCTGACTAATTATGTTTTTTCTGAATGTGATACATGTTTTTTAAATATATATTCTAAAATGTTAACTTTATGTAATTTCTAGTTCTTTCCTAAGAGACAACTGTAACTTTTAGGCAGTGTTCAGTTAAACAGAATTTTGGTGTCAATAATATGGATGTGTGGATGGTGTAAACCTTGATTTAAACACCATAAGCCAATTCTGAGTGGTAACTATAAGGAAATTTAATAAATGTTCAGTTCTGTTTAGCTGGTAGCATCGGCTGGGCTTGGGTTGTAACATGCAATGTATGGAAAAAACAGGTGCTCTAGCCAGTGCATTGATGACTTTATTGTTTATACATATGATACAAGCCAAAAGCCTCAGTGAGGGAGAAGCTACACTGCCTTCGTCTGACTATTTCTGGAGTTTCCCACACTTCCTTCACCTCAACCGGCCACCCATCTTGCCCTTGCCACGACCTTTGGCGCTGAAAGTGAACGAAGCATCGTGATTGGTTAACAAGGTTTTTTTTTTTTTACCAGCAGGTGGCAGCATATCACAAAATGAGATTTTGGAATGTCGAGCGTTTCATTAATTTCCTTTTGCACAGACACATTTTGAAAATTCTAATTTTGAATATTTTCACATTACCAGCTTTAATTTTACAACCACTTACATGACTCGAGGTACTTCTCAAAGCAAGGGCAGAAACAGACTGAAAATGGCTTGCTGCGTGCAGTATGGAATTATGGGGAGTGGGGAGGGAAGGGTGCAGGATAATGATGTCCATGTTATTTAGTGTCAGTGCCCAATAACGAGCTTGTACAGAATTACACATTCAAAAAAGATATCCGTTGATTTTAACCGCGCACACTTTACCCTTGTTTTCCGTTGTACACCTTAATTGTGTCTGCTCGTGAAGATTTTTGGAAAGCAGGGACTGCATAGTTATTCAGCTTTAGTATTTAATTGCTTGGCGGGAATATTTTAATTTTGTATATTTTGCTTGTTTCCCTGAAGGACAGTGAGCAATTAAAAGCTATCTAGAAGTCCTTATCAGTTGAGGAAAATTGAGCGACATGATCATGCCGTGGAGAGCTGGAGTGGGAATGGAATGTTCTAGATAGTGTGATAGGGATACAGGAGTCACACAGTAAGACTGGTCACTGTGGGATGCCAGTCCTTCATCCTAAACACATTCCCTTTGACTTGGCCCCGTTCACTTGCGCATGCCTGGTCACATGCCCCTAGCTAGCCAAAAGTGAAGACGTGTGACGTTTAAAGGACTGAGGAGCAGGGAGGCACTGTGGCCTAGCGTAGCAGGTCAGAGCGACAATAGGAAGTGGAAATTCCTGATTTAGCGAGAGCGGCGGTCATGTGCCGTCTCCCCACTCGTGCCATGTGACATGGTGTGAACCAGAATTTATCAAAAGTCTTGCTTTCATGTCTACATTCATGCAATGATCATTGAAAAAATTCACCAATTGGCCCTCTGCTGTACCTATGTGAAATCAGTCCCGTTTGTACAACACCTGACTGGTAAATAAGGAAGTCCAAGTTGGAGCCAGAATTAATGCGTGTTTGTTGGCACACATTCACTGCTTGAGCAGAGGCAACCCACTTCAGGAAGTCACTCTTTTTCCTACTGGCCCAGAGTGACTGACTGCAGATCAGAGCCCTTAAATACAGGGCCAGAGAAGGTCCAGCGTGGCTCCCAGTACTTACCTCTGGTGGTCGTGGACTCGAGCGAGCAGCTGAGTGATCTGCAAAGAACACACGGAGACAAGTGTAAGCACTGGAGGAACACGTCTGGTACCCAGGGGGCCTGCGCGGTCCTGCCAGTGGAGAGTCCCCAGATCTCAGGATCTGTCACATACATTCAACAGCAGGCACCTGGTCCTGGTGGGAGGGAGGGGCCTCATTTTGACTGACAGCAGGCTACACAAAAATGGAAAGGGGGTGCAGACTTGGAGAGGGTGCACCTCCACACTCGGCTATTTACGATTTCTGCTGCTCAATGACATGGTTCTGGCGTGCCTACATGACGTGGAAGCAAGTCGACAGCTTTAGTTGTGAAGCTGAGAAAGGCTCTGTCCACAAAACTACAGTGTAGAGTCACGCGTAGCTACTGGTGATCGGTGTTCATTTCTCTGTTGATCTTCATGTCATAACTTTGTTAAACCTTTCAAAGGTTTACAAGTGTCAGAAATGTTAGGCGAGTTGACTGGATTGCTGTTAAAAATATATATAAAGCAATGTTTCCCAGCATGTACAGAAATTGTCTTCTGTGGTCAATTCTAAGGAATGTCTAGGTGAAAGAGTCTGGAAGACCTCACAGAATGTTACAGCAGGACCAGGACCTTTGTGCATCCTGGAAGGAAGTGTACGAAGATAAAACAAAAGGCTCATATCTTCAATATCACAGTCGTTAAGGTCGTCTCCATTATCACCATGCCGATTGTCTGGGTTTTACACGCCATCCTGTCATTGCTATGAACACATCAGCTTAATTGTGATGCAGCATGAGAAGGCAGGAGCTATCAGAATTTAATTAAGGGCAACAGGACACAATAAATCACTGAAAAAGCAGAGATTCAACAGGATCTCCAAGGCTATAGCTTTGGGAAAAGTATGACGCTACAATACCTACCAATGCAAAAAAAAAAATAAAACTTCTATAACTAGGTCACTGACGATTTCCCGAAATTTTAAGAGGACTGTATTAATTTATCTCTCAAGTCCCTAAATCTATTTCACAGCCTGGAGACTGAGAGGGAGCGTAGCATGGCTGGCGCTGGAAAGCCGTGCCACTCAGGTCCGCGCTGTACTCACGTCGTACTTTTGCCTCTTCAGTTTCTCAGTGAGGTCAAATTTCTCAGCTTCGAGTTGCATCAGCCACTGCCACAGCTCTTTGGCCTTGTCCCTGCAGTTTAACAGCCAATCAGCAGAGAGGACCTTTAACAGACCATCACCTCACTTGTCATCAATGGAATAACACAGGCTGTGTTCAAAATCACTCCCTACTCACTATATAGAGTATTAGAAATAGTGGACTAAATAGTG
The DNA here is from genome assembly GCA_025773905.1 of Chitala chitala. Taxonomy (NCBI): domain Eukaryota; kingdom Metazoa; phylum Chordata; class Actinopteri; order Osteoglossiformes; family Notopteridae; genus Chitala; species Chitala chitala. The sequence goes on from JABJVR010000052.1 coordinate 10,832,695, forward strand.
GACTACATAGTGTGCTCACCTAACACAGTAGCAATCGGACACTACCACACTATTTCTCTGTGCTGTTAATTACGTCGCTGTTGTCTCATAAATAAAACGTAATGAACAGCCGTGGAAAATAAATGAAACCTACCTACTTGTGTAATATCATAAATATATCAATACTATATTTTACAAATAAATATTTATTTTGTGCAGGTTTGTGTTGTGATTTGCACAGTTTATATTAAATAGTTCTTTGTGCCACAACTCAGCTATATTTTCTCAAGATACACACCTTGTAAAACTCTTCCTGCTTTTCTGCCATTTTTCCCTGAGTTTTTCTTTTTTCAGTGCAATGTATTATTTTTTTAAGTGCTATGCATTATGGTATATACTGCTGGGTTAGTGATCATTGGTTGTACACTACTTTTTATGATGCATTGTGGGATATTTTGAGTGCACTATATAGTGGATATAGTTACTCACTAAATATCGGGACACCACTACAAAATGGCAAACACACTATATAGTGCACTGTATAATGAGTAGGGAGTGGTTTCGGACACAGCCACACATATCCGTTTTCTCAGATTGGCTATGGATTTCCCACAATGCAACGGGAACTAAAAGGTTAAAAGTAGACGTCTCACATGATGCTCTGAGTAAAAGGAATGATGCTTTCTTAACCCGTAAGTAAGACAGATATTGTCAGTTGAATTTAACATACAAAAATATAGTTTTGTTTAGGATGGCACATTTCATAACTTATAACAGTTAATATGAAAGTGCTGATACTGTAACAACAGAATGCATAAGTGAGTACACAATTAACACAAAAGCATACTTAAGTCTGTCCTCGTTTAGGTGATCTACAGCCAGAGGCTTCCTCCTCTCGGCCAGAGCCTTCTTCTTTTTCTCTCTCTCCGTCTGTTTCTTGGCCCCTTTGCGGCCCTCGGCCTGGAAATTCCAAACGGATGGAACGTTTGCAACAGCACAAGCTCACTGCGACGTTTTTAAAACCTGTCGAACTTCGCCCATGTTTGAATGAGGTTTCGCTTTGCCGATGCACTATGATAACTTGTGCTGTGGAGACACACCTGTGTGGTTTCTATTTTCCACTGGCATTTCAAAACTTCATAGAGACACACTTCTTCATGACCTCTCTGGGCATAACATCGCTGTGTTTAACTGAGAGGGATGTGACCTGACCTGGTTTAGCTGAGCAGGATGTGATCCAACCTTCTGCTTTAACCGAGCGGGATGTGACCCCACTGTCTGGTCTAAATGACTGGGCTGAGACCTCATCTTCTGGTTTAACTGACTGGGATGAGACCTGCCCTTCTGGCTTAACTGACCGGGATGAGACCTGACCTTCTGGTTTAACTGATAGGGATGAGACCTGACCTTCT
>JABJVR010000052.1:10834185-10846856 GCA_025773905.1 Chitala chitala
CCTGCCCTTCTGGCTTAACTGACCGGGATGAGACCTGACCTTCTGGTTTAACTGATAGGGATGAGACCTGACCTTCTGGTTTAACTGATAGGGATGAGACCTGACCTTCTGGTTTAACTGATGGGGATGAGACTTGACGTTCTGGTTTAACTGAGCGGGATGTGACCTGACCTTCTGCTGGGCTCCATACTGGTGAGTCATGTTGGTCAGGACCTTCTTCTTCTTCGCATCCTCATCCAGTTTCTTGCGCTGCTCCTCCTGCTCCTTCCTCTCCTTCTCTTCCTGCAGGAGAGACATGTGCCAGACGTTGTGGATGTGATGCTCACCTCCTGAGAGTGTGAGTAAGACTGTGTCCATGCTCTGCATCGCTGAGCCTTAGCACCACACCATTGCTCAGCTGTGGTACATCACTCAGAGTGGTCCATTGCTGCATTATCTGTGCTGTGTGTATGACATCTTTCTCTTTGTACCCTCAGTGCTCACTGTGATATTACCTGCTGCATATACTGTGTGCTATGTGGAGTATTACTTGCTTTGTATACTGTATGTGGTGTTTCTAATTGTGAACACTGTATGCTATGTGTGCTATCTCCTGCTCTGTACACTGTTACACTGTATGCTATGTGTGGTATCTCCTGCTCTGTACGCTGTTACACTGTATGCTATGTGTGGTATCTCCTGCTCTGTATGCTGTTACACTGCTTGCTATGTCTGGTATTTCTTGCTGTGTACACTGTATGTTATGTGTGCTATCTCCTGCTGTGTACACTGTATGTTATGTGTGGTATCTCTTGCTGTGTTCACTGTATGTTATGTGTGGTATCTCCTGCTGTATACACTGTGCTATTGTGCAAGTGCCACACTATGGCATCGCTTGGCAACTAGGGAGCCACTCACCGCAAGCCTAGCCTGTCTCTCCTTCTCCTTCTCCGCACGGATCCTCTGCTGTTCTGCTCGCTCAGCTCGCCGCTTCTCCTACAGGACCGAAAGGGGTGGTCCATGTCCACCACAAGTCAGTAAGGACCACAGTCCAACTAGACAGTTTATCTGACAGGTGTTGAGTGGGATCCCTTCATACACCTAATGACCTCAGTGGGGGGGACTGAGTTCAGTAGAGTACAGTTCACAAGGCCCTGGCAGGGCAGGGCTTAGAGTGTAGTTCACCCTTACAAGGGCATTCAGGGCGGGACATAAAGTACAGTCTGCCCTTACAAGGGCATTCAGGGCGAGACATAAAGTACAGTCTGCCCTTACAAGGGCATTCAGGGCGGGACATAAAGTACAGTCTGCCCTTATAAGGGCATTCAGGGCGGGACATAAAGTACAGTCTGCCCTTACAAGGGCATTCAGGGCGGGACTTACAATGCGGTTGACCAAGGCAATGAGCTCCTCCTCTTCCTTCTTCCTCTGGATGAAGTGGGCCTCGATCAGGGACTGCAGCTCCTGCAGATCTTTCTCCTGGCGCTTCCTGTGGATGTCCTGTCACCACGGCAAAAAAGAACTCTCACCTTCCCAGGCACAAATGCAGTTAACAGCTCTCAGATGCTGGATGAGAAATTGCTGAAGGAGAACTTCACTCACATCAAAGTCCACTTTCTCTCCCTCTGGTATCTTTGGAGGGGCAATATTCTGCATAAAATGTCTGTAAAAAATGCACAAGTTTTAAACTGTCAACTTGAGCACCTTAACAAATATTGCCATCTGTTGATAGGATTTGTGCTCTTATTCTGTTTAATCTGTCAGTTTGTGCAGACACTGCATATACTTGGGCCAACGGTTACATGCTAGTAATCTTTACACTTACTTTGGCTTGGGACGTAACTCATCTGTCATGTGACAAAAAACAGCATTTTATTAGTGTCTCACTTTTTTAACAATGGCGTAAAAAACTGAGCAGGATCGTTCTTATTGGAGCTGTAAATTTTACCTTCTTTGAGTGGCAGAATCAGTGAGAAGGGAAAGAGAAGAAAATTACATTTAAAAAAACGAGGACAGAATAAACACTGTGATGTGTGACGTGACGATGCGTGGACTCACCTGCAACTTCCTCTTCAGCGGGGGCTGTGAAGGAATCGGAACCTCGTTAGAGGAAACGCGTGAGACTGACCGATATGAGTAAAACCAAGAAAGGGCCACGTACCTTCCTCTGGTGCAGGGAAACAGAGACAGAACAGAAACACACGTGAGTGACCGAGCGACTGCAGTTAGAACACACGAAATGCATGTTTGCTTGTCGATCTTTGAGCTGGTTAAAACGAGGGACAATAGGTAAAAAAGAAGGATGATATAATATGAATAACACTGAGGATAGAATCCATCATGTAAATGCGTCAACTTCAATGTATGCACTACCCTTGATCAAAAGAATATTCCTCAAGTGCTATTTATTTATTTACAGTTCCCAGCATCCTTTGGTGCAAGTCATAAACTAATAACGTTCTGTACCTCATAATTGACTGGTTAAATGACTTTATGTATTTTCTCACTCTACATAACCTGACTAACATGTACTTCCTATTGGACACAGACAGAGGTGTAGCATGACAGAAGTTATGATTTAATGCAGAAAAATGTTCTTATTCTTAGGAACCAGATTGGCAGTCTGGACCCAGTTTAGTTTTACTAAATATGCAGTGATAAATCTCCTTAATCAAAGTTAGTTACTGTCAAGCCAAACAAAACACAGTTCATCCAGGATGGAAAATTTTTTTAGTGGTGGTTTATTTTTTTTTTTTTACCTTAGAACTATTTTGGTCTTCTTAGATTTAAATCATGGTCAAAGTGAGTTACACCTATTCATGTGGGACAGTGATTAATCACACAGTTTCAACTAGAGACACAGCGTGAAACTACAAAGACTTTGTAGTGCATACTAATAAAATAAGATATTTTGAAATTACCTTTTGTATGGATCACTTCAGATAGGGAGGGGGGAAAAAAAACAGAAAAAGTCAGTGGGGAACACTAAACTTGGCACTGTGAAAGACTGCTGCAGAGCACTTCTAAAAAATATGGCATTTCTTTACAACCCAGGATATTAAAGAAAAACAGGTCATAAATACAGGAAAAATCTATTAAGGGTGCACATTATGGTATTAATTTTTTTTATAAGTCACACAGGTGTGAAATTAGTGTCTCAATGTGAGACCTCGAAAGAAAAGACAACATTAAAAATCTGATGTATTCCAGTGTGCTACATCAGTTTCACACACTGTGTATAATACACACTTCCAATACTGAGACAGTAGCCGAACTGTGGTGATGATAGATAGGCATTGATCTCAGTGATTAGAAATGTGTTAAATTGTGAAAGGCCTTGAAGGAAAATTACATTTAATAATTCCTTTGGTTCTAATTCATGTGTAGATGTAGAGTACATCATGTATTTTTAAAGCATGTGGAATTATGAAACGGAATTGATAGGTTTTACCTTCCTCTGTGGGTTCCGCCTCAAGTGTACAGATGTTGTACGGCTGAGTTAGTAAATACAGCCTGCAGTGAAACTTTTACCACAAACGTATTCTACCGTGAATGGAAATGAACCTTCTGAGGTCTTACCTTCTTCCCTTTATCAAAAACAGAGGACATAAAATAAAGGAGAAAAAGAAATGGAAAATATTAGATGAGTATAGTATTAGATGGTTAGTGCATGTATTGGTTACATGAACTTCAGAGGACTTCATTAATCCAGCTCATTTACATAATATTACACTAACATAGAGGCACTGTGGCAAAATTAACATGGCATAATTAAAATGTAAAGTAAAAACACTTACTGCACGTCCTCCTCCTCCTCAGCGACCTCCTCCAGAATTTCTTCCACATCAGACATGTCTGAATTGTTCCTAAATCCAAAAGATAGACATCATAAAAAGGTAATTAATTTTACGGGTGTTTGCAGGGTATATTTAAAAGGTTATCCAACACTGAAAGTGTAATAAACTGTACCTGTGATTGCCCATGGAGGACATGAACTTACATTTCACCTCTCAGTATCGACACGCTGTAACTGCCCTCCTTGCAGTTTGAATCAAATATTAAAGTGCAAGAGAAGGGCTTCACGCTACTGCAATGTGGCTCACATTATGCCTGCATTAGAGGCGGGGCTAATTATCAATCCATTGTAGAAGTGGCAGGTCTCAGAGTCCCTTTCTGTTCCTTCCTCATGTCTGGAAAGCTCTAATACAAAACCTTTTTTTTTTTTTGTGAGATGGACGGAACTTGACGCATACCCATCTCGAGGCTTGTGAATATTGCCTGGGTAGAATTCCTGGAAAACTAGACCCAACTGACATGCCATGTTTGACTATTTTCGTTTCAGAAGCATTTTCGTTTAAAAGCAGTGTTATTATTTGCACTTCTGTCTTGGCTAAACAACCACGTGCCTCTCAGCACCAAGTGCTTCATTAGTTGACCCCTACACAGCTACGTTTGGTAAAATAACAAATAGCAATGTACCCCCCCCCCTCCCTTGCAGGCAAGTGAGTGGAAAGATATTCGCCTCCCCTGAAAGGCTCATGTACCACGTTGTAGCCATCTATAAGGTCAACACAACAAAGGGCTTTGCCTGACCTCCACGTAATCCTCTCTCGGTGAGGGAACGCGCTGAATATTTCAGGCCCAGATTCCAGCTTGGCGTGGAAGCTCGGTCCAGCCAACGAGACGCAGGATCGTGGCCTTGGCCCTCAGGGAGCCGGACTCGAGCACACGCACATGCTGTGAGCCGTGTCTGTGGTCACGCTTTCCCTTTGCGGTCACGGGCCGCTGTTCTCAAGTCACGTACGCACTGAGCCGTAACTAAAACGCACATGTGCAGCTCCACAGGCGTGTAGCAGTAACCAGGGCCCAAGGTGGTGTGTATCTACACTAACACTACACACATGTGCTGTTGCAGCCACGGCAAAAACACATTAAATACACAAACCCTCAATCATACAAACCACAATCAGCGTTTTTCTCTTGATTTAACCCTAAGTGACATATATGTGACATGCAATTTAATGACACATAGCACTTTGCAACTTAAATCATAACTGGCTTTAATATCACCAAAACCCAGTGTTACACTCGCATGATATTAAAATATGTGGCTATGATTGGTAGAAGCTCTGCAAAGAGCCTCATGAGAGAAACCGAGTTTAAAAGACATCAGATTGTAACGTTACAAATACAAAGAATTTTAGAATCTTTAGTTTATGAGTTCCACAGGGTTAAACCTTCAGGGATTTCACTTATACACGGGAGTAAAACAACTTTGGAGGGTTAGAAGAGCTTGGTCTCTTCACGGGGAAATAAATCAAAAAAGGAGTGAGAACAAAGTAAGGAGAAGCTATATTTAAGAATAATAAAACCCGGTTTGAGACAGGTGTGAAGTGCTCTTCCAAACAATGCAGTCTGGCCCGTCGAAAGGTCCAACCGTTTTAGTCAGACAGTAAATCACACCACATGTTCCACTAGGGGCTAATTTTGACCACACAGCCACATCACTCTGCGAGATATTTTACGTAACTTTTCTTGTTGACCTTATAGAACATTCGGGCAGGCAGCTTTGTGGAGCACTGCATTAAGGACACAAAGGGTAAAATCGTAGTTTAATGCTTTTTGGTGTCTGAGTGTAAAGGAACACTTTTTCCATGTGCAAATGAACATCGGAGACTCCTGAGTGCACTTGCGGAAGATCAAACATAAAGAGAGAGGGTGTTAGTTCTAGTCCTCGAAATGTGAGTTATGCTGGATTTACATTTAGAATGGTGGCACTGCTGTTAAAAAAGAAGAAACCCATGTTTTCCAAAAGGCAGCTTGTCCAGTACTGGTATTCCCCGCCTTACGATGGAGGTGCGTTCCGATCACCCCAATTTGAAAATAGCGTAATTCGAGACAAAATAAATACGCACTCAAAAAAAAAAAAAACGCGCTCTAACACCGAGACAGCTGAACTCTGTCGAACGCTGGCGAGAGTGAGGCGTCTCACAAGGCGGGAGTCCAACATATTATAGTGCACACGCTGCTGTGTTTGCCTGCTGTGTGAAAATTTTAATATTTTTACAACTTTATTGCAAGATCAAAAAATCGTAAGTCGAGCCATCGTAACTCGGGGACCATCTGTAAATGGCCACTGTGTCTCCGGTGCGGTACCTTTTAGGAATTAGGTAAAAACTAAAATTTGTCTGTTGATCTTTCCTGCCTCTTAGACACATGGGGAGCCCCACAAGGTGAACCAGGAAGGTATAATTTTCATGTTTTTATTTATTTTTTTTTTTGCTGCTGTGTTTTGAAGTCACTGGCCATTCAACGCTTTCTCCACTGAGTGTCCATCTACTAAAGCCTTGTCAAACTGATGGAGGCCCTACAAACCCATCTTAAAAGCCTGCCAGTCCCTACCCTAATGAGAAAAAAAAAAATGTAAACACAACATTATTCCAACATTGAAGGTAGGTGGGGCTGCAGCAGGCATGTCTGTAATAGCCAGCCAATATAGCCGTCTGGGCTTTGGCGATCACACATCTCCAAGGATTTCTGCTCAATCCGGTGAGGATTCACAGGCGATTAAGTGTCTCACTGAGGCATCGCATGCATTCACTTTAAGGCATGCGTTCACCCCCCGGTCCTCTGCAAGCAAGCAACAAGGCAGCAGTTAAAGGCTTTAAAAGCATTTTTAATACAAAAATCGGATGCATGCAAACCATTTGCGGTCTTAATGGGCTTTGCAGAGTCCAGGTTCTCTGGTGTGTGCCATGTAATTAGACGTCTGACACCATCAATTCCACCTTAGTCTTTCTACAAAAAATGTTTAGGGCTGCAAGTACCAGTCATGTTGAAAATCTTTCTCCTGTAATCACTCCACAGAGTGGTGTCACTGGGTTAGTGCATTTTATTTTCCCCACAGAAAATAACAGCAGACTGCAAGCAGACATTTCTGTTACTTACCTGTGACCCTGATGGAGGGAATATGACTCTATGCTGACCAAATTCAGACAGCTTGAGTCAGGCTTCAAACCTAACATTATACAGTCCTCCCTGGTCATGTGACGCCTCTGCTCTGTGATTGGATGCCTTGTTACAAGCATTGTCTATTGTTAGACTGCAGTTGAAAAAAAAACTGCAAAACTGCAGTTTAACTAAAGTTGAAAAACACTCAGGGAAACATTTCTTTCACCAAACATATTTAATATATTTAAAAGAGCATTTTTTAAAAGCATGGAAAATAAAATCTTGCCAAAGAATGGGACTCCAACAGATATCCCTTTATTGCATTTTTAGAGTCATTTGCACATTTTTAAACAGTAACAATGCAAAGCTCTCCACTCAACAGACATACCCATAGTGGTTGCAAAACAGAAGAGGTTATGCGTGAAAAAACAGAATATTATGAAACAAATTGCTTACTTTAATTCCTATACAATGCATGAGTGTTTTAAACACAACACAAACAAAAATATTAAAATTAGTTTCCCAAACATAATTATGCTTTCATTAACTAATTTATCAGGAAATTTATCAGGAAAAGAAAATTTATGCATAATCCGATTTTGAGCCAATTCTGACAAACCAGTAGACAACTGGTCTTATTTCTTGAAACCACCTGTTAACTGTTAACATCACCGCTGCCTTAAACACAAACTGGGCACAGTCGAACAAGAGACAGAAGCCTTTCATTAAACAGTAATGAAGTTCTATACTTACTGGATTTACCAATCGTGTGTTTGGAATGCCAGTAATATGACCGGTCAGCAACGCAGGTGTTTTTAATCTCTGTCCCAGCCCTGTGTGTATGAATGCGTCCAGTTTAGCATCATGCAGACATGCACAATTGAATTTCAGGCAACACCACTAATAGAAGCGATGGTTTGGAACACTGCATCTGTCTGCTGTGGGTGCCTCCAACCTGACGTTGGTCAAACACTTAAATACGTTTACCAGAAATATTTAGAACACACTTTACCTATTAAGTAGCACTGGCAGCAGGGCCCAACACGTCAAAGGCCCAATTTTGGATCTGAGCTCTTGGATTTACCTTGAATGTCTTATTATCTTTAGAAAAAACGTAACCATTAATTACAAGCCATCTGTGTATTTTTTAAATTTCTAATAATTAGATATTACAGGAAGAACTCAAGAGCCCAGTGTGGACTAATGAAGCACTTCATAATGCATGTGAAACACTGAGAATGTTGCAAGTTCCCTGGCCTACCCTTCGGACCCCCTGGTGCACCACAAACACAAGCATTCACATCTGTAGGTCACCCTCCCTTCGTAGACTGAGTTGTATGATGTGTATGAAGATCATCACTGAGGGGTCTGCCAACACGGCTTCAGCCTTTTAGCATTACCTTCACCAGGTGTCTTCAAGCGTTGGCAGACGTGAACAGCCACGACATGTGGGAACCATTTACTGGAAACACAGCGTCGGTGGTGGGAAAACAGCCCATACCAAACTAAATAAGGAAGGCACAGCAGCTTCTACTCATGGCTGCAGGGAGGCATACAACATCGAATCGATGAACAAAATAATTTACAACATTTTTAAAGACAATAAAAAAAATTTTTATCACTAAGTTGTTGCAAAAGCTGGTGATAAAAAGTTGAAAATGTGAAAAAGAGCATATAAAAACCAACATCACAAGATTATAACTGAACGTTCCCGTGTTTTTATCTCGTTTTTCAGGATCATGCACGAGCGGGTCGAAATATGGAGAGTTCCAAGTGTGAGCAGTTAATGCCGGTAATAAACAGATTGTGAAAAACTGAGTTAGCTGCGTAATAGAACTCCTGTCAGCCAAAAAGCGAGAGCATTCTAACCTAATGAAACAGGCAGAACAGCCGGGATAGCAATAGAGATCTTTCTTATCAACAAAAATGGTCTATAATGATACATTCAAAAATGAAATAATACGTCTGGAACAGAACAAATTGTTTGTGTAGTACCAAACTGAACTAGTGTTTTGGGGAGAATAACTGTAAAAGAAAGTATGTCAAATAGAATTTCTGTTAAACACCGCAGCTGCCCTGTGTTTTAGTGTCACAGAATCGTATCTCAAGAAAGCACACAATTTTGTTAAAAAAAAAAAAAACAGTATAGTCGAAAGGTAACCAGACAGTTGACCAAGCTCTGAATGCAGCGCTTACACACACCTTCTCTCCGTTTGTATCTGACACTGTGGGTTTATCTTTGAAACAATTAAAAAAAAACTTTCTGGTATCAGACATGTACAAAAATCAGAGTGCTCCATTTCAACGGTTTCAGTCTTCTCAGATCCCCAGTGGTGTTAGTGTCCTACTCCTGCTGAGAGATTTAAAAAAAAAAAAACAAAGGTGTCACTGGTCATTCACAAGGGGTTAAAGGTGAACAGGTGTTGCCATTTCATATTCACACTGTGACCTGAAACTGATTTAAAACATATTTAGGGGAAGCTTTATTTTCAGCGTTACAGCCGCTCATATAACACCCGGAACAGGGAAGAAATACTGCTTCGGTTATCCGCGAAGACCTTTTCGTACCTCCTGAGAGTACAGGGTGCTAATTCTTTGGCTAAAATCTGAGCTTTACGGGGGCTGTTAGTCAAGCTGAGAGAGGGATGGGCCACGTGCTGCTACTCCACACTTGAAGCTGAACTCCACCTTGATTGACAGAGCAACACTGCGCTGTCAATCACCCGTCACAAGAGAGGCTATTTCAGCCCGGGTGTCGGGGGGGGCGCGAGGTGGTGTTCTGCAGCTATTTACGGTCCCCTGAAAACACACGATGCTATTCCACTCACTTTGCTTTGGCTAAGATGTCTGGTTAGGCCAACCTTGACCAGACAGCCATGACTGGCGCAGAATGGGCAAGTCGTGCCCCCGGGCCATTTCTCCCCCCACAAACCGGAGACCCTATGCCTCCCACCTCACCTACGAGACGTCGCTTAGCCGTACAAAGCCGCGCTAATCCGGTCCGGCACGCGGCCGTAATGTGACAATCAAGCAGCTGCACTCAGGCATGCGTCATGCACACGCCACACAGCCTGGGCATTTCTCCAGGGGGTGGGGGCTGTATGGGGGGGCAGGGGTTGGCATGAGACTCTTTATACTGGGACACAAGGTCGGAGCGAGTGGCTCGCTGTAAATATACAGCACAATGGCATCGTCACATGCCAAGAAATGCGCACCCTGAAAGCCCAGAAAGCCGTTTTGACTTACAGCACATCCTGCCTGGCATCCTGGGCTGCAAGGCCACAGGCAAACCTGTAAATTAAGCCACCCTCCCCACCCTGACACCAACCCCTAGCGAAAGAGACCCACACTCCAGGTCATGTCCTTACAAAGTACAGTACACCCCCCAGGACTCATCAGAGAAGAACAGAGCAGCCTGGGTTGAGGCGGGGGGGGAGGCACCTTAACTTGGGTTATACACCCCTACACCAAGCTCAAGTGACTAACAAGCTGCACTTACCGCTAGCGACAGATTTAGTCTTGCCTGCGACTGTCACCTGGAAGAAGCAAGATCGAGTGAGATTAGAGGAAATGAAGGTGTAAGCCCTTTATGTTTTAAATTTAAGTCACGGTTTGGATTGCATCACCTTTCCACAGAAGGAAAGAATAACTTCTAACACGTCCTTCTTTCAGTTACCAGTATGCTTTACTGTGTACCGTACACGTACACATATTTTTACCCTTAAATACAGCAATTACGGTTGGCTGTTTTTGACCATATTCACGGAACTTCAAATAATGTTCAGGAATTCTTTTTTCCTCAGCAGGGGTGGTGTAAAGGTGTCACTCTCAAAACGCTTGAGGTAAACCTTCCCAAGAATGTTCTAATATGAAGCAGACTGGGACCATTAAAGGGGTGTGTGCGCTTGTGTGTAGCATCACGTCCTGCAAGAGCATGAGTGTAAAGGTAAAAAAACAGAGACGCATTCAGCTCCCATCCGAGAAGGTCAAGATCTTGCTGCAAGGTCACCGTGTAAACTGCTGACAGCAAGCTGCAGCCACAAATGCAGGATGTGGTGAGGGACCGAGGTTCATGCCTGCCAAGCATGCAGGCTGGGCTAGTCGTGGCTAAAACATCTGGACTGGAATTTAATAAAGCAGCACTGCACACAGCAAAATGTCCTCCTGGTAACCCTCTCCTCATCTCATCTGCCACTTGTGAGCTCAGCTTTGTCAATGGCAACGCCAGTGCGGTTGGTGCATCTGGAGTGCAGAGGCCGTTGTGTGTGTGTGTGTGTGCGCATAGAATAGAACAGTCTTTATTGTCATTGTACATGTACAATGAAATTGACTGAATAAGTGAGTGCGTGCATGCACGTGCGCGCGTGTGTGTATTTTTCTGCCTGCAGGAGTTTACCTCTTAATACTCATCCTGCGCTACAGCTGAGGTGAAGGCTTAGAAAGAGACAAACATCTCAGTGTGACCCATAAGCTGCTGTCAACATCACTAAGGATACTAGATCCAAAAGGAGCCCGACACAAAATAGGTATGATTCCCTAAAGCGCTTGTGATTTACTTAATAAACTTCGAACCAATACAGCATACAGAACTACGAGTTCTGATACGTACGAAACACGGGGTTACAAAACAATAAACGTACATAAGCAACACGGAGTCCACTGCCATTGACCTCAATAGCTACCTTGGCAGGAGATGATCCTTTGTTCTCCCACAATCCACGCTTGCTGGTGACATCAGCAGACTTCAGGTCCTATAAAGCGGAGCACAAAGAGGCCATTGTGTGGTCTCGCTAACGTGCCAAGGTGTTTGTGATAAACAGTGGCTCTGCTGGTGGCCTTCTCATGAAGGAACTCTTTGCTGAAGAATGTCAGGGAGGTCTAAGAGGACTGGAACAGAACATCCGGCTTAATTGTGCTCTACCTCCAGTCTTCTAATGAGAAAACTGCTGTGTGAAATCGGTAACTGTGACCTGGCTCTCCTTCCATGGAGCAGTAAACCCAAAATGCCTTGGCCTTTTCCAGTGGAGCTGCTGCCAGGATTCCAAGAAAGCCCTGTTTGGCATGGCCTGGTGTGAAAGGGCTGGTTCCTGAGCAAATGTGGGCTGTGAGAGGAGACTCCCACAGATGCCAGGCTGAGTCCTCTGGGATGGACTCCCCTTGTTCTCAGCAATCCAACACCCACACCCCCTCCACCCCTGACTGGAGCCCTAGATTTAACAGAGCTCTTCCTTCTGAACAGCGAATACAAAACTCTACACAGGTTGTCCAAAAGAGCACCTTTCACAAAATCTCTCAGGTAACACATTCAGGGCACATAAAGGTCTTTCCCAAAGGTTCGTACAGTACCTGTCCTTCAAAGGCACACAAGCAGGGCAGAAGAGTCCAGAAGGTGGAAGAGAAGGCTGCCAAGCAGGGGAGGACAACTTAGCTAACAAAGGTGAGATGGACGGCACAGAATGTTCAGGATGTTACAGTTAGTGAGGATAAAGAACACAGCAGCACAGATTCAGAGTGAAGCTGAAACCAAACTTGTAATATAATGTGCCTTTCTATGTATTCTGTTCTTAATGCTTGCAGTAATTAATCATAATTTTGCTTTGGTTTGCTATGGGGCTGCTAGAGTTTGTATTACTTGCTAACCCTTCTCTAAACTCTCTCCTCCTGCATGTGGTTACCTGGTGCCCGCCTGGGCACCATCTGAGCGGGATGTCTTCGTAGAGCGGCTGACTCCAAACGTATCC
>JABJVR010000052.1:10846956-10874577 GCA_025773905.1 Chitala chitala
TCCTCCCTCCCTCCCTACACTCTGCCTCTCTACCTCTCTAGACTCTGCCTCTCTACCTCCCTACACTCTGACTCTCTCCCTCCCTACACTCTGCCTCACTCCCTCCCTACACTCTGCCTCCCTCCCTCCCTACACTCTGCCTCCCTCCCTACACTCTGCCTCTCTCCCTCCCTATACCCTGTCTCTCTCTCCCCTAACCTCTGCCTTTCTCCCTCCATACACTCTGCCTCTCTCCTCTCACAGACTGCTCCCTGCCTGGCATGGGACTCCTCCCTGCATACACAGCTTAACTGTACAGAAGCCCCTTTCCAGTTCACTCTCCAGCACCACCAAACTGGGAAAGGCACAGACTGGGAGCCAGGCTTCAGAGTAAACCAAAACTATTTCTCATGATCAGATTTCATAGTTAGCAATTCTGGCCAAGAAACTCCCTAAAAATGGCTTTCTTGGTAACAGAGGGCTGGAATAAAATACCTTATATTATGCGTATTTAGCTCATACAGTAAAACATTTGTTGATATAAATTTAAAAAAAAAACTGTGAACTAAGGGTGCTGGAACATCTGAATGTTACCAAAATCAAAGCTCTAATAGGTGCTGTGGTAGCAGCAGCACTCAGAGGAAAACAGCCACATGGAGTCTTTGTACAGGTGCTTATTCACGAAGCATCCAGCCATGAATCAGGAAAGCTACTTGGAGGCTAAAACAGTATTTCCTTCTAGCTCTCCAAACCCCTCAACCCTGTTTAGTCCCTTCATCTTCAGCTGAAGATGAGGAAGAAGGATAAACGAGTTATATGACACACAAAGGAAGGTACCGAGTTCTGGTACTCAGTCCATGTTTCCCAGCGAGACTTCAGTGACTGACCCTAGCCTGGTTTTGGTGCTATGTGAACGGGTCTCCCATGAAGAGGACCTCCTTGCTAACACTAAACTGGACTCGGCTCCGGTCCCTGGCCCATCATGTAGAGCTGTCAGCACTAGCTGACAGACTGCCGGTATCACACTGTACTTCTTATCAGCTTTCAGTTCATGTCAGCTGGCAGAGCAGCACCTGCTTATCTTACAAAGTCTAAACTGTGAACTTTTACCACAAAGTTAGTTTTCTTTTAATTCACAGAGGGAATAATTAAGGCTTTCAGGATATAATACATTACAGTTAAATGTCTGTCATTTTTCCCATAGGAGCACTAGATTGAACTGTTTACACAGATGGATTTCAAGAAACACTGTTCAGACCTTTTAAAAATTTTAAGTGGCAAAAGTGAGGTAAACCTAAACGTCATTCAAATGTAATACGTAACATTGCTGATTGTCTCATGAAGGGTGAGTCTGCTCGTAATTCTGCACTGTCCTTGCTTACTGACCGCGCTGCCCATCTCCAGAGATATGTTTGAGGAATGCTGTCCATGTGAAATAAACTTGGAGAGAAACTTTGGTTGTGAACTTTCGCCTGCAGCCAAAAATGTTTTGCAATGGAGATGAAACAACCTCATTAGGTCATGTGAACCATGATTATTCCAAATTTTGTCCATTCTGCCTTTTTTTTTTACCATAGTTGTTAACTGTAACACCGCAGATAAGTAACTAATCAAGAGCAATAAAAATGGGATTAAGTCGCCCTGCCATGGCTCTGAACATGCGAGGGGCGACAGGTGACACAGGGTCAATGCTCAGTGCCCCAGAGGCTTCTGGGAAATGGCCTAAGATTCTTCAGGCTAGTGTTGCTTTGTCAGTGATGGCTAATTATCCTGTTCCAATCCCGTTAAGAGTCACAAGCATATGAAGGCAACAGGGGGTGTGTACAATGGTTAAATAAATCAAAGTACCCAAAACACAGAAGGTCTTATGGTACAGAAAGGACTACCTCTATACCCAAAAATCATCCGGCTGCATGAGCTACATGTAACTGCATGTAAGTCTGCAAAGGAACTACATATGTAGTGATGGTGAAGCCCCAGAACTGTGATGTAAAAAGCAGGTGGATTAGGTCCCTGCCACCATTTCATCCTGAAAACAAAACAGAATGTCCTATCCATCACAAAAAGGCTGAGTACAAAGCTTGGTGCAACAGGAACCAAGGTGGTGGTGAAACTGAGCGGGCGTGCTTAAAGAACCGCCCTGACAAGAGTATGAGAATCATCCAGACAACTACGGTCACCCCGCAGGAAACCCCAAAATGCCAGAATCACCATAAAATGAGGAAGTGCGGCCTGATGTGGGAGATCTCCGGACAGTTCTGTGTGTGTTTACAGTTGTCCGAGGGGGGCAGTGTACAAAACCATTTCCTCTGTCATTATCTTAGTCCACAGGGAACCGTGCTCCTACCCCTTTATCTGCCGCATCATAACCATGAAGAGGGCTTCCAGTAATGGGCGGCTCCTTCGAGCAAGTCCCCTAAATTGGGCTTGTTTGCACCTCTAGACCACACCACGCCGTGCCAAATTCAGGCGTGGTGTGTGTGTGTGTGTGTGTGTGTGTGTGTGTGTGAAAGACTCTGTCCCATGACTTCTATAGGTCTCTGAAGCTAGATCGAGGTGAGCGCTTAGCACGCACTTTTGAAAGCATTCCACAAAATGTGCTTATAAAATGCCTGTTTAAAAAGCTAAAAATCTAAACAGGAAGTTTTTTTATATAAAATTAAACAACTCCGTTTGGCTTTTCAGTGGGAATTAATTCTTTTCTGGCTCATTAAAATAAATTTTGTGCAAGAGGTCTTTAACATATGCTCTGCTGTGGGGTCAGGTGAGCTTCTGCAGGTGTAGCATGATCAGGCATAATAGCAAATATTTATACTGCTTTAACAGAAAAAAATCATTCACGAAGGGATTACATGGTGACAATATAATTTAAAATCAACATTAGTAATGTGGAGATGTTCTCTAGTGCATGTTAAAGACAGCGTGCCCCCTGGTTTGGGGTTCACGTTTATACAGGTGAGGTCTCACCTGGAGGGAGTGAGCAGGGCGTTTCAGTCTGGTGTCTCCCCGGCCTCGGACTTTGTCCTTGGACCTTGAGCAGCTTCTGCAGGAGAAAAACGGGTGGCTGATGAGGGTGCTTGTCCTCATCCAGGCTTTAAATTCCACATCATACAAGAAAAGGCACGAGTGCAGATGAGGTCAACAGAGAAATCTGAACCCAGAGTTCCACTGGACTGCGACAGGCATGTGGCCACGCACCTTCATGGTCCAGATGAAAGCGCATTTGTGGTAAGATAAGCATCCACAAGTTCTCACATGATCCTGACTAGGCCTACCTTTGGCTTGCATGGATGCTGACATTAAGGCAAAACTGTTCGAACATGACTGCAATTGTACATTTAGTGTAATCTGTGGAAACATCTCTTCATGTTCTTGTAGTGATTTGTGGCTTTTGATACACACCTGGCCTTCTCTCCCCCTTAGGCTCTAAGCATGTGCATTTATTTCTATATTTTTTACCATTATAAAACAAAGCAATATAAAGAATTGAAAATGGTTTACCTAAATGTTTACAATAAAACAGTGATCATCTGAAGCTTCTGAACAGCACTGTATATGGACTTAATGTTGATGTTCAGTGTTAAATAGTCCTCAGTTGGCTTATGTGCTGTTTAATGTCAGCCTGCCCATGGGGGCTGGGTAGCGAGTTGACCTTGGCTCCCCAGAGGTGTTCTTTCGCCACACTGTGGAGTTTTTGGTTCCTCTCCTCCATTGCCATCTGGTTTTATCTTTAACCTAACCTATATATTTGGCTGGTTTTGTACACCAATTCCTGTAAAGCGCCTTGGGCCAATTCTGTCTCGAAAGGTGCTATATAAAATTATTTCACATTTACTGCTTACGTTTCCAGTCTGACTTTCTGCCAAAAGTCATAAGCTCTTACCCAGTTTAAAACGGGTATGTTGAAAATGAATATAACGTTTAAAAGGTACCCGTGTGTGCGGACGTAATCATGCAAGTTCTTTTTCTTGATGGGGAAATTCCAGAAAGCTCCAAGAGCTCTTACAATCTTACTCTTACTTGGATGCTTATGTTATATGTTCTTGACTCGTTCTGTGTCCAGAGCTGTAACCACAAGGCAAATCGCACCGGACAATCGTTTCCACATGGACGGGACTGGAGCGGCGTTCAGATTTCCACATCTGCGGCTGATCTGGCCTTCAGGGCATACCACCCCCCCCCCACCAAGTCCCTTCTGCTGTTCTGCATCCACCCTAGAAGGAGGAGCTCCCGTCAACCCCTAAAAAGTACACCCCTCTCTTCCGAGCTCCCTGCTTTTAACGATAAAACCCCCCCCCCCGTCCCCTCCAAAACTATTCAAGCACATAACGGCTCAAAAGCTACAAAATCTACATGAGAAAAATGACATTCCCCACTACTACTATGCCTGTTATCTTGCAGAAAACTTGACCATTCAGTAATGGACTGTCTTGCTTACTTGCAGACTAAAAAAATATTTCAAATAAAAGGCACACCAGGTAAACGATGCATTGTGTCCTGTTGCACGAGATAATGACTGCTAAGGGCTACACAGGAAATGACCAGAAAAAGTTATGAATAAAGTCAAAGAGCACACGCTTAAAGTTATATAAATACGAAGCGGTATATAGCGTGGAGGCTCCAGATCGCTCCTCACAGTGGTACGTGCGTCACCAAAATCTGAAATCGGAGCAGAACAAAGCATGTGCGGAGGCCTGCTTTCCGATTCTGGCTCCAGCGAATCGGTTGGGAAACTGGCATTTAACAGGCGTCAGTGCAAATCCCCGTGCTTCAGGAAAACGTTTTCAGGATAACCAAAGACAGAGTGGCTAATGGGCCGGGCGCAGAGCGACCGGCAGGCTGAGGCCTGTAGCAGGCTGTGCCGACCTGAAGCCAGCATATACCAATGCAAAGCAGCTGTGGGCTCTTCATACTCACACTGGGGAGGGGGGCCACAATCACATTCTCACATTATGGGATGTAAAAAAAAAAAAAACCATCTCTAACATTCCCAGACAGTGCTTCATATTCCCAGATGCTACTTTACAAATATCGTTCTTGCCTGACCCATGATCCCCTGCCAGTCTCGACAGCCCCCCTCTTACCGCGTGCACACACAGGACAGTCACCTGCTCAGGTGTGCTCTCGCTTCACTCTTTTGTCTTTGTTAACAAGTAGGTTATGTGTACTTGCACCGTCATGCTACACCCTGCCTCCACAATTAGTTTAGCCCTGACTGTACTGTATCTCATTTCAGCACACTTGTCTGGAGATGAAAGATGGCAGTAGGTTTCACCTTGCACACAGTACTTTACATAAGATTAACTATAATACAGTAAAATATAATCAATTATAGGATAATTAAGCAAAACAATCTTTTTAGCATGAGTCGTACATTTGTGGCAGGATGGGTCAGTGGGTAGCGCTGTTATCTCACAGTTGGTCATTTCTCCTTGTTTATGTGTACGTTTCCTACAGTTTCCTCCCACAGTCCAAAGACATGTGGCTTACAACTGGGAACTCTAAACTATTCTAATAGAGTGTGTGTGTGTGTGAGTGTGTGTGTGTGTGTGTGTACACCCTGCGATTGGTTGCATCCTGTCTGGGGTGTATCCTCCTTGCACCCTAGACTGCCTGGGACAGGCTGCAAGCCACCCAGGTCAAGGGGTTGGAAAATGGGTGGATGGATGAATGGGTGGATGGATGGATGGGTGGATGGATGGATGAATGGGTGGGTCTTGAGTTAAACTAATACTTGCTTTTACACTCCCATTTCCTTGATAAAACATTTTCTCAGTGAAAACATACAGGCATTCCTTCATAACTGAACCATTTTCTTCAGCAGCTACAAGTTTGTGAGAGAATGTTCATATCTTGTTCTCTAACCAAATTTCACTCCACACATGACAGATTCATTTCCAGCTTTGAATTAATATGTTGCCACATACGCATGACCATTTGTTAGATACAGGTTCTAAAACTGTGCTGAAACTGTTTCCACCCACCAGCAAAGTCCCTACTCCAAGCCCAGCTCTGTGTTACATGCTATACGTCTCAATCTTAGCTACATTCCACCCCCATTCTCTCAAATCTGTTGGGCACATACTATGTACCCTTGTTTTGATTATTTAATAATATATTAATTATTTCTGTAATAAATTTATGAAATGGCTTCATGACTGCAGCCCATCTCAGACCCTTTCCACATTACTGTTAATGTCAGTGAGAACAGTTACTCATGCCCTTAGTTTGCCTTTTTTAAATGCATTGATCATTGAAAGCTGGAAGCTGAATTACATCACGAGATCCACATCTTCAGACATGAACGACAGCAGCCTCTCACAGATGTTTGAGTAAGTAACTTTCTAGACCTGGCTTAGTAAAAGAACAGTGCTTCAAAAGTGACCCTAAACACCCTTTAAGAAGGGGCACACTACCCGCTATCAGCAGACATGGCAGAGCGGGTTCTAAATAAAAGCCATACCTTTGAATTGTTGTTCAGGAGATCAAATGGCTGTATGCTAGCTGGCAGGGCTCCACACGACCAAATATGGTAAGAAAAAGTCCTCGTTTTCTGTGCAGCGTGCAGCAAAAAGCTCACGAGATGCCGTGCCAAAGCCCTCTCCCACTGTCCGGGGGAAAGGGTTAGTGTTTGTTTTCACAAGTGTTGACATGACTGACCCTCTCGAGCAGACACTCTGGAGCTCTCTGCTTGTGCTCCTTTCGGCTAACACGGTAAGCGCACGTGCCTGTGCTTGCCGTAAGGACGACTGTCCCACTTCTGAACCAAATGAGTGCTGATACGGGACTCCAATCCCTCTCATCTGGTCAAGGACCGGTCACTCATATGTCATCATAAGGGGGAGAGCAGGAGAAATTGCAATGGCTTTCATACCTACAACTTGAACGACTTGAACATTTCTCTGGGCACACAATGCTTATCGAAATGGCTGCAAGCCATCAAATCGCGCAATTGAGCTAATGATGAGTGAGGGCATAAAGACCCCGGTGTGGAAAGCGGGCACTTGCTGTGTGTGGACTGCAGGGTAGATGCTCAAAGGCGTGGTGCGTGAGCAGTGGCTGACAGTGTGATGCTTTCGTGAACCTCGTACGTCTGTTTACCCCCACGTACAAGTGGGAACATCCGAAAAAACGATGCCCAGATGAACATCAGGTGCTACCTCTTCGTTACACAACCCGCAGTGGTTCCTACTTGTAATTCTGAACAGCATATATGCGTATTTATAGCAACAATATTTAACTGGAATATTTTATAGAACATAAAATGTGAGTATAAAAAAACGCTGAAGAGTTCCAGATGTGTCCAAGCACACCATCATCTAAGAGCTTCCCTTTAAGTGGACAAGTGAATCTGTCCATCTGTTTTGTGTAACTGACAAATAGATAAATTGACTAAACGTCTGCATGCAACCATAAACACTTAGGCCACCACTAACAAGATGTGAGTAGTGGATCCCACCCACCTTGAGATTTAAGCTCCCTCCCCCCAGAAGACCTTAACATCACCCACAAGGTAGAAAATCCAGCCCTTGCAGCTGCATGTGGAACAGAGCGTCACGGTTGCTATATTAGCACAGGATTTGGTCATGCTAATAACAGTAAAAACCCATTAATGTATGAAAACACAGTGGCATCTGTATCTAGCAAACATCTCAGCATTGTCAAATAATCACCCCCCCCCCACTTTGTGTGCTTGCCGTTATTTTCTGTTTAGTTACAAGCCATAGGCAATAGATGTCTACTCTCTTCAACAAAGCAACAAGACAAAATGCTGAACCATTAGCAGGTCATATATCCACATATGAAAACCAAGCATCTGCTTACTTCAGGACATTTTTCCCCTCGAATGTCAAATGTGTAAAGAATTGCACAGGGGATTGCGTGGCAGAAAGCCCTGGAACAGATTGCATTCTTTACAAGAGAAGACAGAGCTAAGGGCTAAGTGATACAACAGATAAGATGGCATCACTGATGAGCAGTGACTGATCGACAAGGGGTCAAAGGTCACGCGATCATTTTTTTCCAACACAGTTTTCTCTTTACTGGAGTCTGGTCACAAACACTATTAGACCTTCTCCATCTGTTCTGAGCATGTTTTACCATTGCTCTCCAGCAGTTTAACTGTGTATGACCCCCAAAAGCTTGTGAACATCAGGGCAGATGAGTTCTGGGGTACTGCTCTCTGGCCCTCTCTGGGGTACCCCTCTCAGGTCCTCTCTGGGGTACCCCTCTCTGGGGTACCGCTCTGTGGCCCCCTCTGGGGTACCCCCCTCTGGGGTATTCCTCTCTGGCCCTGTCTGGTGTACTGCTCTCTGGCCCCCTCTGGGGTATTCCTCTCTGGCCCTCTCTGGGGTACTGCTCTCTGGCCATCTCTGGGCTACCCCTCTCTTGCCCTCTCTGGGGTACCCCTCTCAGGTCCTCTCCGGGGTACCCCTCTCAGGTCTTCTCTGGGGTACCCCTCTTTGGCCCTCTGTGGGGTATTGCTCACTGTTTCAGGATATAGCACCTCACTGTGCACACTTTTGTCAGCATTCTCTCCCAATCCTCACAGATTTCCAGAACAAACTCTCTCACCTTATCAAGCAAAAGCCATGGATAATGTTGGCATTAATCAGTCTGCATATTCTGCATAAGCAAATATTCTGGTGGAGTCCTTCAAATGTCTAAAGCACCTTTCAAGAATTTTTAATTGTCTTTTGTAAAGATCCGATACATTCTGCAGTCCACACTGGACAAACTAGAATGTACTGCTTAATGCTGCAGTGAACCAAATGATACCATGCTGGACTGGATACAAGAAAAACTATCTAAGAGTTTAAATTTAGTAGTTTACTGACAAATGTAAGACCTTAATCTTGTAAGGCTAAAGCTGTCCAATTCTGAGTGTACACTACTTTCCCAGGTGTTTAAAGGAGAGAGAGAGAGAGAGACAGACAGACAGAGAGACAGACAGACAGAGAGACAGAGAGAAAGAGAAATTTCAAACTGAGTTGGCTTGCAGCGTATCACTTTAGCTAGCTCTCTTGAGTGACCTGACCAGGTAAGATCCAGCTTTCTGTAACCAGACCAGGTGAAAACAAGCTAACTGTAACCAGACCAGGTGAAAACAAGCTAACTGTAACCAGACCAGGTGAGATCCAGCTTTCTGCAACCAGACCAGGTGAGATCCAGCTTTCTGCAACCAGACCAGGTGAGATCTAGCTTACTGTTAGCCAACCAGGTGAGAACCAGCTTTCTGTAACCTGTCCAGGTGAGAATAAGTTTACTGTAATTTACAAGCTAACTGTAACCTGTCCAGGTATGACCAAGCTTACTATAACCTAGCCGGTATGAACAACCTTCATGTGCTACTCCTGCACTCCTGTCAAGTAGATAGACTCATTTACTTCAAGCCTGCATTTATGGAGAATTTACAGTCTTGTTTGGTGCAGAATTTAATCCATTCACTTTTTAGCTGTCTAAATGAATTAGCACGGCGTGTGAGTACAGCGGGAGTTATTCCAGTCTGACTAAGCAGCCTCAGCTGTCCCATGCCAAGTCAGACAACTGTCCCTCCAACCTCTTCACAAAATGGAGCCATTGTTAACAATTTTTCTTAGTGCCATTCATTGTACAAGCCCCTGATGGGACTGCCAACAGGCTGGAGAAATTAGGCTAACTCCTTAAAAACAACCAACACAATTTCCAGACAAATGGCAAAGACATGATTAAAACCCTCATAAAAATAATACGAGATCTTCGTGCAAGTTAAAGAACACAAGTCTACGTTAACATCTCAGTCAGTTGTCTGAAATAGAAGTTCAGTTTAACATTTGATCGTGAGGCAGATGCCTCCTTATCATGGTGTAGTGTAGCTTCATGCTGTTAGCTGCACAAATAAAGCAGCAGCCTTGGGCTTTGATCTGCCACTTAAATCATGCTACCCAGTGACATGTGATGCTGAGAAAATTGTTAGAAGCATTCCTGTGTTAGCTGCGACGCATTCCTTGGCGTGCCTGGGACTCTTGCTCTGGAAAGTTGAGCATTAGAACAGTCATCACAAAATAAGCACTCCTGTAAAGACCAGCAGACACGCAGTGAACAGTAGTGACCGAGGACTGGTTAACTTTACTACCCACATCTCTGGCCTCTTACAACACAAACAGCATTAATGAACAAACAAAACCTTGCACTGTAGGTGTGGTGAGTAAACGTCATGTCTCAGTAAACAAAACTGCTGTAGATGTTTGTTTTCTTTGTTTAGTCTAGCACTGACTTGGAGGCCTTTGTAACAGTGGAAACACACTGCACAGCCTCGGCAGTTCTGACAAAAGCTCATCTTAGCCCCCCTTCCCCCCCAAGAAATTATGAAACAAAAATTTTGCTGATGCTTGTCCAGCTCTGAATCCCTCCTCACACTGCCAGGGCGCTAGGGTTTGCAGTAATGTCCACCTTTGACACCGTCTCCCAACTCTTGATACTGGTATGTGGACACAGCTGCCTCCACATCAGCCATACTATTTCTGTATTGCCATGGTGACTCTCAGACAGCGTGTATTATCCCAAGCCACTTACAATTTTGCTGATCTAGACAGCTGGATTTTTTACAGGTAAAACTCAGGTTACATTTACATGTATTTATTTCAATGTAAATGTAAATTCCTACTGTCCCCTACAGTCATCAACAGGCAGATGCAGGCAGGGATTTTAATTAGTTGTGGGTTAAGCAGCACAGTGGCTCAACAAGCCAGTGTTATGGATTTGAATGTGGTCCTCAGCCCTGTGTGTGTGTGTGTGTGTGTGTGTGTGTGTGTGTGTGTGTGCGCGTGTGTGGGCTCTGTATGTTCTCTGTGTGTGAGGATGGGCATGTGGCATCGGTGAACTGGTCACTCTATATTGCCCTGAGGGTTTTCTCTGTGTGAGCACCCCCCCCTGTGTGGTAGCCAAAGCTAGTGAGATGAATGGTGATGGTCTAACTGTAAAGCTTCATAACTGTTGTTAATCGTGATAAAGATGATAATGGATGATGATGATGGTTTTGAACTGGCAACAGAGATCAGGGTATTTCCATGAGCTTACAGGTTTAATGAGTAAAAGCCATACAAAGCGAGACTGGGGCATGAGCAGATCAACACCAAGACATAAAACATCTGCAGAGGACCAGGAGAGTTCTGTCTCTAGGGGTAAACTTTTGCACATTGCTCATGGTTTTCAGGCAACTACACCAGCAAACTCCAGGGGGTTTGGCTCTCTTACTTCATGACAGAGGAATGTAGGACTTGCTACTTGGTGGTCATCACCAAATGTGGCCAGATATGTTTCCAAAATGCCCAGAGTAGCCACACTATAAACCACCACAGCTGCAGATTATGATACTTCCCAAGTACAGAAAGCATTTAAACCAGCTGAAATGACACACCATACACTGTCTCCATGACTGTGACGGAATCCAAAGACATTTTGTTTCATTCCAAGCATGCAACGATGCTTTAAAGACACACGGAGTGTTTGGTGATGTATGCGTAGACTGGGAGGATTCAATGGATGTTTGAATCAGTTGTTAATTTAAATGTACGTGAACACATGCAGCTTTGATGTAAATGATACCTTTCTGAACATGAAGCTGCTTCAGCAAGGTGCTGCGTTCTGAGGTTTCTATGGTTACCCTTGTTCATAACATTAGCATCAGGACCATCCATGCAACACCAAAATGTCCAGACTCACCTAGAGACCTGGCAGCTTGGCTAGAGCCCACTCTCCATGCCTAATGACCTCCAGGCTCCCCTTTCTACCACAGAAAATAAAAATAAATGAACAAAAAGCAGCTAACTTGCACATTCCGACGTTTATCCCAATCGTCTGTCACCAAGATCCGTCTGTTCCTTATAAGGCTTGAGAATTCTCCTCATACTTTCCCAATTCCGCTGTCTTATCAGATGTTGTTTTCAGAAGCTTTCTCTGCATAATTTGGCTAAAAATGTACGCCTGCGAGTTTGTCTGTAAAGTCCAACTACAAACTCTCTCACAGACTCGAACTCAGCCAGTGTGCTGAATCTGAAAACTGCTACATACAGTAAACTGCAAATGGTGGGATAAAGCAGACAGAAGGATCAATCTGCCATCTAACAAAACAAAGCAAAAATTAAGGTGAATCTATCTATCACACATCACAAAATAAGACCTCTGATCTATATAATTAAACCACGGTCAGTAAATCAGTGGAATAGTAACAACTGCTTAAAGCCATGGCTGGGTTTGGAAAAGGACAACTACTGACAGTCATCACTTTAAAATGGTAGTCATTGTGCTATGCTCTGTAATTGAGATTAAAAGGAAAATATTTATCTGAAACCTCATATCAGTCCTCCTGCTAAAAAATTCAGAAAGCTAAGAGCTGAGTGGGTGGTAGCACATTTGCATCTGGTTACTGTGACCGCATCAAGCCAAACAAAACCAAAAGGGATGTCGTTCTGCAAAATGATTTTTGCATTGTCTCTAAAACACTACATATGTACACAAGCCTGTCTGCACATCGTATATTAAATAGTATATGTCCGTGCATGTGCGCGCGCGCCTGTGGGCGTACGTGCACGTGCGTGCTCGTGCTTGTGCGCGCGCACATCTGCATGGATTAGGTCTGCGTCTGCTTTACGTCTGTCGATAGTTATTGTCATGTGTCCTCACTTGCTCGTTTTTGTCATATAAGATACATGACTTTCTTTTCCTGTCGGAGCTGGACTGCAGATCAGCAGCTCACAGTCGTGCTCCAAACCTTGCAGCGACTGTCTGTTTTAGTTTAAGCTGTCAGCAGGCGGACGTGTGGCCAATTCAAACTACAATAAAAATTTGAACAGCTTGCGTATATTAAACATGTATTATGTATTTTCTGACATATCGCAATTTAGAAAATTGGTGAACAAAAACTCAGCTGAAATTAGTTAAATCCATATGCTGACTAGCTGGAATTCTCACTACATAACTGCTTCCATAAATAAAAAGCACTTAGAAATATATCGGCTTGCAATTTACACAATTTGCATTTCTCTATATACTCCTTAACTTCCATAGAACAGAGAATTCACGGGTAAAACAGGAATTATGTAGTAAGTAAGGGTTAGGGTGTTTCACACTTCGATTAAAACTTCATCCAGAAGCCAAATAAGGTATATGGAATTGAACGAACAAGTAGCTGCACAGCGCATAAATTTTACTTTCCACAGATATCCAATATAAACTTCAGCAGAAATGTCTGCTTGTGATTTCAGGTCAGATTTTGGGAAAGAATGCCAGTCCTCCGGCCAAAGTACATGTAACGCAATTTCCTGGATATGCGGGACATCGTCAGAAAAACACTAACTAAGCACTTTTTGTTTTTCCCTTTAAAACGTATAATATTTAAGCATTCAGACAAAGCTTGTTTTCCGGCTTGCAGTCATGGTACTTTGGCAAGTACATTAAACATTTCTGTACATTATCTACTTTATGCATCACAAACAAAGCAAACATGATTATTATTGTGAAAGTGAAACTGAAAAGCCAAGATAGTGCAGGCATTCCAAAGGCTTGCACTGGCAAAGCTAAAGAAAATTAACTAAATACAATTAATGTGCCTTTGGCCAATTCAGAACATAATCACAGTTCAGCAATAAGGATCCAGTGCGCTAAATCAGTAAATAGAAGACGTGTCCTCATTGGCTGACTTCGTACGTAAGAGGAAGCTGGTGACGCGTGACCCTGTGAACTTTGGTATGCTGTCCGAAATGGGTAAGGAAAGTGATAAGGCGAATGGAGGGACCCAGAGCATCCACAGCATTCAATAAAAGCTGCCTGCATTGTAACGTGAAGAGATGGAAGCTGTTACTCGTTAGACGAGAAGACAGCATGCAGCAAAGCACCAAAGTGGCAATTACAAGCGTGCTGGGGTCAAATATTGCCACAGCTCCACTATTATGGTGTAAATGCCATAAGGTGTGTTTCAGAATGCCCACAGCGCATCTGCTGCCCTCTGTTGATGCCATTTCCACCATACAGTGCAGATGTGGATATGCAGTTCCACAGTGCTGCTACAGGGAAAACTGTTAGCAGTCACAAGTAAAATTAACCGAGTAAACTGAAGGCTAACATTCATGTAAAGGCTGTTTCAGTGTGCCTATGCTATTAAATCTGGAGTATAAATTCTCCTCTCAGGAGCACAGTGATTCAAAGCACAGGGTCAAAGCTACGCCGCACATTATAAGCAAAAAAGCATCCTTTAGTGACACAGTTAATCCTGATTTGAATCTGTTTAGACTTAACATGTAGTCAATTCCCATTCATCCTGACAGAGTATGAACAAATGTACCAAGCAGAACAGGCAATAGTCACACCAAGGAATTCCAGGAGATCATCCATGAAACATCTCCATGTGCCCCTACACAGGATATTCATGTGTCAGAGGGTTGAGTGACATGTACCCGTCCTGCTGACATTTCTATGTGTGCACCCCTTCCCTAGGTATGGGAGCCTTGTGAAAGTCTATCTGGATAAAACTGATTCACCTAAACCGTGTATCATTCATGTTCTTCTGTGTTATCACCCTCCCAAATGTAGTCTTATGTCCTGAGGAGGTGAGGGTTGGGCACCCAAAGGTCATTGTCTATGGAGTGCTTCTGAAATCTTTCTACCAGGTCTTCCATCTATGCACCGTATACCACTTCTGCTAAACATCTGAAGCAGACGTGGGATATTTAAAAATTGAGCATTCCGACGTATAAACACTGCTGGCAATGAACGATGTTCTATCGTGGTCCGTACGCACGGTGGGAAGTATTATTTGTGAGCGGGCATTTCGCATAAAACCACACACACACACACACACACACACACACACACACACATCTAACAGCATTCTGATAACATAACAGCAATTTTTCTTTAAAGAGTTTTTAAGAAATCCAACATATAACCGACAGCTGGCAATAGCAATAACAACGCGCACTGAGCTATAACGTGGGAAAACGCCAATACAACCGAGACAGAGACGCATGTGATTGCAAATGAAGAAAATAATTATTACAGCAGTTAAATCGTTCAACCAGCTTTGTTTGTCAATGTTTATGCGCCCCACACAGGAAAATGACTCTCGCCATCAGATCCGCACGTCAAGCATCCCAACCCCACGACTGCCGCAAGCCCTGGGAAGGGCGCCCGTTTCCTCCGAGCTCGTCCGACTGATAAGAATCTAAAGCGGCGAGTCGAACTGCCCCAGACACACCATCTTACAGGAACACTGTGTAAAACAGCTGCTCTACATAGACAAATCCACCAAATTACGTGGCATGCACATTTAAAAAGTAAGAATACCAATACTCCCCATAGGAACGCTATGCCCGCATGTAAAATTTCTATTTTAAAATACACGCAATCAAGACAAGTTAATTTGTTTTCAAAAGCAACAACGAGTCCAACCGCGATGAAAAAAGTTTCCATTAGACATTGAAACAAAGTCTCTACGTGCTGCAACGTTCCAACGGGACGAGAGCGCGTCTGATCCGCAGTTCCACACGCACGGGAAGATGAAAAGGGCAGAGGAGTTACAAAGTTTCTAAAACTTACCCGCACGGCTGACGAGTAGCGTTCTGCTGCGGACTAGGAAAAAGCCACGGAGGCGAATAACACGAGTTTACACAGTGATTGAGTAAAACGGCGAGGTCGTGGCCCCGCCCGTACAGAACCAGCGCGCGTCTATCTGATGTTTACAGCTGGCAGCCGCTGGCCTGAGTTCCCCTGCTCTGCTCTAATTGGTAAACTATTACCCCTAAAAAATGTTGCGATCCACTTTCTAAGCGCGATCTAGCCTACCTATAATTCTGTCTGCAGGAAACAGTTCTGAAAAGGAAAAAAAGGAATATAAAAATACCTAGACCCTAAAAACTCAAAATTCCAGCAAGCTGCCAAAACAGACAAGCAGTATGCCCTTTTTTGGTTATCCTTCGCGGGGCCTCTGTAAGAAAATCGTCTGTCAGGAACAATCATATGAAATGTTAATCTTGGCGAAAAAAGGGGAGGGGAGCTCTCTGTTTGAACACTTTAAAACGGGGAACGAATGAAAAATGAATAAAAACAAGCCCAATTTTAAAGTAATGGCAATCCTTTTTTTCCCCAACAGCAAGAACAAAATTTCAACTGAAGTTATTAAGGGTGATCAGCCAAATCCTTTTGTTTCAGCTTTTAAATTTTGTACGATTATTTAGAACGGATTGACAAGTATTTATAAAATCGAAGAAAATTAGTAATAAGGACAATATTTTTGACTACTCTATACAACTGACCATCATGAAATGTTCAGTAAAGACTTTGTGTTTATTTAATTGAACAATCATTTGTTTCTATTGTAAGAGGTTTAATTTTTTATGTACATCCCCCATTCTAAACAATGGCACTGTTCTCAAACCTAGCATGAAATGGCGTCAGGGCCAAATTCTTTGTCCATCGTCATGCTGAAGTTTGATGATGATTCAGGGCGAGGCCTGACACAAAGGGGTGCCAATCAACCACAGCTGAGTTGGTCTTCTCCCTTTTAGCTAAAACACGGGCGTGCATGAAGAGCCGTGCTCCAGAAACACAACACACACCAGGGTCATGCCAATGGGCAGGGCTAGTTTTTTGTGTGTGTGTGTGTGTGTGCGCGCGCGCGTGTGTGTGTGTGCGTGTGTGCGCTTGTGTGTGTGTCTGGGTCAGCTGGTGTAGAAACACAACAAAGGTTTCATGAAGTGTCAGCTGCTGGCTGGTTCGTTTTGTCGTTGGATAAACACATAATTAGTCGCCTGAAAAAGCAATAATTTTCAGTGGCTTACTTGTGCACTTAAAGATGTGTTCTGTGGCAGGATCCCGAAGGGACCACGTGTCACACACTGGCTCACATTTTGTGACGTGTCCACTACATGAGCAGGACCCTTTTTTTCCTTTCTAAAACCAGCAGTGGAGGTGCAGAACTGTGCCTGTAATTTTCATAGCAGGATGTGGCTTTCGACATCATCCATACTGGAGGAGGCTAGGCACAGATGTTAGGTTCTCAATGCACAGTACATATTTTTGCATTTGTGTGTGTGTGTGTGTGTGTGTGTGTGTGTATGTTTCTGAACAAAATATACAGTCACAGTATTCCTTTACCAGGGTTCACTAAGTTGCTTAGGCCATACAAGCATGTGTCTGCTGTATGAGGAAGATGGCAAAGTATCATTCTACAGTGTGCCGATAAATAATGCAGGTCATATGAACAACCCATGCATAAAAACTGGCTGTGCTGACTGGTGACTCTGGCTGCAATGTGACCCCATAGCTCCAGTCTGTTGTCTTTGAACTGCAGCCGATCCATCTCTCTGGCTGCTGACTGCATCAGTGTCACTGACCTTTGCATCTTCAGTTTTCTTTTGAAAGTCTGAAAACACGCTGTTATTGTGAATTATTGGCTGACAATAGACTTCGCTCAGCATGACTGCAAACTGAGATGTTTCCAGCATTTCATAATAGTTTAATAAAAGGGGGATAGTTTGACTACAGTTTGGTTGTTGTGCTTTGTGGCTTTGTTCATATGTTTCGCAGCACTTCTGGACATTGGATACTCTTCAAATGTGCTTAATAAATATAATTTGACGTGATTTGATTTGACCATGAATACGTCACACTAAAACTTTTAGACTTAGTTTCTGGATGTGTTTCCAGTTTGATCAGTTGGCAGGTCTGTTTCATGTAATCAGTATTCTAGAGTCAAACCACACCAGGCCTTTCCTGGTCTTTATCTGTCAACATGAGCATGTTATCAGGCTGTATTTTCAAGGACTACAACCGTACCAGTTCTTACTTACACTAAAATTAGGTTTAAATTAAAAATGTCCTGAGAACACGTCCAGCAAACAGAAAGCAAATGGCGACTTTTGCAGTCACATCTGCTGGAAGAAGCCAGTGTAAACAACAAAAGAAAGAGGTGTGACCGTCACGGGTTACTGTACATGCACCAGAGCATTTAACGCAATGTTTCTTCTGTAGAGGAACCCTCACAGAGGACATAAATGCTTTCTTTGCATCTGTGTGTTTGGCTTCACTGCTTGCCGGCAAAACAGGGTGTACCCTTTCCTCGTTTAGCGATTACCTCGGCTAGCAACATTTCGCAAATACAACCATAATGAAAAATTCATTTTCCGGCCTGTGTGCACATTTATGACCAAAGTAAAGAGTTCTTTGAAGTAGATTTTACAAACCGATGTTTAAAATGTCCATTTCATGAAGGATAAATGATAAAAGAAACTGAGTATGGAAGGATGAAGTAAAGCTGAAAGAACAATCCCGGTCATGTGTAGGCTACCGTGATTTTCACTTAGTGACCGTTTCGCCTAACAGCCAGATCTTTGCAACAGAACTTGGTCGCAAAACAAGGAAAGTGTGCATTAAATAGAAACCAGTTTAACATAACTGTCAGACACTGACTCACAGTCTACATCATGGACGGTTCACTACCGAACAGACGAAAACATCATACTGTACCTCTCTTCACTGATTTGAAATCGTTCCAAAAATAACACATGCAAAAAATATTTACCATTTAATTAACTTCCCCTGTAACACTTATAAAACTGCTTGGAACATCTGTCAGAAGTGCATACTGTTAACTGCTTCTCATAAACATCAATGTTTATGCAGAAAACACTCTGATCTTAGAACTGAGTTCTGCTCAAAACCACAGAATGGAGGTTTGAGCTTAAGGCTTTGACACAGGAAACGTACCGTACTGTGGTCTTTCATTACTTATTCTGCTCTCTCGACCCCCCCAGGTTGGCTGTGGCATCATTTTTTTTCGGGATTATGGACTTTTACTAAGAACAGGAAAAACAATTATACCGTTTGTGTTATTGAGGCATTACGTTTTTAACTGTGGTCAATAAATCTCAGCGTGGATCACTTGAGACTACGTTCAGCTGAGAGCTCGTACACTCAGTGTAGACTGGGACACGCTGGTGCTCTTCTGATCCTGTCCATCACTTATATGTGTTTTGGTTTCACTAGTTATGTATAATTCTACTGATTTATTTAGACGACTGCAGCATTCAGGACCAGCCTCTGGCCCATAATGTTTTTTTTTTTTTTCCTCAAGGTGATCTTGGAAATATTTCCGAACACTCCACGCGTTGTCCTGAGTCCTTAAACACAGTCCACGCACTGTCCTGAGTCCTTAAACACAGTCCACGCACTGTCCTGAGTACTTAAACACAGTCCACGCACTGTCCTGAGTCCTTAAACACAGTCCACGCACTGTCCTGAGTACTTAAACACAGTCCACGCACTGTCCTGAGTCCTTAAACAAACATGAACTTTTTTTTGCTAATATTTTTAAACCAAATCCACAATGACAGATAGTAAAACAGCTTTTGCAAACTCTAAGATAAAAAAGAGAACATTTTATGGCTGTAATTCATCCAAAAGTTGTTCGAGTTTTAACAAATATTCAAGTGTGCAGTATAATTTATGACAAAGTGCTTGGTTTCAGCCTCAAAGACTGATCCATCAATGTACTGTAATCAAGTTAAATGCTGCTGTAGTCTCGCCAAATAGAAAAACAGGCAGTTTAATGTATTGTTAATAAATAGGAATATTAAAAGAATTGTAACTACATGAATGAATATTATGTCTAGCTATATAATTGTTGCTATTTTATGACCATATTACTTTCTAAAAGGGAAGACATGTGAAAAGAACTTTGGCATTAAAAGATATCCTGCCATTTATAAAAGGTCACCTTACTGCTCTGCTCAAGGTCACAGCTGGCGTGTTGAAAGAAATTCTCCCATAGTAAAACATGTCTTCTCCCTGACGTGCCCGTATGATTTCACTCCAGATATGGCAGCACACCTGAAGCTGTTATACGCTTACAGACTTTTCTCCTTTATTTCTAAAAAGTCTTTTGTCTACCGATGATGTGCCATATTATTACTTTTCTTTCTAAAAAGTACTTAAAACCTATAAAAAATTGCTACACTATTTTAAGGAAATACTTAGCAGTTGAACTCAGTTACCCAAAGGTCCAACAGCAGACTCCCCTTTTTACAGCCTCGCTGCATGCCCATATATGGCACTGGCCAAGTGTAGAACTGATGTAATTAACAACACTTGCCATTATAGCATTTAATGCACACTGATTTGGACGATGAAACAGCTGTTTTTCCCACTGAATCAGTGCTGGCAAATTGTTTTGGGGCTTTCGCTTGAGGGATTGACCATGTAAGGTTTTTCAGATTGGCCCCATGCTTTTGGACCATGATGCAGCATTCACAGACAGACCTGTGGCACTCTTTCAACAACAGGAAACACACTAACAGCAGCTGCTGCACTATTTGGTTAGAACATATACAGTGTAAACTAATTAACTAGATAGGTGTTGTTCTGCAAAAAGGAGAAAAAAGGCTCGTTTGTGACAAATTGTCATCATTAGCGCAGGACTCCAGACTTACATTTGGCAAGAATAAAATAACCACTCGGTGGAACTGGTTTATAGAAATAGACTTAATCAAATTTGTTAAACTAGTGTTCAGATTAGAGCACATAGAGTCTGTGTATATTTATTTTTTGTTTCATGCAGGAGTGCAGTTGGTGTGGGTGGACATGTTAGATACACTGTTAACTATGTAGTTATGTAGACAGGCATCCCCCCCCCCCTTTGAGGGAAAAACTCTTGACCTTAGTTTCATGCAATATCTAAGGCAAACCATTGGTTTAGGGCACAACCACCATTGTGAGTTCCAGTCATCATCACCATGACATATTTAAAACACTGCTAAACAGTTGGCCCCCCTTCATAACCAGGATACAACATTCTACCCTCCCTTCCTTCAGTTCACTTCCTGGCATGCCCACCCCACCCCCACTCGCCACTGCACAGTGTGGAATGCTAGCAGAATTCTCTGGAAACTCACAGAGTGCTGCGAACACGACAGACCCGAAAATGACCCCTTACAGTGACATTTCTACAGACAGTTTCTCCATTTTTAAAAAATGTGCTGCTGATCATATAAAAATTTCTATAATTTTAGTATATTTAAAATGAGTTACTTTTATGCATTTATTAAATGTACGTACTTTGCATTTACTTTATTAACAGCAATTGAATGCTGTATTATTCATGTGTTGGTGTGAACTCCTTTACTAAACATGAATGTAAAAACAGATCTTGGATTTCAGGCTGGTTTTTACTACTTTAATGTTCAATATAGTACAAAAGGCCATTCAACACAGTATATATTTACAAACTCAAAAAATATGTACTTTTATTGGTACTCAAAATTTTCATGAGAAGATTGAGTATGGAAAAACTGTCATAGCACACAGTTTAAATGTAGGTATGGTGTTTTAACGCATGTGCCTGCTGATCATTTATAATATGTATTTTTTAAAGACTGGTTGTTTTGTATTTAAAAATACAAGTGAAATATCCATAACAAGAACTATGGAAAAAAAATTAATTTCGTGCAGCAAAGAAACAGCTCAAGTATTTTATTTTGAAATTCACCTTAAAACTCTAAAATGCAAACATACAAATTAAGACAAAGTGTGCTTTAAAAATATAATCTACAACTGTAAAATGCAAGTAATAGAGAGACGCAGTACTCGGTATCGATTTGGCTGGGTGTTCCACTCACAGTGATAAAATATGAACGTTAAACACATTCAGTAATTTTGTATTGAAGTGTGTGACAAATATGGTAACATTGCTTACTGGTAGTATTTCACACAAATATCATCCCATTATTGACTGATAGCATTTATATAAATATTTAATTTAAAGCTAAACAAACTCTCATGTGTTTGCAAAACATACAAGGCTGGACACAAGTCGATACTGTAACAGCAGAAATGTGCAAACAATCTTATACAGAAAGTGCATGTACATTAAGAATATCAGCACAGTAAAAATAAACTTGAATTTTAATCCTTAAAACCTTTCAGCTTCTTTCAGAAAATGTTGCTAGAATGTTCATACTGAACTTAGTTAGTAAGCTGGTTATTCCTCTAACTCAGGAGCACCGGCCACAAAAACACATCTTATATGTGCTACAATATTCTAACATACTTCATATGATGTTCACATGATGTGCACTAAAACAAATGCTACAAAATCAGAAATGTTTGGCATTTTCCCTTGAAATTAATAAAAGTTAAAGTATCTTTGTGACAAGAATGACATTGAAAGTACAGTGAGATGGGGCAGGTGAAAATATACCAGTGTCAAAACATTCATACAGGCTGTGTTCAAAACCACGCTATGGGGATCATTACTGAGTCCGACACTATAGTGTACATCGAGAAGTGTGCAACAAAAACTCAACATACAGCATGAGGTTAAAATACAAAGCGGGTGAACACTGAATAATGAGCAATCCCACAAACTGAACAATTCACAGGAGGAATGGTTACCTACGTCAGACTTTGGTATTCAGATATGTTGTTTTATTGCCAAAACTTTGCATACGAATTTGAATTAAACCGGGAAAACCGTACATACTTCCTTTTGTAGTTATCGCGTAGGATGTAGTGGTGGATTTCAAACGCAGCCACTATAACCTACATCTAAGGCGAGAAGATAAAACGCAATTCCGTGGTTTGGCTCCATCTAGTGGTGAGTATCCTCTTATGACAGTAGTTTCGCACAAGTTATAAAATTAAGGCACGCGGTTCCCGTTACTTCGTTTTACTTAAATACATTTTAAAAACAGGCATTAAAATGTGGCACAGAGATTACGTCGAACTCATTTGTAATGCCAATAACAATACCCCTTAAGGGCAGATGCAACATTTACTCAAATGTGTACTGTAGTCCTCCTGTTTACATTGTCACCTCTAGAGAAAGCTAACAGAAACAGTCCTTTTGCTGTGTGGCAAAGGAAAATATGGATGGAAAATAGAACTTAAAAGCATTCTGGTAGCATACACTACATTTTAAACCTGAAAACCCTCCTATACAGTAAGTCTTGCTCACAGAACTGCTGCGTACTGTCACATCACTTATTTGCTGGTTGGGACGGCCTTTCCCTGGTCCTCTACTTTTTGGATAGCTGCCTGAATCTTTGCCTGGTCCCCCAGGAGCTGCCAGGGTCCGAGAGCATGGAGATTTTTGTCCAGCTCAAGTAGAACTGGAATGCCAGTGGGCAGCGTGATGCCAGCTATGTCAGCATCCGAGATCCCTGTCGCAAAACAAAAAACAAAAAAATGCAAAGGTCTGAGCTAACGAGACTGAGTGCTGGATATACAGGTGCGGCAAAAAAAATTTTTTGTTTATTTACAAATAGTCCAGAGCAGAGATCTGCGACTGCAAAAGCATTTGAATCTTATGGGTGGGTGCAGGTTTAAAAACATCAGGACTATACAGGCCTCTAGTGCAGAGATATTGCACAAATGTTTTGAAGGAAACAGGAAAAAAGGGGCATTAGAACACCGCACTTGTGCACTCTCACGATTAATGTACACAACACATTCCAAGTGTGTACTTGCACAAAACTGTGTCTAGTCAGTACTGCTGTCTGCCATCTTGAGTTGTTTACGTCTTCTTGTCTGCATTAGTGCTGTTGTAGTCCTGGGGTAACACTGTTTTCTTTTACTGTGTACTGTACCAACTGTATACATCTGAAATGCCAATAAAACCACTATCTTGTCCCTTAATTAAAAAGGTACAGTAAATGCCAGACGCTACAGCTATCTGAACTTTGCATGGCCTTAAAGGTCATATGAGTCCATGAGATCTTGTGACACCACCTCTATGTAACACTAACTGTCTGCCTTTTTTGATAAGGTTATACTTGCCATTTCAAATGAGTTGAAAACATGCTTCAGAGAGAGCAACGCTACTCAGCTCCATTAAACATCAAACTTGGAGCTCAATTTTTCACAGACACAGCTTTAATTTGGCCTGGTGGCTCAATGGGTATAACATCAGGCTGGGATACAGAAGGTTTCCAGTTCAAATCCCAGCCCAGCCACCAGGTGTGTCCTTGAGCAAGACACCTAGCGCTACCTCATTGTAAGCCATATGTGAATTACAAGTTGTTTTGGATAAAAGCGTCTGCTAAATGAATAAATGTAAATGTAATTTCTTGCAGTACCTGCCAGGTGCTTTAAGAGGGCTCTACAGCTGTTTCCGTGTGCAGAAATGAGCACTGTCTTGCCTCTCTTAACTTCAGGTGCAATGACACTGTTCCAATATGGCAGGAGGCGTTCCAGAACCTCTTTCAGGCTTTCAGCACGAGGGAGGTCCTCCTTGGGAACGTCGCAACAGCCATATCTGCGGTCATTGTAGATCTCTGAGAAGTAGGGGTGGGACTCGTCAATAGGCGGAGGAGTCACATCGTAGCTCCGTCGCCATACCTTCACTCGCTCCTCGCCATGGTTCAGGGCCATCTCAGCTCGGTTCAGACCGATAAGCGCTCCGTAGTGTCGCTCGTTAAGCCTCCAGCTCCTATATACTGGTACCCACTCTTCACCCATGGCTTCCATTACCAGCCATGCTGTCTGCACAGAGCGACTCAGGATTGATGTGAACACCACGTCGAACCCATAACCCCTTTCCTTTAGCATGGCGCCACACTCCTGGGCCTCCTTCACTCCGGCCTCGCTCAGCTTTTGGTCCACCCAGCTGCAGAACCGGTTCTCTTTGTTCCAGGCCCCTTCCCCGTGTCTCAGCAGGAACAACCTGTACTGTGACATCTTTTAGACAAAAATGGTAAATTCAGGGACGTGCACAAACTGCCACAACATCAGGACCTCACCTCTGCATGCAAGTGCATATACATCTGTGTTTATAGAACGTTTTTTGTCAGTTGTTTTAAACGTCTCTTCTGCAAAACTGTATGCTTATTTTAAGTCTCTAACAAATATTTTATTAACTAAAACAAAAACCTAATTTTACTTTTGACTTGTCCAAACTATTACAGGCAGCCATGCACGGATATAGGTTTTTGCTACTTTGCACGTACCTTTGATCAGAACGATGAAATGCACTGGTAGTAAAGTAGATCTTATATGATTTTAAATTAAGTTTTCAGGCGTGACGTGCCATTACTTATACATAAAATACACCACGGACACTAACCAGCCGACGATTCGGCGTTGGGAATACCCGTCACTCCAGACAACCCACTACTTCAGCTGTAAATTTGCATGGCCGAAGTTGTATCCGTTTACAGAAGAGGAGGAGGCGCTTCTACTCCTCTCCGTTCTGCCATATAAAGTGCGCGCAGCGCCTCGCAGGACTCCTCCTCATACGTGGGGAGGCGACATGTGGGCGTGGTCAGGCTGCTCAGAATTACTTACGTCACAGGTTTGTAGATACGCGCTATATATTTTTATAAACATGCCATCAAAACTTCGTCCATTTTCAATATCTTAAAAATCTCCTTTTACTTTTCATTTACCCCTTAATTGTAAAGTGTGTTTGCTATTTTGCTGTGTCACAATGTTTCATCTGTTCTCATTTGAGTTTGTACCATCTATACTAAAAAAATAAAATAAAAATAAATAAATAAAAGTATATTTAATATACTAATACATGTCAGTATTACACTAAGTAAAAAACACAAAGCACTTTGCCAGCGTTACGTCTATCATAAGATTTTTGAAGCTTTTAAAGGGCAATATGAAACATGGATAAGAAGCTACGCTAACACGTAAGTTTCAAGCGTCGTACCAACTATACATGTACATGCACTAGGACCTCGGTGCAACATAGACATACATATGGCGACCACTGGCGCTAATACAGTAGGCTATTAATGTCCTTCCTAGTGTTATACGATGTCTATGGTGTTCTAGTACTGAGGTCCTCATCCGTGTTTTAGCCTCATATATTGCTTTATGTCGCCACCTTCAGTTGAAAATCATAATGGCAATCTACTTAAAGTAACTACTATGGTATTGGCACTAATGTAATGCATATGTATCTTTTCCATAACATCACAATGTAATTTATGATACAATCTATATACATTTAATAATATCAGTTTGAAAACAAATTATTTTTTTAAATGCTTTGAAGTTGGAGAACATGTGGCACTGCATGATGTCCTGAAGTATGTCAAATATTTTCTTCAATATAGGGCAAGAACAAGTTGTGTAAAAGTGTTCGGTATGTTTCAAAGCTCATGTGACACATGTAATATTCTTCAACATAACTAATTTAGGAGAGAGAATTTGCAAGACACTCTTGTGGGAATTACAAAGTTAATGCTAAGATGGGTATTTAGAAATGACAACTCACACAATAAACGCACCTTCTGACCATGATGTAGGCAAGAACCGGAACATTTTGTTTACAGATAAGAATTCTTAGAAACCAGTTGTGCCAGCAATGGTCACCTTCCATGCCTTCCTGGTCCTCTGTTGTAAAATTTCACATTTTACTTGAGTGCAAAATTCTAATGCTGTCTGTTTATCTGAAGTTAGTGTATAGCAGCAGACACCATGTAGGTATTATTACTGTTATTATTATAGGTAATATTACTATTATTTTACACACGTGACCCTAATAAAAAGGCATACTGCCTAAAGCTATTTGAAGAACAAGGACCAAACGCTACTGTGCTTCCTCACAGCACTGTTAACAAACTTCTGAGGCTCCATCTGTCTGGGTTATGTAGTCCATGATGCTGTATTAAATGTTAAAGATAATGTATCATAAAGATACCACATACTATGCTGACAATTTAAAAATATTTTTTAACGTTTGTGGGAAACAGTGGCCCAACTTAATAGGTTTTGGTACAAATGCTTCTAAAATGTCCCTCCTTTAACTGTTCAAGATCAAAGAGCTTCTTTCTTCCATCCATGATAGACAAGGCCTCCATGTTCTTACAACAGTCTGTTGCCTTCTTCAGCTGCAGAGATGGAAGGTTCCCAGCAATAACAATGAACACAGAAAAACACAATGACTGTCAGTGTAACCAAAGTAGAAATGGTGCTCTTAACTGTGAATAGAAGACCTGGTTTCAGTAGAATTTATGTGTTTTCATTTACATAGTCTTTTAGTAAGGCAGCTTAGGCCAGAATATGTTACCACTGCCAACACACTTTTATTATTTACCTTGAAGGCCATCCATGGCCTGGCACCAACTTCTCTTTCTGAACTTCTACACCCTCGCGCCCAGAACAGATCCCTTAGGTCCTCAGAACAGAAACCATTGTCTGTTCCCGGAACCAGATGTAAACACGGGGGTGACTACTCCTTTTCAGCTGTAGGACCTAAACTTTGGAATTCACTACCCCTCAAACTCTGAACTCGTCCTGTTTACATGAAAACTCAACCCCAAAAATATGGCCACTCCATTGGGTGAGGGCAAGCATATATTCTAGGGGAAAAACTGGCCAAGCCAAAATTTGCAGGACATTCCTTTTTTGTAGTTTTAACAATCTGTTGTCAGGATATTAACAAAAATTTTAAAAACATTGTAACGTGCACAGGTTTTCATTGCTCCAATTAGGAGCAGGTGTAGTAAATCAGCCGTGCCTCCCTCCGGTCTCACTTTCCCCCTTCCTTCCTAATGCTGACCGCCCTTCGGTTGCCCTTTCCCCTTTCCTTCCTAATGCTGACCGCCCTTCGGTTGCCCTTTCCCCTTTCCTTCCTAATGCTGACCGCCCTTCGGTTGCCCT
>JABJVR010000052.1:10874677-10889164 GCA_025773905.1 Chitala chitala
TTCCCCCTTCCTTCCTAATGCTGACCGCCCTTCGGTTGCCCTTTCCCCTTTCCTTCCTAATGCTGACCGCCCTCCAGTGGTTCTTCCTCATGTGCTGCCTAACAGGTATGTGAGAATCATGTGAAATAGACTGGAATGTCAGGCTTGATTGCTAAATTAAAATAAGAATATGAAGAAATAATAAATGAATTTCAAGCTTCACCCTAAAGGTGTTTCCTTCAAATTCAGGGCGGTTCACCATTTGCTGGGTTAACTTCTTTTCGAGCAGACACACTTGAATTTATAGTTTTTGCCGTCAACAGCTGGAATAATATTTTAAAATATAATTCAAACACATCACGTCAGGATTCAAATTATTTATTTTGACAGAAAAACTGTTGACTGCTTGCTTTACATCCTCTGCCAGAATAATAAGTGACTTACTGGTCTGTTTCAGATTTTGATCACAGAGCAAAAAGGAAAAGGGATGGAAAACAAGAAATCCATTCAGACAGCCTTAAATATTGACAGAATGAATTGCAGGAGTGTGTTTGCAGGATACTTACACATCAAGCATGGCTGTAACTGCCAGCATGCCCTGAAATAAGAATATTAATGGGAAATATTTCAATGCAAACAAATGTACGTCACCCGAACAAACAGTGTCTTTATAGCATTGGGAGGTGACAGGTCTTGATGCCACACATCACACAGGTGTTTGTAGGTGGCTGACTAACACCTGCCCTGACTCATGTCCATCCTCGGCACTGTCCTGATTACACCACTCACCTCCGCCTCAGTCTCTCCCGGGATTGTTAAAAAATACATCTGCATGTATCCAGATGCATTAGCTTTGGGGAAAGAACATGTTGTCTTTGTGGCTCTGTGTCATGGCTGCCGCTGTCCTCAGCCTAGACTGAAGAGCCATCCATCACATGTACGTGCTGAAACAGCAGCTTGTCATGTCCGTGCTGCTTAGATATGATGCAAAACCTCTTGGTTTGCAGCTGGTATCGCTGCAGTTAGACTAAATGTTTAGGTTGTAAATGTTCTAGGTTTTCTTTTTACCACTTGTAACAGAGAATGGAGCCTTTTTTTGTACATAAATTTTAATGTCAACCATGGCTCAACTTCTTAGAGGACAGAGGAAGAGTAAATGTGTGATAAAAAAATTCATGGAATTAAATATCGGACAGTTTATATTTAAACTTGTAAATAGACAGCTAATTCTCTAAAAAATTTATCTTAACATTTTTAAGCAAAAAATAATTCAGGAAATGCAACAAATGACTCAGACCCTACATGGCCAAACAGAGCATTCTTCAGCAGACATACCTGTTTGATTAATAAATGCATTTTGGTGTATTAATTGAAATAACACTTTTAAGCTAAAGATAAATTTGCTCATTTGGTTATTTGAACGCAGATTGTATTTTGTTGCATTTTACAGTGCAGTTCAAGGCGCAACCCCTGACATGCATTCATGCATACGCACCTTTCAGGCAAGGAGAAATGGATGAAGCAGACAGCATTGACGACGGGAGCGGAAAGGCAGAGAAAAGCACATTTATAGTGCGTGTTGTCTGTACAAGTTACTGCCTAGCCACAACCACTGATCACGATGGTGTTTCCATTTATAATGTGGGCAGGAAGGTGTGGTTTCACTTGGCTTGGAGATGATTAGTTGTGCTGTTTTGTTTCAGATGTGTCCTTGTGCATTCTTCAGGGGGGGAGGATGGTGTACTTTGTTCTTTTTTAATTTAGCTGGAGATGTGAGACATGACAGAATGGAGCTGATGCGGGGGTGTGTGTGTATGTGTTTGGGGGATGGGGCTGCGGTACATTGGATGCTTGTGCCAGCCTGAATGTGATCTCCATCGATTGACTCTCCCGCTTTATTGTGTTCCAGAAGCTTTTAGTGCTGGAGAACAGCTGAGCGGACTGAGACTTGAAGACAAAAACAGAAGCCAGTTTACACAGAGGACAATGGAAGGTAGTTAAAGCTATGCTATTGTTAACTGGTTCACTTGAACACTATGTTCTCACTTGTACGTCTGCATTCCTCTGCTGTCCATCTGTCATTTGTCTGCATATGTGTATTATTTTATATTTAACCAATGAAACCATCTTCACATACAGAAAGAGAGGAAGATGAAGTTAGGTAAATTATACATGTTAACACATATATATGATCAGAACTCAGCAAAAAGTAAGACCCTGATTAAAAATGGGATGTAAAATGTCCTCTAATGTGTACAAATGCAACAGTGAAATTCCTCTTCAAATACGACTCAGAAACACCAGTAGAGGGCAGTATAAACTCATAAGAGAGGGTCCTGGACTGAGCACAATCCAGCACTCATAAAATCCTCCTGATACAACTACACGTGGTGATATATTTTAAAATCTGTAATCAAAGACATGAAGGTGTCTGGACTTGAAAATGACCAGGCATGGTTCTCTGGTGCCTTGGAACCTAGACCAAGTGGATATAAACGCTTCACATGATTTATTAAGTGATTTAAAATAGCCGAAGCAGGTGTTGATCTGCCTCAGTGTTGTATGAAGTCATATGTCAAGAGTCCATTCTGTGCAGGCTCAGTTCAGCATACCTGTAACAGACACCATTTCCATTTACGTTAACATTTGACCTTTCGTTTTTGTTTGAAGTGTGATCTCTAAAAATACAGCGACTCCTGATAAAAAAGCAAAATTCTGGGATCATTTGGAGAATTCAGGGTGTAATTCACAAAGTATTGAATGAAAATTTTAATTGGAATGGATTTTCTTTTCAATGAAACCAAAGAGGAAAGTATTTTTACAGAATTGTGACCCTCATCTCCCCTTAGCAGGAGATTGTAAAAAACGAGTAAGCAAACGTTCATGGTTTGCTGCCAAAAGAAGAGGGATCGATACAGTTTGGGCTGCAAGTTAATAAGACTCAAGTTACACCCAAGCGTTTTAAATTTATAGCACAGCACTGGCTAGCGGCATGTTCGATGATGTGTCTAGGATTTAAAGTAGTTTATCAGATATTGTATTAAGTCCAGTCACAGTGAGTGTTGCATTTAAGACCAT
This sequence comes from Chitala chitala, assembly GCA_025773905.1. Taxonomy (NCBI): domain Eukaryota; kingdom Metazoa; phylum Chordata; class Actinopteri; order Osteoglossiformes; family Notopteridae; genus Chitala; species Chitala chitala. The sequence continues at coordinate 10,877,735 of JABJVR010000052.1, forward strand.
CCATCCATCTATTCGTCGATCCATCTGTCCGTTATCCAGCTGCCTACCCAGTGGAGGGTCACAGTGGTCTAGAGCCCAGCCCAGTCAGGCCAGGGCACAAGGCACAGTACAACCTGTATGGAGGCTGGGCTTAAGTCCATGTATTATAAGTGGTATATAATGGCAATACATTTCATCAATCATTCAGAACATATTTGGCACACGCCGGTGATTATTGCTAATGAGGCTGCCACCTTGGTCAGCATTTCTAGCCACCCCTTCACACACTCCTGCTGACTCTCCACTTCAGTTTTAATGAGAAACAGCTACATTTGGAATGGATTTTCTGTGTTTGCTGGGTAGCACTGCCACCACATATGACTGCATCACTGCCACCACATATGACTGCATCACTGCCACCACATATGACTGCATCACTGCCACCACATATGGCTGCATCACTGCCACCACATATGACTGCATCACTGCCACAAATAACAGTTACAAAGGTGAAAACGTGAACTAAGTTGTCTTGGATGTGAGCATTCAGCACAGAGTAAAATTATACTTGTTTTTCTAGACTTCCTTGAGAATGCCAAACTCAGTCTAGCAATAGACCACAAAATGACTATGCTGTCATTTATAATGGCACCAGCAGACAACACTGATTGGTTGTGAGTTTGTTTTTACTACCCCATTTGTTTAATTCATCACTAAAGTGTTTTGTCAGGGTAATCTCTCTTTATACGGTGACTTTCCTGTTTTGCAATGTGTTTTTTTCTTCTCAGTATTCTTTGAAATAAAAAATTCACCGCGCAAAATAGAAAATGATTTCATAGTAGCCTTTTAGGGGAAAGAATAAATGTCTCTTTCGTTATTAACTATTAAGGTTTTCCCATCATTTTGTGTCTATAATTCATTATAATGGGAAGATTGTCAAAGGACAGTTTCATGTTGTAGTTGGTACTAATAAAGATTATATTCCATGTTTAATTAATGGAAGATGAAGAGAGAAACAGGATGTATGGCTAATTGATGAATGACACAAGCAAATAAATTAATATCAGTATTTCCCATTTGTTAAGCAATGACATGGTTTTTAATACCAAATTTAATTTTGCCTGCGTTATCTCCAACAGAGATCTTAAGTGATTCATGGCAAAAAAAAAATTCAGCAATTTATTATTTAAGCATTAAAACTGAAAAACATGAGAAGTTCACACTGTATGGTGTAAAAATAAACAGGGAAACACTCTTGTCACTCTACTGGTCTGATGTGGATGAACATGCCTGACAGGCCCTGCACAGTTCTTCTCATGTCCCAGTTTAACAGAAAACTGGTAAATGTACACCTTCCAGTTTAAAGTATGAGCCTTTACACTTGATCAAGTTTAAGCATTTTTAGTTTCCAAGACATAAAATACAGTGTTAAAATCTGAAAATAAATTCTGTTTAACGGGTTATGCCGCTTCTTGATTGACACAGAAATATAGTATATGGATAGCATTTTAAATTACATCTGTTACAAGAACTGGCTATTTTGAACTTAAATTTTTAAAAGCAAGATACTCTAACAACGCCTGAAGAGTATACTTTGACGATTGCAGACAAACATACAGACAGAGTATACTCAGGTGTGAAAAACATACATTATTATTTAATCATGTGTTTGGATGGAAAATGTTCACACATGACTGGTACAGAGAAAATGTTTATAAACTCTTAAAAAGCAGATAACAGAGAGGTGGAAGGTGAGGTACATCCTGGATGGGACGATTTTTGGACAGAATGTTCTCAAAGTGGACAGATACTGGCGGAATCAGTGGCCTCATATCTCTGTGTTTGCCATTCCTGATTTGTTATGCTGTGTAGGACTGTCAGTCAGTCACTCTGTGAAGGGCTGCCTCTGGAAATCAGTACGATTCCCCCACCATGACAGACTGGCTCTGAAAAAATATACCTCAAACTTTATTGACGAAAAGTATTGTTTCTATCACAGTAGACATTCAAATGCAAAATACAGTAATTGAATAAATGTAGTTCAATATGCAACATATATAATAGTCTCGCTTTTTTTTTTAGAGACAAAACAATATGGGGTGTCGTGAAACGTAGAGAATTTAGAAAGAACAACACCCCCGTGGGGGCAAATATAACAAAAAACATTGAAATTTTGAATTCAGGTCAGAAATATTGATTTTTATTTATGAGTGACACCATTCAATCAAAAATGCAATTTCAGTACAATCAATACAACACCATGACCTTATTTTTTCACAGCAATTGTTTTTCTGTTGAACTCACAGCTTTGTGGAAAGAATGCATTATGTTATGAAATAAAATGTCTACAGGGGCTTCAGAGAATCCCACCAGAATGTGATGTTTGTTTTTCCACAGGTACTGTAATTCACAAAGCAGAGTTGACATGGTGTGTGGCCCTGGTTTCCAGACTCAAGGTGAGAAGCAATACAAACAAGATTGCAAAGGCAGAAAATGTGTTTCATATTTCTCTCAGAGACACACAAAAGGATTTGCACAAAACCAGACCACACACTTGCCTTCATTCCCCTCACAGACGCCCATACCGATGGCAGCAGGAACTGTAGAACACTGAGGTACAGTGAGGTTCATGGCTGGTGAGGTACCTGTTGGGCTCACATCCGCCCCCCTCAGTGTGGCATGGTACTGTCTGCCTCACCTTGTGCCTTTTCAAAGCAGTTTTATATCTGATCAGCAAGCCTAAATATGTGACACACATTCATTAAAGATATCAGCCAGACTGTGGAAAGTCAGGGTGTGTAATAAACGTGTCTGCAAACATTATATTGGCGACATACAGAGAGACAGCAACAGGCATGCGGCAGTTGCATGCATCAGCCCAGTGTGTGTGAGGGATAGTGCACGATACCAGTGTGTGAGGGATAGCGCACGATATCAGTGCGTGAAGGATTGCGCACTATATCAGCGTGTGAGGGATTGCGCACGATATCAGCGTGTGAGGGATAGCGCACGATATCAGCGTGTGAGGGATAGCGCACGATATCAGCGCGTGAGGGATAGCGCACGATATCAGCGCGTGAGGGATAGCGCACGATATCAGCGCGTGAGGGATAGCGCACGATATCAGTGTGTGAGGGATAGCGCACGATATCATTGTGTGAGGGATAGCGCACAATATCAGTGTGTGAGGGATAGCGCACGATATCAGTGTGTGAGGGATAGGGACAGAGCGGTCCGAGGTGAGGCTCGTCACTGCCGCACCTCATGTTTCTCCCCTGTATTTGAACAGGAAATGCACAAATTCAGCGATTTTGACCATAAAAATGATCAAAATTATTGGAAACATACAGAAAACAAATTTTTGGCACAGACCATTGGACTTATTTTATCATTATTAGTTTTTTTAGTTTTCATGATGACAGATGAGGCTCTGCCTCCCCTGCCTCACCTGCCTCCCCTGATCGCACGTCGCTGCTGTACAGGTTAAGGACCTCGATTTATAATCTATGCCAGATGAAGACCCCTTAGGGGTGCTGCTGTGGTACCTAAGAAATATTCTTCACTTAAAATACTTCAATAAAATGTCCACCTGTTATGTCAAGAAATTATGTTTTCCAATGCCTGTCTACAATCATAATACTATGCATAACGCTGTATTTAAACAAGGCCTTATGACACAGATAAAGCCAAATTGCTTCAATTTAAAATAAACAGCAAACCTGTAGTGTGCAATGCTAATTGAACTAGGAATATATAAAATGATTCCAAACTTGTACCTTTCAATGGGCTGCATCAAAGCGCTTCTTCCTGCCTTCCATGCCAGACATAGCCTCCACGTTTTTACGCCAGTCCGTCACCTCTTCCCTCTACAAAGACAACGAGAGACAATGTCTGTTTGTTAGGAGAAGGGAATCATGTTTTATGGCCAAGTATTTTTGTCACATACAAGGAATTTGTCCTCTGCATTTAACCCCTCCCCCTGGGGGGGAGCAGTGAGCAGCCATACATGGTGCCCAGGGAGCTAGCGCTGAGTGTCTTGCTCAAGGACACACGTGGCTGGGCTGGGATTTGAACCAGGGACCAGGAGACTTCTGCCTCCCAGCCACAATGGAGCTAACAGTGTGACATGAGGGGTATAACATTTGACAAATGACCGCACTTGGATTTTTTTTCCTTTCATACTTTTCAAATCATATATATTTGTTGCTTTTGGTGCTGTGTTAAGTATTGGAAACGCCACCTTTAAACTTTAGGTGAGGGAGTTTGGTGAAGAAGTGAAATAGATCACATTACATTTGCTGTAAATGTGGAGTCCTTGCATTCCTGTGCATGGCTTTATGGCTAATGGCCTCACCTTCTCCTCTTCCTTCTTGACTGTCTTGAGGTTGGCCTTGAAGTCAGCCTTTGTGAACTTGGTGTCACTTAGAGAACCCAGCATGTCATCAGCTGACTTCTTCACCTTCTTCAGGTTGGGTCTCTTCATTTTTCCCTTCAGGTCAAAGATCTTCTGAGACAGGCTCTCTATCTATTAGGAGGAGATGCCATGTGTTGGCTTCTATATGTCATTTTACAGAGAACTGTTACTGTGTACTGTACAATGAAGCCTTACACAGCAGTGTTTGGCACTGTGGACAGAGGTCTATGTTACCCAGTACCAGGTCTAATAGCTCATGCCAAACTAATGCAGCACAGCATGGATGTTCTACAACATTAAATCAATCGTATGTTGTTCATGAATACCTCCTTGTCATTTTTGGCAACTTTAACTTCAATGTCGTACCGAGCTTCATCTACAATGTCAATCTTGCGATGGAGCTCCTTGCATAAATCCTGTCAAGAGAAGTCAGAGGGTCATGCACTGCAGGTTGCTCTAAGGGCAAGATTAACCTGGATCACACCTTGGCTAAGACCATGGACACCTTTCAGCTGAAGCTAGCTAGCAATGTGCTGAAGTTGCCGTTGAACACAGCCGACAGTTTCGCTGCGACGGGATTGTGTCCCATGTGGACTGATGCTATGTCTGGTTTACAGCACCTTGTTCTAGTTCAGGTCATCCGTTCTGGTGCTCAGGCTACACTGTAGGTCTTACCTGGAGCTCCTTCACTGACAGGCTGGACAGCTTGAGAGGAGGAACCCTCTCTGACAGGGCAGCCTCCCTCTCAGTCCTCCTCTCCTCCTGCTCGGTTGCCAGCATTGTGGCTGCCCTCTGCAGCAGCTTGGACTGTAAGGAAAAGAGCCAGGCATCAGTGAGGTCCACATGCAGTGCAGTCTGCATGCTGTAGTGCAACCATACTGCAGATAAAAGAGTACCACAGGTCTCTCTTTTCATGTAACAGTGCTTATAAACCTCATACTTCAATTGTGAAGTTCATGCTTCCTCTTAACCACTGCTCTAAATCAGTGCTTGTCAATTCCGTGCTGGCATACAGAATTACATCCGTTCCGTGTATGCGCATGCACATCGGCTAGTTTGATGCCCATCTCAAAATATGCTGCAGTGCAACAGCAGCTGTGTCTATGGAAACGAGAGGAGACGCTAAATCCTGAACACTCACCTTCAACAGAAGGCGGCGCGTGGATGAGCACTTGGCCTTTTTCTGAAAGAGAGACGCACACAGCTACTGAGTCTGGAGAAATGACTGTTATCCCCTCCTCTCCCCACCCCAGAGCATGGCTCCCAGCTCCAGTACTCCAGCTCCTGAGTGTTCCTGCAGTGACTATGAGGCTTCCCTCTACCCTCTCACTTTACCTCCTCCACCTGATGTAAGGTGCATAAATCACCAGAGAATGAGATACATTTTGGAGTCCTACAAATTTGAGGTCCCTGGAGACAGGAGCTGGACACCCCAATTAAAAAAATGGTAGTCTTTAAAAACACAACAATCATCACAAGTAACAAATCAATCAATCTTAAATTGTTATATTGCCAAATAATGTTTTTTATTTTTTGTGAATGAATACTTTATGGATTCTTTCACTATTTGTCAGTGTCTTCTCAACAAACGGCTTTAGTAGACTCTGTTATCTTTTTTCAAAATGGTCTTTAGTTCATGCTGTGCGTCGTTTTAAATAAATGGAGAAATTCATTATGAGTGCAACATTAATTGGAAGTAGTGGTTAAAATAGCTTGTAGAATAATAAAAAAACATTGTAAAAATTCAGACTCACCGGTCTGTGGTAAAAGAAAAACAATAAAAGAAGGAGACATTTTTAGAACACATCTACAGAACAATCCATTTGGCAATAAAAGTGTAATTCAGCCCTCTGAAAGGGACTATAAAAAGCGTGGCTCTTACCCCTCAGACATGAGTGCTTCTGCGTGTGTCCTAGAGGGGCAAAGCATAACACTGGTTCACAGTCTGCACACAAACAATCGGTTTTCATCGTCCCATAGCACTGTAAATACAGCGTGTCTCACTGTACATGTCCGCTAAACGAGCGACGAGCTGAACATTTACAAGGCGTTTTGTTCAGCTTTTCCAGTCTGGGTTACGGAGTGCGGGCTGCAGACAGGGAGTCGTCCCGAGCGGCAGGTGGGGCGCGCACCTTGCAGCACCAAGGTGCAGCATTCGCTGAGCTACGCAGAGTAGGGATGCATGGCAGCGTGCGCAACTTTCATATTGTACCCGCAAAAATCAATTAAGATTAATTGTACAGAGTCCCTTAATACACCGCTATGCTGGTATGGGTGTACAGGTAGTACCCGACTTACGATGGAGATGCGTTCCGATGACCCCACAGTAACATGAAAACACCGTAAGTCGAGACAACTGAACTCGGTAGATCGCAGGCGAGAGTGACGCATCTCAAGAGAGAATTTAGAGAGAACAGCCGCATACGCTGCTACGTTTGACCGCTGCGCGAAATTTAAAATATTTTTTACAATTTTGTCGTATGGCTATTGTCATGGTAAGATCGAAAAATCGTAAGTCGAACCATTGTAACTCGGGGACCATCTGTATTTTATATCCGTTTACCGCAGCCAGAGAGTGGCTGTGTGGATGAAAGACAGGCCTGGGAATAGCGCTATGATTTGGAAACAGTTGTACAACTGGTTTATAGTGGTGGGTAACTGAAGTTCAATAGAGCAAGCAGATGTAACCAGCAGTGCATTATGGAAAGATGAGCTGCGTGTTGTATTTAGTATGTCAGATCACAAACAGTCTTTGGCTTATTGCAAAATATATAAAAACAGTCATTTCCAAGATTCACTGTGGACTAAATTAATTTCTAAGCAAAGGCATTTAATGTCACTGCACTTGGTTAGAACTGTCTACAAATTAATAACAGGTATAACTGTTTCTAAGGATTGTCTTAACTACGGTTAAATGATGATAAATAACTATTTTTCTCAGATCAGCCAATGCATTTCTCCAGCTTACCTTCAACTGAAGACAGTCTGAGTAAACAATCTGTGTCTTGTGGTTCGGGGACAAAAGACTATGTGCTATTTTGACTGATGGCTATACAGTTTTTGCCCTTGTGTGAATACAGACTAAAACACGCCCCCTGCTTACGCCAATCATCTTGACCTTTGACACACAGAATTTAAGAATACGAACTCCGGTCATGCTCCTTGACATTTGACGTTAATGTCATATTCCAGTGAGACTTATTAACACTGTTATCAAACATCTCGGGGTCTTGTTTTAATAAAAGGAAACGGGGCAGATACAGATGATAAAGATGCATGTAAGTACACCTTGATTGTGCTGAATATATCATAGCACCTGGTTTATGAACTGAACAAAGCCAGAGGCGGATCACAGAGGAAGCAGAGCGGGTTTATGGACCATGACAACCTCTCTCATAGAATCTTCAATCATAATGCAAGATCCTTGAAGTAACGCAGTTGTACCTTTCAGTGGAGTACTTCATCCGACCTCCGCTAGTAATTGGTTGTGTAAATGTAGAAACTGAATTTCTGCAACCACATTTGGGGGGTAGGGGCTGTTCTGACAGTGATACGTATATTTTTCTTGTCAAATACCTGAGCACATTCCCAAAGAGGGTTGGTAACCACAAAGCTGGAACTGTATGTGAAACTGATAGCTGTCAGTGCTGGGGGTGACAACAAACTTGTCTATGGCTCGGTCCTCAGGAGTGAGTGTGGGGCTCAGGCCTGTTTCCTGCCGAACCCTGGCTGTCTTATAGCACATTGTCACATTAATAACGCTGTTAGAGCCATTTCACCTAAGTGCTTCAAAGCCCAGTAATGGATATGCATGCTGTGCTTTTGTCTCGAAACAGGATCAGGTCTGCATAAACCTTTTAAAATGATTTATTTGTTGATGTTTAAATAACTAGAACAGGTGTCAGACCGCCTTGTCAGTCCTGAGGTTGTCAGTCAAGTGTTGTTTTTCCGCGGCCTGCGTGTGGAGCAGCAGCTAGAATGCACCATGTCCCGCGGCGTTATCATTTCACTATTGTCCGTGCCCAGATTTATTAGTCAAGGTCGGGCACATGCGCCGAGTGTGTCTGCCACAGCAGCATGTGCACTGGCAGACTTTGTTTTTAATCTGTAACCACCCCCCCAATTTCAGATTTTTTGTTCTCAGCTGTTGTGTCCCCTTAGAGCTACAGACCCCCAGTTGTGCTGACCATGTTCAACCTGTCACATTGCACTCCAGACGTTTTATGGTCTTGGCTCAATCAGTGTGTAAGAAAGTGGAAAATATCACGTGAACTCTCTCGTGGCAGTGCGTTATTTTTGACTGATTCACCATGATTTCCTGTTTATGGCCAATCCTATCTGAACCTCTCCAATAACTCAGTAAATCTGGTCTGGAACCAGGGATTAGCTTCACTTCTCACATTAGGGAAATATTCAAGTTGTTTTCTTTTTAATATTATAAACTATGTGATTTAAAAAAGGAAAACAGACCCAGCACAATGTGGCTGGGAAAAATTCAGTAAGGCCCAAAGAGACTCAAAGTTAGCAGATTTAATGATGCTTGAGGCCCTGCTGGTGAATAAGGAATATTGGCCATATATTGCATTTTGTGCATTAACTGATTAAACCGTTAATTTAAGAATGAAGCTTCATCCCAAACACACCTGGGTCGGTTGAGTTGTGAACAGCCATGCCCCACCCCCGCAGATTTCCGACAGACTGCATTACAGCAATCAGACGAGTTTGAAACTGAACTCAGGGAACATGCTCTTCAAGCTCCCACCACTCTGACACCACGTCTGCACAGAAGAGCTGAAGGTGACTTCACAGGATCTTCACCTCATAAGAGTTTCACTCTTATTGCTGCTGTTTACATTCCGCGCAGACGATCTGTGTTAGGGCACCAGTGCTTGTTGTGTTAACTGCCTTACTCAGTCATGCACCTTTGTAGCTTGTGATCAGTAGCAGAGCTGTTCAGACCGGTGATCTAGAACAAATTTCAAAATGCGCTTTTCATTACAGGGGCTGAGCTCGACGGAAAATGAATGTCCTCTTAATAATAATGTACATTTACACTGAAGAGCCATTCGAGTCTAGAGTCACCATAAAATGAAAGTTTGTTATGTAATGATCTCTTAAGTGCTGAGACATAAATAGAAGTATCCGAGGTTACCATTTTGCCAAGATTTGGAAGAAAATGCAGATTAAAAACACTTTAATAGTTCACTCCATCAGTGCCCACATTGCAAGGGTGCCGTTTAACGCGAGAATTTGGCTGCCCAGGGAAACGGGCTAATCACGCATGTCCTACAATATCGCAGCTCTTTACATGATAAATCTCCTCTATTTTGTACGTTCGCAAGCATAAACGTGCTTTTCTGTTTTCATATTTTTTAACCGCTAATGAAATCTTTAGCAAACACCGGTTTGATTGCGCGACACATTTTAGCGCAGTCTAAATCTGCCCTCAGGAGGGGGGCAAATGAATATGGCTAAAAGCTTTTCAAACGTTTTATCGAATGAGCTTTTGCTGGCAAAATTTAGAAATGGAATGGTGCTGTGTACTCATTTGTTGTGCCTTGCAGACTTGAAGTGCTTTTGAAAATGGGGCATTTTTAGGAAATTTATCTTTTGCCCTTCTGATGTATAGAATGTTCTCAGTGGCTGTTAACTGTTGAATTTTTTTCTTAAGCAGGGCTTTAATTTTGCTTAATGATCTATCTGTATTTGCTTGGATCCATGATATTTGTCCGTTAGTCTTAAGATTTTCTTTTTTATTCATATTATCTTACCCTTCCTCAAACAGACGCACCTACTGACTGGAAATTAAAGTGCATTGCCGATCACTACCACAAGGGGGCAGAGCTCGACTATAATGTTGAGTTGACAGAACAACTAGTCTTGTCATAAACACTGTTTGGCATTTCCAGTAAAATGTTAATAGGTAAACATGTCAAACACAAGTACCCTGAAAAATTAAAGGTAATATTGTACACGGCTCCTCTGAAGTGAAAGCGTTGTTCCTGTAGAACAGAGAGCCTTTACCTTACATAAAAACATGTAATAAAAGCTTTTTAGCCAATGTTAGCCTTAGACACAAGAGGAATGTCTGTTCCTGTTTTTGGAGCCTAGTTTCCTGTTCAAGAGCTCTGAAACCTGAAGACCACAGATCACTGTTTGCTCATGAATATGTGTGACTGTTTTACATTGGCCAAGCTGCACAAACACAGAGGAAGGCAGAGTCGCCCCCAGTGTTAACGGAACTGCTCCCAAAGTTGACAGTGGAGCCAGGTGATGGGGTGACTGTCACACTCCAATGGTCATGGCCACCATCCATCCCCACTGTCATGCCAGTTGCATTCAGGAGACATTCAGCTGCCCCTAAAAACTGCTGCAACATTCATTCAAGGTCACATCTGAGAGAGGTTCACCAGCACTCAGATTCTGCTGCTGCCCCCTGTGCGTGACGTTGATGACACGGGCGCTTTACTCTGTTGCTTTGTAACAGAAGTGACAAACGAACACACTAAACGGACGTCTGCTATTGTAGCAGACGGATGATGAGGGTGCTAATTAATGTGTGTCGTAGCCTATTGCTGTGCCTCTATGTGATAAAAAACATCCACTGCCATATATCTGGCAGTTAAGGAAGCTGATGTGATCAAAACCCTTCCAGAGTAGCTTCTTGTTGCTGCATGTGGATGTGCTCTACACTGTATAATCTGCGTATAGATAATTTAAACAGGGATGTACACTCATTTTGATAAGAAGCTAAAATGTAGGCAATATAAATCCTTTTCCGTAATCGCCTGATTGTCAGGTAAAAGATTTAGCTAAAAAATTATTTGAGTGAACCACCAGAGTGGGGAAGTGGGACACCGCTGGACGCCTTTATCAGGCAGATCGTCTATTCTTTCTTCAGCAGGACTCATAGCTGCTTAACTGACGTCTCATTGGTTCAGCTCACAGTCTCAGCTGTTGTTACATGTTCATGTGCTGGGAGGAAGTGATGTCTAACTGTAAGTACCGAGGATAGGCCATCCATCCATTATCTTAAC
>JABJVR010000052.1:10889264-10915746 GCA_025773905.1 Chitala chitala
GATGTTGAAGAGATGGAAACTACCTCAGGCAGTTTCTATGGCAACACCAGCAGAATGAAACCCCTTTTGCTGTGGCACATAATTTCATTTTGAAAAACATGTAGAGTCTGAAAATTCAGTTTAAAGACTGGGAACTAGAAGTATAGAGTAGTGGCACGACCCAGATTTGACTATAATTAGCTTAAACCTCCATGTAGCTCATTATGTGAATTCTCTTCTCTCTCTCCATTCTTAATTTGCAATCTCTAATATACTGTTTGTAGCCCAGTAGTAGGTATTTGTACATATTAAATAGTTTTTACAACTTGTTTTTAAATCCTGACTGCCGCTCACTGGTGTTTGTACTTGAATATCATGTGTTTGTGTTTCTGAAAGTGTCTTTCAGCCTCATCCAACACTGCCCCAGGTTCATTAAGGCATTATTTATAGTTTTGTCTTTGTAGTGTTTGTCTTCCATATGTCTAAGCCTGGATCTGTAAGGCATAGGATTCATTTGTCAAACTAAAGATTGTTCCAAAAAAACATAGACCAAACGATTGAATTATGTTTTTAGAAAAGCATGTAGAAGTATTCCTCACAGTTGCAAACAACCCAAAATCAAACATTTTTCATCCTCAGTTATTTGCATTTTTTTAACCATGTGATTTTGCCCAACACCAAAACAAATTGCAACATTTTAAAAGCACCCTGCTTTTTAACATTCCAGAGGTGTAATAACAAACACATTTTGACTCTGTTCAGACATAAACAGCACCTGTCTCATACAAGCAGGAAAAGGAAGAATCAACACTCAAAGTGTGCTGTACTGTGAAGGTGGCACAAATGAATATTTATACAATTCGACACTCAAACCTGACAGGCTCATTGGAGACTGTCACTCTGTGCTAACGTGCTAACGTGCTAACATTTTACTGCAGATCTCTAATGTAGATTCCAGACAAATCATGCAGAAGGCACAGGCGCCCAAGGTCATTAATTTATACTCCCACAAGCACATTGTAACCATTTGTAATTTAATTTATAAACAATAAACTGCTTCAGAAGAGCCACATTGAAGTAGCACTGAAAAGTTAATTTGTCTTACTGCCTTGTTCAGTAATCTGAAAAAAGAGTTATCTGGGAAAAAAAATCCATATTGCATAATCCCTGCATAGCTCCTGAGTGAGGAAAAGGATTATAATTTTCATTTGGGAGAAAGGAAAAACCAGTGTTTTTTTTTTTTTTTTTTTTACAAGATAAAACTTTCAGTTCATCACTTTTGTCTTTTTGGAAGCTGTCAGCAGTAAGAAATGAGACAGAGATCATTAATAAAAAAAAGCTTCCTTTTCTGTTACAGCTGTGCTTTGGGCATTTTATTAATGGAATAAAAGAGGATTTGCAAAGCTGGAGAGCATCCAGCCCCGGCTGTAGTAAATGTCCCTTGATGTAATTAATTGTAAGCAGAAGTGAAAGTCTTAGAAATGCATGATTTTACACGATGGCGCTGACTTTTTTATAGAATGCTCTGTCATGCCTTTCATATATTTGGTTGACATTAAATTCTGTGTTAAAGTGTTAAAACCTGATATTACACAGGTGTAGGGTTAGTTCTTGGTTAACTCTGGGTTTAGTCTTGTTCCTAATGAACATTTTTCCTTTGGACAGACCTGTGTATCAGTATCTCCCTTTGTTCCACGCCACCCCTCCCAGAGGCAGAAACAAACTGTAACCAGCAAACCACAGAAACAAAGTCCATCAGCACCTTAATCCACGGCTGGTGACACAAACTGTAATAATGTGCTTAATTAAAATGTGATTAATGTGTGATTAACGACAAATTTTCACCAGACATAATACAATACCACACATAGTTCAGAGCAGCAGGAGTGTTGCATGAAAACGTAATGCTTATTCATACACATATACATCCGTGCGGGGTGCTGAGGTCAATGCGTGCCAGGCCAGGAGGTTGTGGGTTTCAAACCCGGGAGGAGTTTGTTCTCTCACGAGCAGTGCTTTACCCTCAGCTGCTCCAGTGAAATCCAGCTGCATAAATCATGTACCCAAATAAATAATTCAGCGCAATTCGATATTTGTCCAAAGCTGTTACAGCTGATGTTAATGAGAACACACTCATCCAGTCTTCGCCTCCAGCGGGATACAGCATGGAACAACTTCTGTTCTGCGCAGGGCTTTGAGAGTGTAATTTCTGAGATGATAGGGGCACTTGGAAACAGGCTGCCATCCGAATGTCCAGGAGGAACAATTGCTGATGGCGTCCTGGAGTCCGCGGGCCTCTTCCCACGTGAAGCCTGTTCCTAACAACGCACGTAATAAATCAGCCTCAGACCTAAACAGGGGCACGGAGCTCTTTCTCTAATTTGTTTTTTTTCCTTCTCCTTTCATCTCTTCTTGCCTCGTGCACAGACTGAAGCAGCAGTCTGATCCTTCTGGAACAGAAAGAACAGAGCTCTTTCTGAACAAAGCAATCCATTTTTCATACATAGCTATGGATTAGGCTTTTAAATATTTAAATATGTAAAATTTGACCATTTTAATGGTTGTGTAAGCAGCCATTGCCCTTCATGTTCAGGGAGAATGTCCTTCATATTTAGCGAGACTGGATCACTATAGCGAAAACCCTAAATTATAATTGACTGACTGAGTGCACCTGTGTGTGTGTCTGTGTGTGTGTGTGTGTGTGTGTGTGTGTGTGTGTGTGTGAGTGCATGTGTGTGCTGTGACCTGGTATCCTGTTCAGGGACCATTACACTTCCCAGTGAGCTCTTATTCAGTGTGTGGTTCAATGGACATTTGTAGTGTTGGACAATAAATAGTTAGTAACCGATTTTAGGTGTCCTTATAGTCCAGCACAGATACTTACAACATATGAAAAATCATATTTTTAAAAGTATGGAGGGCAGCTATAAAACTCCCTTTTGTTAATGTTCTTCACAATATTAGAAAACGGGATTTCATACTTTAGCATCCATGTGGTTCGTCACCAAGAACGTAGCATAACTCAGCAATAATCCCGTTGGTCTGTTTATGACAGTGGTTTAAAGCACCCGCTTCACTGAATAAATGTGTGTTCTCTCTCAATGTGATACTCGATAGATAACCAGCTCTATGTGGCTAGTTTTTTATAAAATGGGAATTCTAAATTGCTTCAATTGATCACTGTTAAGCTTTTGACCTTTAAACTGAGAGAATATGCAGTTTGTGGTTCCTCTCACTGCTCCCAATCAGGCATGCTGGAAGCAGAGAAATGTAGTGAATGAATGTAGCACTGCGTGTTTATGCTCCGGACCGCTTGTCCCTGCCAATTAATCAAGCCACTGTTCCAAATCTTCCACAGAGTTGTAATCGACCCAACAAAATTAAACTAATTAGAAGGGCCTGTGCCTACTGTGCCCGCTCATCGCATTTTTTGGGTAGAGACACACACGGGCAGCGGCTTCTGCCTGCCAGAAAACATCACCATCCGGCTCCGCGTCACACCTTTGCACCACGAACTCTCACAGGCCGTCCAGTGATATTAATTACAACATGTCAGGAAGAGCAGCCTTTGAACTAGACTATAAAATACAGCCTGGCATATCAAATCAAGTTGACACAAACATATCTGCCCCATCACCTATATTTGTAATGCTGATTAAATTATATTACCTGCCTAAAGCTGTGTTCGGGATTGAGCCCCCCCCCCAATTCTATGGTTGTGCAAGATCATCAGTTTCTTGCTTTCAGAAATTATTACAGCTGTTGGGGGGAAAATTGACAGGTATACATTACTGTCATTTAGTAATGCTTGGGTGTGAATCCACTAATTAACTGAAGTTTTGCAGGGTTTTGCTGGTGGGTCTGGCTTCTTTGAACATGTCAGTCATGGAGCACTGTGGGGAAAAAACACCAGGTAAGTCACTGTTAATAAACAAGCGTACACTTACCCTGTAGTTCTGTACTAACGTGCCTGTGTCTTCACCCCAGAAGGGGACAGGTTTTTACCTGTTTTTTATAGAGTGTGATGGGAATGGGGGGCTAAACTGCAATGAACAGGAGTAGGAAAGAGTGTCAGTGTTGCACACAAGTGGATCACTGCACTAATGACCCACAGGCTTTGGCTAACCGAGTTTTTACTGTCTCTTGTAGGCAGTAGGCAATCCCATTTCATAAGCATCAATCGCACAGTGCCAATGTTTATAGTGTTTGGACAGCTGTGCTAAGTGCATGGCCTGTCCTGCCACTCAGCGAGGAAAGTGGACATGTGGGAGATGACATCAAACACGTGTCAGTCCATGTGCATGGTGGACCCAGGTTGCACACACACTCCAAACTGCCTGTTTATGTCAGGTGTGAACACACGGAATACACTGGTATCTAACTCCAGTTCCTTCTGTGCCAGTACCATGGAAACCAATTGATAGATCGTGGACTACCCCATATTAACACAGTACTAAATTTGTTAATCCTCAATCAAATGCATGTGTGGAAAATAAGCATGACCATTTTGTTGTGGTCAGTGTCATGTGTAGAAAGGCTCATCACAGACGTGGGAAGGGAGATGTTATCTGGCAGGAATGTTACACATTTAATTTTGATACATATACACAAACACACAGATGCACGTACAAGTTTTAAAATAGGAAGGCCAGGGTGACAGTATATTGCATTCTGAGGCAATATGACAGGAACAATCCACAATACGGAGAATTGTGTAAACCAAATTTTTCATGGCGGTGACTACCCAGCTGGGCAGTGATGCTGCAATATTTTAAGAAGGCAGCAAATTCTGTCACACAGCTGCCATAAAAAGCAGATTCCTTCATCCTGTGTGTTGTGCAAAGGCACCTTGCTACCCACTGTGATCACAAGGTCTCCAAAAGACAAAGCAGCCATTGCTGAATATGGATATCTTACCTTCTGGAATTTTTTTTAATATGGACAGTTTTGCTCAGTGGGACTTAAGTTCAATATTTCTGCTCATTTACAGATCTGGATTTTTGAAATGTAATTCAGGTAACACTTACAAAGATATAAACAGGACAAGTCCCAAAACCAGTGAGCCAACTGCTCACCTGTAATAAGAAGCCATGAAAATACAGAAATAACATGATGCAATAACACTGCTAAATTGGTTCCTCCCTTACATGGTACGGGTATATGAAGACAAAAACAATTTTCATTCCTATAAATAAACTGCTATGGTAAAATATGAAGGGAGGGCATAAAGTTTTGATCAGCAGTAAAGAACTCTCACCCATTACACACCAGGAGAGAGAGTACATCATGAATCAATCATGTGTTTGTTCACACACAGAAGGGACCTGCAAATCAATGCTAACACACGGCAAAAATTGGGCGTGGCGTGTGTTCTGGGAGGGGGGGGGGCACACACCCTGTAATGGCTTCATTAGCACATCAGTCCCAGAGACTGATGCAGCTGCTGAACTTAAACATAAATTACACATCTAAATACACTGGATATTTTAGGCTGTCTGTGCACTTTGTATATTTGTGTGCAACTCTTTTGGTTTCTGCGTGCTGTTAGGATAACTTTCAGAGCGCTCTGTGAAGGAATAGCTGAGCTAAATGTTTATGGCACCATTGGTGTTTGTGTTAGTGATTTTTGTATTCACATGAAATTTTTGTCATACTTTATTACACTTTCACTCTGGCACACAGCTGAACTCTGCATGCTTGTTCTCTGTTAACATAGAAAAGGAAAAACACAAATTTCACCCCCTGGCTATGACATCCTGTACCTCAGTTAATCACAATACATCCACTGTGGCGTGACTCCATCACTGAAACGATAACATAAACACAATGCTCATTGAAAAGGGCTGCAGGTCAGTTTGTTTACAAAAGTACCCAGCCTTACTTGAGGTCACTTGTATTTAAATTTGCCACAGTATTTTCAGCATACATTTTTTATTTATAAAGGATGCTCAGTCCCAGTTTGTATCATATATCATTCCATATTCAGCAGTTTTGGCTTGTGTGAAGGATTCCAGAACAGATAACATTCACGCTGTGCTGCTTATAAACAACAGCCCCAACACCCAGCTCACAACTTAACATTAATATGAAATCACTCAAATTTTGACAAAAAAAAAATCCCGTGGCAAGCTGCTAAATGCTGAAACTATGGCAACCACTGGAAATGACAGAACACCATCAGAGGAATAGAAACTAAAAGAAAGCAGAAAAAAGTGACAAATAAACTCCACCTTGAAGTTAAAGGAGGCTGGGTATGGTGAGTTGCTGCCCCTTTATCGTAAACGAGTGGTCGAAGGAAAACATGTCCAGCGTGCAGACTCCATTTCCAACAAAATGAATCTCCCTTTGAACGATTAGACAGTCATCCTCTGCAACCATTCTGACAGGCTGAGATTAGAAAACGGTTTAAAAAAATAAAAAAATAAAAACGAATCCAATGTTCAACAGCGTGAAATCAAAAAATCGACACACTGTTTCACCAAACAATGAACAAATGAAACAAAACAATTGCAAGAGATAAAAAAAGAAAGTCAGGAGACTCAGGAGGAGGAGAACCATGACAATGGCAAAGAAAGGCCTTCTGGGTAATGCACTCAACAGAAAATATTTGATGTGGAGAAGCTTCCAGAAAGCAGCAGGTGTCTGGCTTTAGCCACATCCGTGGCAGGTTGTGCAGTGTGCTTTTAGGGCAGAACATGTTGAACAACATTTATTCTCAGGTTAGGCAGGAGGTGTCAAACTAGTGTTGTGTGCCAGGTGTTTAACCTGTTCTTTCCCAATTGAGGTAGCATGCTAAAAACATCAGAAGCACTACGCTGTCTGAACGAAAGGAACGAAACAATCCTGTCGGACGCTGGTGAAGAATTTTCCCAAAACACCGAACAGTCGCTCCAGGATGCTTCTCAATGAGGAACTCCAGCATCAGGGGGAACCTAGGGGTGAAGTGCAGCTGTGCCCTCATCAAGGAGGACACAAGTGTCCTCCACCCAAATCTCCACCCAAACGACATGTCAGGGACAGTGCAGACAAAGGAAGACATGCTGTGAGAGACATAGAGCCTGGGAGTTTAGCTTCTCAACACTTTCCACAGTTAGTTCATTTATAACACCACAATCCATGGACACAGGAACCGGTCTCAGGGTGCAGGTGTAAAAAGGGCATATCATTATAGCTACAGATTATTAGAAGGTATCTAGTATTAGATTAGATAAATTTTTCACTGGTGGGTACACCAAGTAGACAAAGTACAAAATATAACACCTTGGACCCATGACAAAAAGGTGACAGTAATTCCAACCATGGAAGATTTATCGACCAGATGAAGGAATCGACACCAGAGCCATGCAAATTCCCAAAAGCCAAGTTCTAAGCAATTTGTTGGTCTTGCAGCGGTTCTACAGGATGCTCCAGAAACCACTGTGAAGCAAAGCACTTCTCACTTGCCTGGTTATCTCACTTCAGCACCGCCACGTACAGCTACATGTTCACAAGCAGCAGCAAATGTTACACCAGCCAGAAATGGAGTCTCAGGCGGCTTCATTTGTCATGGCAACAGGAAAGAAAAAAAGAAAAAGATAATGAGCTGTAGTCTTCAACCAAAATGTAGACCAGAGTGGTGAACAGCGACAACGTTCCTGACTTTCAAGGACAAATTTGGGTCACCTCTACGACACCAATGGAGTACTGTGAGTGTAACTGGATTCAGAGAAACAGAAATAAATGCTTTGCATTTGGACTGGATCCTGTTCATTCTTTAATGACTGGCACACCAGTAATGACGTTGTCCTGGATCTTTCTGCTGCGGTTTTCAGCAAAGGTACAGTTCGTTTTAAACAGACCTTGGTAAAAGTCTTCTTTAGCTGTGCCTCTTCACCTACTGTCACAGTTGGAAATACAGCATCAGGGGGAACAAATTTAACGTTATGATGCCAGACTTTGAAACAATTATCGTTGTGGCTGATGGGCATGTGCTCAAGCCGATGTGAGCCTCCACCCTAAGGTGGACCTTCTTGGCCGTCATCGTCCTAATCGTGACAACAGGCTTTGACGGCAATCGGTCCCACGCTCTGTGGCTGCCTCACCTTTTAATCACCTCATGTTTATTCATTGGCGCGCACGATACAGTATGGCGTGCTACCGAAGGCTCCCAAGGTCAGGCCGATGGTGGCGGCACACCGATTATCGAAGCACTGACTGCGAGCAGCGCATCGCGGCTCCCTCTGCAACTCCTCAAATGGGATTTGTTTGTCAAGCGGAACGTCTAGTGGAGCCTCAGTGTCGCCACAGCCGAAAGATTATTGCGGTAAACAAATCCGGGGTCTTAATGACCTTGGTTATTCTGCAAGGGGGGTGAGAGGAAAAATAATACCCACCCCCACCAAGTGATTCTGGGGGACGTTCTTTTCTGTGCCAGCTGGATGAGAACCCAGAAACTTGAAACAGATTTGAAATAATCTGACGTTTAATGAATTAAATAAAACAGCCCATATTTTCTCCTTTCAAAAAGAATGTGAACAGCACAAAAACCAAAAAAAAATGACCTGGAAAAAAAAGAAATCTTGAACTTGAAGGACAGGAAGGCTAGTATCTTGGCAGGTGAGCCACTAATGAGGTTAATGACAGGGTGTGGGGCTATTAACAAGCAGGCCTTCAACACGGATCTGCATTCATTACAATTCGTGTTCATATCTGATTTACAATCCTCTGCCTATTGCCGCTGAGCCCTCATTTGGTCACGTGAGTGGAAACATACTGACTGACTTTTGTCCATACCAAAACTGTCAGACAGAACTGGCTATTGGCCTGTTTGCAAGTCATAATCTTTAGAAATCAAATTAATTTCTATATGTAATGTTTTTTGTGTACACCAGTGTTGGTGGGTGACTACAAGGAGGTGGATTGAAGATTACAGGTGCTATCAAAAACTGACCCTTATCAATTATTCCTTTAACAGGAAAACAACAAAGTTACTGAGCACAACTGAACTGGGAGCCAGGTAAAAGCCAAGGTGTACGGTATATATGAACGCTGCCCATCCTTATTTACCACCCCCCCCCCCCCCCCCAATGAAATGTCCTGGTCAAGGTACAGGTGGCAGTGCTGAAAAAGTTGTCTCCCTAGCTGCTGTTAGTCCCAGACCACTCACACTATGCCTCCTGGACAGAAGCGCCCGCTATACCGGTATGATATAACAATGTGATGAAAAATGGGTCCAATTTACACATGCTGGATGGGGCATCTGTTGAAAAATGTGTAACCTGTGTGAAGGGCGTTGCAGAGCCAGGGGGATTTCTGCTTCCTGTTCGACTATGAACACGGAGTGGAACATTGGATCGAAAGTACGCTGATTGGCCACAACACTGTTAGGTCCAAACACACAAAACACATAAGGGATATGCAACACAGTCACAAAACATGCATAAAGAAGAGCAAAAGTATGGGGGGGGGAAAGGGAAAGTTAAAAACTTTCATGTTCCCTTTAAACATTCGGCTCCCCTCCCCTCCAGCCGTTGTGCTGAATCCCCAAATGCCCCTGTTGTTTCTGAATTCCAGTGAGATGTTCACAGTGTGAAACACCTCAGGCTTCTCTCAGGCTGTGTGTTCTTAAAAAAATTGAGGGTTGGGGGGGGTACGGACAGAAAATGAGGCCTACTTTCTTCTGAAAATCTCTGTCACGCCCAGTCCATTGTGAAATTGTGCTTTATGCAAGTCGGGGTTCAGGAACTGCACATGCCGACAGACTTAAAACATCGGCCAAGGGTCTTCCTCCCACCCACTCATCTACATTTGCCTCTGAGCAACAAAACAATTCTTTATTTTTACAAGAAATTAAACAAGACAACAAAGTGTGTCCAATTTGCTTCTCACCAGAGCCAATTAGCTAAATATTCACCCACAATGATGGCTGAATCATCATCTTTCTCTTTTCCGCATCGTTACTCACCAAAACACTTAATTGTTTGGGTTTGTGATTTTTTAATTTGCATTCTTTGAGTGTAAAACGTGCTAAAGATTTTTATTAACATGGCTACCTCAGCCCATTGCGTGCCCCTCCTTCATCATTACATCTGTGAAGACAGTCAGACTCAAACAGCAACACAACCTGAAAACCCACCCCAGGCACAGTCTGCATGGCCGCACAACTCCTGAAATCAGTTCGCCCTTTGCTGGTCATAGAAATCTTGAATTTTCAATTAAAACATGGACGCGCAGAGCTCACTGACAAGCGCGCGCCCGTCACATCAAACATACTTGGCTACTTCTTCTTGTAAGCCGTCTTAAAGCGAGTATAAAGCTCCTCCTGTAACGAGCACGATTTTTACTAAGGCACAGGCAGCCCTTCTGGGTTCTCCCATCTTCTCTGGGGAGGATTTGGAGTGAAGGGGGATTATTCAGCAGTGATTAACTTTGTTGGACTACACCAACAGTGACAATTATTCTTCTGCCTGCCCGGTAGTGCGTGTCGCGCCCCACAGAAAAAGCGACCGCGACTCCTCACCCTGTCTATTTCTGAAGATTAGAAATCAGTTTACAGGAGCTTTGTGAAATAATAGGTGCATGCACGCACACACGCACACGCACACACACACACACACACACACACGCACACACGCAGACTCTTCATCACGTGCAGCTACAGCACAGGCATGCACCACTCATATTCAAGAATACACAGATATGAAAGTACGTGTGCAAGTATAACGAAATCCTTCATGTTAAACGCATTTAAAATGTATAAAAAAAAACAGGTTGATTACAGTTATACACCAAACTCTTATGCACCTGTGGCCAAAAATGTAAGCATCGACTTCTTAAGGACGCTCATGGGCAGTGAAGTAACTAATGAGTCATTTATGAGTAATGGTAGATAGTACATCTCCATGGCTCTGTAAGTAAAAAAAGCCAGTGAAGCGTTCCTTATTGCCGTGGTGACTTGTGTTTTCGGGTCACTGCTACAGCTTTTCTCATATTTTGTTTTTATACAGACTTTCCACTCACAATTCATTTAAAATATAATCACATTTTTTTTTTCAGGCTGAAAAAAAACGGCAGTTACATTTATCAAAATAAGTGGATGTGCTTTTAAAAAAAATCTGTGCGCTATAAATAAAAACTGAAAGCTATACTTGTGCATTTTGGTGAAATAGCCTGAGTGCCTCGGAGATCGCAAACAGCGTCTTCACTTTTAACCTTACCGTGATGAGCATGACAGGGCAGCGCGCACGGCTCCCTGCTGCAGTAACCACACACCGTCGGTGTGCAGACGTGCTGTCAGACTTCAGAGGACGCGGAAGACCCCTAACAACCAGACAACAGGTGAAAAGATGAAAGATGCACACGGCCACCCCGCATCAAACATCGCTCCCCTGCTCACAAACAAAACTCTGCACATGTTGTTCTCATGCTAATAACGCACTGCACTTTCCTAAATGTTTCTTTTCTCATTTACTGGTTCTCGTCTATGGTTCTTGTGCTGGAAGAACATACTGTCTGTTTCTTTTATTTATTTATTAAGGTAAAACCCTGATGCACCTGGTGCGTTTTCCCAGTGCCAGCAAGACTCCCAGGACCCGTGCAGTGCAGAGCTGACTAGAGCATCACTGGTGAGGAGTCATCACTCAAGCACCAGCGTTCATCACTGGCCAGTTAACGTAAAGCGCTGAGGACTTCAGCCACTGCGAGCAGAGGCCGTGGTCAGCACCGGGGGAAGAGGAAGCAAAATAACTTGGCTTAATGAGGTGTGCAGAACAGCACACGTGCGCAGTTCGAGCAGGTGCACAGCCCATGGGACATGAACCTCCTGCAGGTTTTATTTTTTGCCCAGACCAGGGACAGCTAAGGGATGGCCACTCCAGCCCGGGAGTGAAAGCTGTGGGGTGAAAGGTTGTGCTGGTGTGGAAGGGACTCGCAGATAGGAACCTGAGAACTGCACAGCTGCTTGCCAGTAACACAACTGCAAAGCAGGCGTGGCCCAAAGATGGTTCCACCCCCAAGTGGAGAGAGAAAAACATACAGATTTCCTGTAGCACAAAGGGCCATTGAAATATAGCCTGGAAAATTTGTGAATTTTCAAAAACTTGTCTGAAAGGAATTTGGTTTCACATCGCATTGTGATTATGTTGCTATAACAGTGCTGCACAAGACTCCTACAAAACCATTATCATAAATACTGTTTATGATAATTGCTGTCTATCCTAAGAGTTCTCGAGATTCACAACACAAGCACAGAGGAATTATTTCTGCAAAATGTATTCCATGTCTCTTGCCAACATATTAGTTGAAGGCGAATGATGGTGGCCCACTAAAAACCTGCTTGGGCTGACGGTGTTCAGGACTTCTTTGCTACAGAAAAGGGAATTTGTATTTACTGATGTAATAATGGAAGTCAGTGTTACAGGGGCAACAGAGTATACCCTGGGTCAATGGAACGCCAAACTGGAGCAATTGTAGTCACCAGTTTACCCAAACTACAGGTCTGTGGGTAAAATCCCACCCAAATTGGAAAGAATATGTCAACATTGCAGAAATGGTGTTGGTGTCAGACTCAAACTCGGCACCGAAGGTGTTGTAAAAAACTACCCACCAGCAAGTGTAATACCCTGCGGCCCAAGGTACTTAACCTTAAGTTCTACAGTAAAAAATAAAATAAATTTCACCGAATACATCTGGAACAAACACACGGCTCCGCTAATTAGATAATGATTATATACGTCATCCTTCAAGATTCACTCAAGCAGCAGTTAATTCTAGGAAGTGTCTACAAAAAAGCCAAGTTTATTAGCATTTTCCCCCCACATTCAACCCAATTAAATACTCCAGTCTCACTTTCATATTTTCATTAGATAAGCTTCAGTTTTATTTGATCTGTAAGTCATGTTTTATGCCAAACGATTTGATGTCCCTGACATTTTTATACATAAAATATAGATGGATTAAACACATAAGTATAATTTATAGTAAGACACACGTTACCAAATACAAACATGACTTGCAGTTTGAATGCACAGAACAATCTGTTAGATTCTCAGCCAGAGGAAAATATAAATTGTAAATATATATAATTATGTGGTTTTCACTGCAATATCATGTAAATCTTTGAGAATTTAGACATGAATTTACTCAATATCAAGTATAAAATTGAATATTAATTTATAGAAATTGGCTGTCTTCAAAATGATTTTATTAAACAATGTTGATTTCTAAGCGTGTGAATGTGTTAGATACAATTTTTCATTGCCTCCAGTCTCTATACACTCACTAGAACATAAATATTTGACATTTATAATTTGTACTTGCAACATTCAATGCTGTAAATTCAATATGGCTACATTTTGTTAAAAACACATTATGTACAATTGCAATACACAAGGTATTTGGCATACTTACAACAATCTCATGTCATTTACAATTACACAAAAACTAATTAATGCAAATATTAAATTTCAACTTGGCTAAAAGGGGGAAAAAACATACAAAAAAAAACATACAAAGTATGTTGCAGTTAATATTGGAAAATGTTCACCGAGTTAAGCAGTCATTTTTCCACTGACATTAAAAAACGCTGGTTATGCACAATTTAACACTTTCAAATTATGGGCATATGACCCACAACAATTTGACTTAAAAAAAGTTCATTCAGTCAGCATTCCTTTGATTCAGTAGCATGTGCTCTGAAGGAACAGAAAAAAGTGTCAAGCAGACATACACCCGTACAATCACGTAACTAGTCATTGCGATACTGGCAATGCTAATGAAAGGTTTTGCAAGCTGACGCTATTACGTTCTGTATTAAAGTAGCAAAGGAATGTTTGAGCTCACGTCCATGAGGCTGTGGCAGTCTAAAATACAGAAAATACAGCAATTTGTCACAGGCTAACCTGTGCGTACATTTTATATATTTCGCAAGTGTCCCACACAGGGTCGTGGGGTGACCTCGCTGTGTTAGTAGTCCTGTTTTGTGCTTCGTCCAGAGCGTCTCCTCTCTGAGAGACGCTGAGAGCACAGATATTGCTTCGTGCATCTTTCATGCAACTTAAGCTTGCTGTACATAAACACTAAAGCACGAGGGACCGTGCGCAATTAATGTTTCGCCTTACGATGCAAGTAAAACGTTTCCTTTCTAAAATCTAGTTCCTGTTACATAAAAGCATGTACATTCCTTTGGCACAATACTTGTAAACCTGCACGTATCTAAAATACAGAGCTATCTGTCTTTAAAGCAGTATAAATGGTAGATTCTAGGTTCTGATGAAAGACAAAACAAATTTCTAGCACCTTTCAGCCATTAGGAACGAGTGGTTTAGAATATTTCTATGTGTTGTTGGGTTTGCAGAAAACCTTCAACAGAGACTCTAGGTTTAAGGCAAAAACCCTTTTGTTATTTGATATATACAATTAGCAATTTAAGTCACTCGCCAATGCTGTATTTTTCAGTGTGCGTTCATTGAAAATACATACTGATGGTGCAGTCCAGGTAATTATAGCCCTCATAATATGAATTCCACTTTCATGTCTATCTTTCCCAATGCCCTAGAATCTTGGAATTACCAAACTAGAAAGTGCAAAGCGTGCTGTTGGTGACCACCTGAAGGGCGGCGCTATAACTGAGACACTTTTCTCGGCAGAGGCCTCGGCCGCTGGACTGGGTCTGGTCGCCGGGGCTCAGAGTCCAACTTAACTGCCCGGAACTGATGTGGCTTGGGTGGCAGGGCGGGCGGAGCACCACTGGGCGGCACCGAGAGGCTATGTGGTAGGGGCAAGGGTCGCCGCGTGTTGGTGCGCTCAAACATGCTGTACGGTGGGGGGGTCTTGCTGTCCCGGCGCAGAAGCTCATCGGAGCCTCCCGACCCAGAGGTGGTGAGCGTGGTGGGAGTGGCTGGCTCGCCGGGGGGCAGGGCTTCCAGTCCTGAAGCGTCCGACACGCTGCAGCGGCTCAGTGAGGAGATCCCACTGCTGTAGCTGCCCGACAGCGCTGGAGAGTTGGACACCAGCCCCCCCGGATGACATTCAGTTGGGGACGGTGTGTAAGGGGGTACTAAGTTCTGGACAAGACAAATGCAAGACAAGGCATCATTTACTTCTGTATTAGTCATATGAAACCTCACGTGTATTTCTGCAAAGCATGCACAAAAATGGAAGAACACAGAACTACATGGTCAGCACTGGTTTGCTTTCAGTGCTGGTTTGGTCACACAAAAACCTTCAGACTCTTCAATACTGCACATTTGATGTCATAAAATACAGTTAAAACATACATCATTAAACATACATCATACAGCCTTTTTCATACTGTTCTAAGTTGTTACACAAATGGTAATGGAATCCCCTTACTTAGAAATAAAATTTAAAAATGCTTCCGATACACATGCACACACAAAAAAATCTAGCTGCTTACCCTTCTGCAGGGTCCTAGGTGGCCTGGAGCCTAACACAGACAGTTAAGGGTGCCAACCCATTGCGAGCGTGCGCGTGCACACACACACACACACACACACACACACACACACACACACACGCACACACACACGCACTAAGGGCAATTTGGAACCCCCAATTCACCTAACTCACATGCTTTAGGACCACAAAGAACACAGAAAAGCCACACAAGCACAGACAGAACCTGCAAACTCTACACAGACAGCACCCAGAGTCTACTTCAACTCCATAGCCTTGAAACAGCACTACCCACTGTGCCACTGTGCCTCCGTGCCACCCGCTTATAACATAATTATGTATAATATGCATAGTGTGTTTACCAACTGAGACCAGCTGGGCCAAACTAGGCGTACTATGCTACGGCAGCACTGAGAAAGGCTTTATCGTACCTCCTAGTGTTTAAGCCATGTAAACAGCTAATTAAAAACACTACGACATGTTCAAAAAAACATGTAAGACATCAATGCTCACAAGCAGACAGCAACCTGAAAGAAGTCCTAATAGCACAGCAAGACTCGGCACAGGCTTATGTCAGGAGCTGAGACGTGGAAGATTTAGGGGAGCGCAGAGCTGCCCATTACAGCCCCATGTTCCTGTCAGCTTAGCAGCCTTGACACTAACGAGTTTCCAGTTACCTGTGCTGTGGGCACCCGTGGCCTCCTGCCGTGAGCTCCCGTTTCAGCAGATGAGCTTGGCTGGCCTAATGCTGCCACATGTGGAGACCGCGTGTGCTCATTAACGCCGCGCGTTTCGACTCGCTGACGCCAGAGGTAGGCCGGTGGCCAGGACCTTGACGTGTACCTCTTAAATGTTTCCGGTTAGAAAGACAGCAAAGGGCTGGGTAAAACGGTAGCTGGTGCTCTCAATGCCCTGATACATCCAGACTCATAAGGCTGTGTGTAGATTCCAGCTAAAGTCTAGTTGCTGGCAGGTTTATCTTAGAACATCCAAATATTCACTGGGAATCGCTGGGTACTGACACAGCTTCCCAGAATTCATCAGGGGAAACAAACCGCAGGCCACCCTTCCCTTCCCCCCTTAGCCTCGTTTACACAGCGAGTTTCTCATCAGTGCAATCAGAGAGAAGGGAACAGTCATGATCCACAGGTCTGACGACAGCAGGAGACACCACAGGAGGCACCTGTTGTGGAGGAGGAGGAGGAGAAGGAGGAGGGGAAGGAGGAGGGGAAGAGGGAAGCATACCTTCTGTGGAGACCTGGGGATGGGGACAGGCACAGGAGAGAGTGATCTCAGGTTCCTGGCAGGTGAACCTGTCCACAGAGAGAGAGAGGGGGCAGGTTGACAGTCTGCAGAAGAGCTGGTTCTGTCAGCATGTGGGAGCTGGTGACATGCTGCAGATGAGTCATGTGCGGCCGTTTGTGGAAGGGAGAGGAGAGGAGAGGAGGGCTCCTGCACTGCCACCCTTATCCCGCACTAAGCCCTCAGGTACCAGCACATTAGCATTACCTCTCTTTGTACCACCACCTTGCGAGATCTGCTGTCATGCTGTCCAGCTAAATGAAACATCCCATCCTCTTAAGACCCTCCAGAAAAATCAAAGCACCCTCCCATTTCACTCTGACACGGAGCAGTGTACACTCCAGGAAGAAGCCAAAATCACCAGGCTTGTATTCCTCACTGTCCCCTTGATTGTGGATTTAATGGAGCTTGGAGGTGACAAGAAAAAAAAAAGAGTAAAAAAAAAAATGGCCTACGAGTATCTATCTTAAAGGACAACATTAGGATTAAGGCATGTGGAGGTAAAGGACGAACCCTAAAACCAAGAGTTAACACGCTTTCGTCCTTCACGCTAAAATCTGATTAACGTGGAGAGCTTCCGCTGATGTCAGCCACACCACCTCTCACCAAACAGTTTTTCCCACTGGCTTTTAAAAAGTGATCCCATTCAGCTCTCCAGATGAAGTTAAGAAGCACCGAGGGTAACTGTGACAGACAACACACGAGTGAATAACAGCGCATCAGGAAGAAGCAAAAGCGATGCAGCGCGGGGAGATCACAGGACAGCCACGCGAAAGGGTCAAGCGCATGCAAACATGTGATCTGAGCCAATGGATGTGAATTACAGCCACGTGGAAATGTTAGGCTAACGTTTAAACAGGTTCCGTTGCCGTTTACCTGAGTATGATGGCCTAGGAGGGACGGGGGGCGATACCAACTTTCCAATTGTGTCTGAATATTGTGTGTTAGCCTCTTTCGGACTGTCTAGACACCAGCTACCTGTTGGGCTTGTAACTTAAGTGTACAAAAAACATTAGAAAACCTGGTCAATAACAATGCAATTTATTCATGCAACAATGTTGGGTGGTCCAACTGAAAAACCACATGGTCAGTACCTGGAGCACAACTTCAGGTTACGAATCTAACATCAGTCTACCATTCAGCCCACTGGCAAAACCTCAGCATGGTACAGAAGAGCTCTGTTTTGAGACAGGCTGGTGGAGATTAGTCAGGTTTGAAGACCCCGATCATTTACTTTCCAAACTGAAGGCAGTTCTCCTCTGTGCCTCTACTCCTCTGTACTCATCATTTTCAGTTTGCCACAATGGTGAAACTTACTTTATGCTGGAATATTCCATGGGTTGAAGGTGAATTAAAAGAATCATTCCTATTACGGAAGCAATTTATGTTTCACATCGGCATTATTTCAGTTTCAAGCATTTCAGACAAAACAGGAGAGCGGAAAATGCAATGGCAATTAAAAAAAAACTCCTACAAAATTCCATTCAGTCGGCCTACAAAATTCACTGGCTGTAAAGGGAAGCACACACTTTCCCCAGCCGTGCCATAAATCCGGCTCGTCCGCTCCTTCCACTGCATGTGCAAACAGTCACTCTGACTGGGTAATTCTCCTTTTTCATTTTTGATGAAACATGCTCTCCAGCGGTTCCTTCATTTTTTTTGTATCCCAACTGTACCCCCTGGGTGGCAACTCAAAGACTGCAATCAATCCATTTACCGGTTTTGATTTATAGAAGGGGGTGGATTTGAAAAACCTTCCAAAACTATTCCATAGGAAACAGGAAAAAATATTTAAAACGTCAGTGATAAACATCTGTAAAACCTATAGGCTTCAAGAGGGACAAATTTAGGCAGTAATAAATATCAATATTTGACTTCTGCCAATTTTTCTAAGGTGGAAATTTTGAAGCGATTCTTGTGGGCCCTTCAAGGCCCCTTACAGTAGTTCTTACACCTACATAGTAAAAACATCACAAAAGCCTTAGAACCAATTGAATATTTTTCCTCTTTTGTGGTTTACATGAAAGAAAGTCAAGTTGTTCATCCTGTATTTTCCCCATCCTCAGCAGGAATTCTGAACATATAAACCAGGATATTCAGTACTCTCCATCACTGTCATGATGACTATGACGAATGGCACTTAACATGCCGGTACACACACTCGCAATATCTATATACTCTGTGTTGTTTTTAATATTACAGTATTAAGTAATGAAACAACTTTAATCAAGCAAATAATTGCCTGCAAAAAAACACGTACGCCATGCTGTATACGTATTCATTATGTGCTGGTGACGCCGCTGAGCACGCTTACCTTTGTCTGCTGCTGAAATATTTGGGTCCCCCCGAGGTAATGAGCCGTCGCTTATAAGATGAGGGAGCATCCTCTGCAATAAGGCGCAGTGATTAAACAGGGCTCTGAGAGCAAGCGGCAGCTCTCACACGGGCCCTGAGACGGGTCCCCGAGACAGGCCCCCCCCGAGACGGGCCCCCCTCCGACACAGAGCCCCATGATTGACAGGAGCCCACAAAAATAATCATATACAATAACACGATAAACTTTCATGGGGCCCAAACTCTCCAGCATCACCCCTGGGGGGGCACTGTCACTCACCTGCGCCGGGTCCAAGGGGCTGGGGTAGATGTTGCTGCAGGGCCTGTCCCGAGGGGAGAGGCATGCGTTCTCCCTGGGCTGCTTGTGTTTGTCAGAGAGGAGCGGAGAGCCTGGGGTGTGCAGTTCACAAGGTGACACACAACACGCAACACCTGACATACAGCACAGAGACACACAACACACACGCAGCCACGGGTGTGAGAAAACCTCGCCGCCAGCTCTACACCTTTCCACAAGCTCCCACCTGCTCACCAGGGACTCGGTCACTGTGGGTCACAGTGGGCACTGACCTGGCAACCCAGCAGGTGGGCAGCTTGTAGACCGACTCAGAACAGGCGACCTTCGACCATGTCACATTCCATATTACCTGACATTCATGCTGTCATTTGTGCTAAATGTTAATACCATTTACCACATAAATCTTCTTTAAAAATACTAAATACAGTACATGTATATTTGGCCTTATACTGTAAACAAAGATTTTAAGCTTAAACTGGACTTCCACACATCTTTCATTGCACTTGTGTTTTACATTCGCAAAAAGTGTCATTATTAACGTTTATCACTCATGTCAGTCCTGTTTTATTACACAATTTGGACTGTACTGTACACGTCTACACAAGCACCATACAGTCATACGGATGCAGACCTGATACACAGCAAGATGTATATATGTATGCATGTATGTACAGAGCGTTTTCAGGTAAAACTGCCATCTATGCAAAGTGTGTAGAGTTAGAGGAAAAAGGAACGTGGTAAAGCCAGGTGTGCCAGCGAACAGGTGGGGGTCTCACCTCGCGCACTAGACGGAGCAGAGCTGACCACATTGGGGGAGGCAGAGTGATTGGAGCTGAGGCTTGAGGTAGAAGGGCTTGGCTGGGGGAGGGGGGGTTAAAACATACATACATATTTATATCTTTGCTAATCCAGCCTTTGCTATCGGCATGGTAACGCGCCCAGTTGTCAGCGCTGGTGGGAATGATACCTGCATGTTGAAGACCTCGTCTGAGCTCTCCGACTGGCCTGTGATGTTGCTCACTTCGTTGGAGGCCTGTGAGGACAACGAGGAGGAGGAGTACCGGTTGCCAGCTGGGTAGCTGAGAGGACTGTTGGCATGACAACAGAAACGAGATATCAGTGTCCTTAGGAAAAAAAAAAACCATCTTAAAGCAACAAAAAAAAAAAACACTCTAAAAAAGCTCCCCTAAATGATATGTACATAACCTGGAAGAGGATATACTGTATATTGACAGAGAATGTTCTGTACTGATTATGAATTAATTGATAACGGAGCTTTGTAGCTTCCAGGCTCTGCAGATGGCATAAAACCTGTTATCTATAAACACCTCAGAGGAGCTGAAGGTTTCGTGCAGCGTCTGATAGCTGCAGCAGGTTGTTGGGAGGGCACTAGTGTGGTCAGCCAATAATCAGGCTCTTATCACATCAACTGTCAGCAGACTGCGCGGTGGGAGTGGGCATTACGTATCTTACCTGCGTCTAGCCACCGCACGGGTACCATCCAGGCTGATGGTGCTGGGCATGGAGGTCCTAGAGCTGCGTGGGCTGCCATTGGTGAAGGGCACGGGGGTGCCGTGGACATAGGCCGGGAACTCCTGCAGGAGAATGGGGGTGGGCAGAGAGAGAGACAGGGAGAGTGAGAAGCAAACAGGAAGACACAAAGACAGTAACAGAGAAAGAGGCAGACAAAGAGAAAGAATAAGAGATAGGCAGACAGGTAGAGAGGGAGACACAAAGAGAAGGAGAGAGTGAGAGGCAGGCAGACAGGTGGAGAGGGAGACACAAAGAGAAGGAGAGAGTGAGAGGCAGGCAGACAGGTAGAGAGGGAGACACAAAGAGAGGGAGAGAGTGAGAGGCAGGCAGGCAGGCAGACACACACACACACACACACACACACACACACACACACACACACACACACAGATGGGGAGAGAAAGAGAGACAGACACACAGAGATGGAGGGAGAGAGAGAGGGGGAGCGAGAGGGAGAGAAAGAAACACATAGAAGTGAGAAGGTGTGATCACAGCACATTCTCAGAAATGGTACTCCACAGTTTTTGTTGGACAAAATTAGCCTTTTGAAAGCATGTTGTTATATAGTAACAACACCTGTACATTTATAGATTTGTAACTGCAAATATGACTGGTTTACTTCAGAGTGAGAAAGGGACTTCAAAAATTTCAGAAAGATGTATTCCGAGTCACAAAAGCAGGTGTCCAAGTGTTCAAGGCTAAACTGCACAGGTGCTCACTGTGCAAGTGCTTTTAGATAAAGGTGTCTGCTTTGCAATAAGCTTCAGGAACATGCCCTAGCCACTTAAATGTTCAGATAAAGGAGAACAAGTAACAAGTAAAAATAAATAAACAAATGAATAAATAAATATCACGCTTCTCCTGAACGCCGGTGTTGAGCCAATAACAGAAAGTGGGTGGAAACTGTCCCTAGGCTGCCACACAGCTCACCTGTATCCCTAAACTGGACTTCATCATGTGAAACTGGTCTACCAGCTTCTTGTGCAAAGGCCGCATGTCTTGTGGTACCACCTTCTCGTGCACGGCCAAGCCATATTCCAGTATGTGTGCCTGAAAGACAGATGCGGTTGTTCAGGTTTACATTTTACACTTTATTCATTTAGCAGATGCGACTTACAATGAATAAGAGTACATGTGCATGTCACAAACGAGGTCAAACACCATCACAAAATGTAACTGACAGTAAGTGCTGTCCTGTAATCAATGTGCACACGATTAAGTCAAGCAATTGTCTCAAAGTCATACACGTAAAGGGAAATGTACAGTCTTGTACCAGGTAGAAAAACATGTACAAACAAACATCCTTGCAACAATGGAGTAAAAGGAAGCAGAGAAGACAAAGGTGAGGTTTCAAGTCCTGAGGTGCTCCCTGAAGAGACGTGTCTTCAATTGCTTTTGGAATGTGGACAGGGACGATGAAGTCCTTAAAGCAAGAGGAAGCTCATTCCACCATTTAGGCACCAGAGATGAGAAGAGCCTGGGTTTACCAGTCTTCAGCAGGGCTGCAACCAGTCTCTTTCCATTAGTGGACCGCAGAGAACGGGAGGGGACATTGCTCTCGACTCTGGACCGGAGGTAGCCCGGAGCTGTCCCGTTGATGGACTTGAACGTAAGCGTCAGGTGCACATGTGCATTCACAACATGCGAACGTCCAGCTTCGGGTGTGCGGGTGAGGAAACAGCGGCCGGGCGCCACGAAGCGGGCGGGCTCACCTGCTCGAACATGAGCTCCCTCAGCCGCGCTATCTTCTCGCCGTCATCGGGGTGGCTCGCCGCGTAGTCCTTCCCGAAGAAGGCCTGCGTGCAGATGAGCAGACTCTTTCAGACGTCGCCAGGGGAGACAGCCGACTGAGACAACGTGCGGTTTCCCTCCGCCGCACGCAAGTGGGTGCGCTTGGGCCCGTCTTATCTCTCCCCCCCCAGCCTCAACAACCTGAGGGGCTCCCGCTGGCACGCAGGGGAGCATGATAAAAGCCAGGCGCTTCCAAACGTTTTATCAATGTTAGGGTGCACTTTGTCAAGCCTCCGCTCGTCAAAGAGCAGCTCATCCACCGGATCCAGCCCAAACTCCACTTGGTAGGAGGTTTAATGATGCCGGTTATGCTCATTACGGCCCACACACAGAGTGCCACCAAACACATAAAGATGTTAGTTTCACTTGGTAAGTGCTAATGTAATGTGCTCCAAGTTTGTTCAAAACGCTGAGGGTTCAAAATGTGCAGGGGAGGACAGGGCCTGACATGAACAGGCATAAGAACCATGAAACTAAAAACTTCCTACAATAAGGGGGGAG
This sequence comes from Chitala chitala, assembly GCA_025773905.1. Classification (NCBI taxonomy): domain Eukaryota; kingdom Metazoa; phylum Chordata; class Actinopteri; order Osteoglossiformes; family Notopteridae; genus Chitala; species Chitala chitala. The sequence goes on from JABJVR010000052.1 coordinate 10,912,396, forward strand.
GGGGAAAATTATCCCAGTTCTTTAATGGATTAAAAAACAAATACATCATAATATGCCCTGTTGAGTCAGTCTCTCATATAAACTTCAAACGAGCCACTAAAGCGAGGTGTTTTCGTGGTACGGAGCAAACCTGCAATAGCGTGACACACCGTCATGAGGACATGGTTCAAGAATGGAAAGATTTGAGATTAATCTGTTTTGTTAAATAAAGTCAGGCCAGCAACGAATGACAGACCAGAAAACTGAGGTGGCAAGGCCATAACGGGATCAGCCACTGTACCTTTGAGCAAGTATGCTGCTGCCACAGACAACAGAACAGATTTCAGCAGCTGTTGTTCAGAATGGATCACACATCGGCAGCGTGTGAAGAGCAGGGTGTGTCGGCGCGTGGGGGGGGGACTCGCCTCTTGGTAGCGGGCTAGGCCACCGTTCACCGCCGCATCAATCACTCCGTTGAGGCACATGGTGAGCGGGCTCACGCTCTGGCCTGGGCGCGCCTGGCACTGCGCAATCAGAGTCCGCAGCTGTAGGTTCTTGTTCTCCATCACCTCGATGGCGTTCTCCAGTGGGCTCACCTCCATCTGGAACACCCACAATGCCTCAGGGCCAAGCTCTGCACTAACAATCTTAAAGGGTGCAGTCCTGGTCAACACTGAATGTTACACACTGATTCTCGAGGTAAAATAGGCACACAGTAAAGGTTTAATGAACAGTTACAGAGTAACAAAGTGGGATCTTCACAAAAAGGCTACAGAAGGAGGGAGCGCCATCATTGTAAAGAACGCTTCCAAAACTTGAAACTAACCTTGCTTCAGTCCAAATTTAAATGCACAACAGAATCAATGCATAACCTATATAAGACAGCTTTGGCAAGGGACTATGACCCAGAAAAAAAATTATATATATATATATAGTAGCAGTATTCTGCTGTCAGGGGTGTGATTGTATGTGTCGTGACAGTCAAACCACTTACCAGCTCCCTTTTCTCCACCTCAAACCAGCGTGAGATGCCTGGTAGACTCTGCACCAACGTCAGGGTTGTCCTTTCCACCCACAGGCTCTACACACACAAAGTTTTTGCTCTACCTTCTACACAATGTCTTCAACATCTCTTCCTTCTGCCTAATACCCAATCCTCTATATCAGATATTAGTACAAATATACATGTAGCTAATTATGTACTGTTGTACTCATAACAAAGTTCAGCAAACTACTCCATTTGTCTTTAATATCCTAACCCAGAGGAACAGAATGAGCTTTCAACATCATAAAGGAAGACTTAGGATGGATGGATGGATGGATGGATGGATGGAAGGATGGAAGGAACCTTGAACTCATTCTCCTTGTCCTTGGTGCCTTTATGGAAGGGTCGATCGTAGCGGAACCTCCAGATATGGTTGACCTTGTAGAAGCTCTTGATATTGTCAGGCACGCCCTCTCTCTGCAGCACATCCTGAGCCTCGGGGATTGGGCTCACAGCATACATTTGCAGGTCTGAAGCCAGATGTCAAGGATAAAGATGGCAACCCCTCTAGGCCCTCTAAGCTGGAGAACAGAGCAGGCCCAGAAATGAGTTGTCCAGGGAGCCCAGGCCAGTCAGCCTGAACGTCTTGCACCTCACATACCAGGAGGACAGGACAGCATGACCGGTCCACCACCAGGCCCCAGGGGACACATCTACAAACCCACAACAGCCACCCAGCAAGTCCCTCAGATGCTTGATTAATTGCATACAAGGATAACAAAGCGCTACACTAATGCAGTTTGACCAGCCCTGTCCGGTCTAACAGTGCCCTCAAGAAGAGCTCGCCTCCCGAGCACATTGCCCTCACATCCATTGTCCAGCATTATCATAATGGCACTCATCACGACATCGCTGACAACCTCAGGCCAGCACATCGATTTCTCTACGACACGCTCAGTGTCCCCGGGGATGGTTCTCGCTGCTGGAATACAATGTCAAAGGCAGATTACAACCTCTGATACCAAGGCGGGCTGCACAGTGTGAAGTGTAAATATTTGTTTTGCTATGACTGTACAAACAAGTGAGTTTGCCATTGTATTGTTGTAACACACGCACACACACACACACACACACACACACGGAACACTGTCACTAGGAACTCTCTCATGCTCAGTTAAAATCCCTTGTGCCTTAACACATCCCTGTCACTGGTGCAGTGTGTTTTAAGCTATAACATGCAAGTTGAGTGTGTTAAATGCATCACACATTCAGATGTGCTGGACGCTGAGGCCTAACAGGGGTTAAAGTATGCCACCTGTTCAGGTGTGCTGCATGCCGTTCGAGCAGGATACACTGTGCATCTGCCTGAGAGATGGTGTCGTCAGGTTGGTTCACATGCTGCATGGCGATGGCCTGCGGAAACTCGTTGAGCATGCGTTGCTGGAAGGCCTCCAGGCGTTCGTAGTCATGGCCCCGGCACACAAACTCCTTGTTCTGTAGACATGAAAACCCTAGGCTTCAATTTAGGGTCTGCTTTCATCAACCCACTTTGCTCATATCTCTGGACTGCCTTAGAGACGTGGACCATATGCAAGCCAGGAACATGCTGAGGCATGAACCAAATGCAAACCGGTGTGGCACTGAGCCATCTGACACAGGAGGCACCTGCTCATTCTTCGTCATTGGTACTGCCCAGCTGGTACCGCCAGCTGTACCCCCCAACACCTATCACACTGGACTTCCTGCCTGGTGGCTTTTTGTTGCAGTACAAACTGAAACCAAAACAATCTGTATGGCAGAACAATCAATTGTTCTGCTAAACAGCCACACGGCCTGTATATTACCTTTACCTCATACATGTACTGCTCTCAGTTTGAAAAATCCGCCCCCTACCGTGTCACACTTTCCAAGGCTGCAAAAATGGATCCCACCGTGCGTTCAACTTCCTCGTCATTTCCTAATTTATCAGTGCATCATTCGGCAGATACCACTGCCATGCGTTCCAGTATATTTAAAGTATTAACACACAAGTCTATCTGTAGGTGGTGTACGGTATGGTATAACCAGAAATTGGTTAAATTTTACCGCTACTTTAGATCTTTCCAAACCAACATCGCCACCTGGTGGATATGTTCAGCAGCTCTGTATACCACTCGTGTTTTGCACATAGGAATGAAACTTAAAATTTGAACTACAAAAAATTATGCCAAATGCCAATGTCTTTGAAGTTCCTTATCAAATGTGAATCATGCATGACCTTCGGGGGGGGGGGGGGGGGAAAATAGAAAAAAAAAAACTTAATTTTATTTTAAAAAAAAAAAAATTTAAAGTCAAATTCACAGTGAATTTTAAAAAAACAAAAAAAAAAAAAAATTATTAGCATTGAA
>JABJVR010000052.1:10915846-10925862 GCA_025773905.1 Chitala chitala
CTAACCATGTGTCACCACTAACCCATAACTGTGCTCGTGTCACCACTAACCATGTGTCACCACTAACCCATAACTGTGCTCGTGTCACCACTAACCCATAACTGTGCTCGTGTCACCACTAATCCATATTTTTTACTCGATATGAGAACGGTATCTGGACATCTTTAAAGATTATTTCACCACAAAAACAAAAAGTTCAGTACAAAAAACGCCCAAGCACAGCTCAGACTGAAACCTACGGTGGGCAGTAGGCCATAGAGGACACACCCTGACCCAGTTTTTACCATGGGAGCCAGATTGGGCTCGGGGACACCACTCATGCTTGGCTGAATGTCAAGAAACCACAGCAGGTGCTACATTTAAACAGCAGGAGACAGACAAGGAGAGAGACAGACAGAGACACGGACTGTCACTTGTTAGCGTGAGATCTTCAGCAAGGGTGTTTCAGTACAGCTCATTGTAGCACAAGCAAGATCTCCATGGACGCAAGAACCTTACCCAGAGCCACAGACATGCATACACACACACACACAAACAGATTCGCAGACACACATTAATTATCCTTGTGCCTGTGCAATTTAGCAATTATTTCAAGATCTCTGCCAGTAAACAATAAATACATATTTAACTTATACTCAGTTATTAATCCCTTACACAGTCTGCTTGCCAAACCCAGCGTAATGTTCTGGCCACCAGACTATTCAGTGCAGCATCAATGCTACAATCTCTGACCTCATGCAGCCAAGTTGCAAATGTCCTGACTTCAAGGGAACTTTAAAATAGTAAGGACAAGGACCTCACAGCACTGAGGCATTGTGGGTAGGCATATTCTTCACAATGTTCTTGAGCCTGAGTTTAGTTGACTCATTAAATTCCTAAGCTCTTAATGCACATCAAGGTGTTTGACCTCTTGGTCTCCTAGACACAGTTTCGCTTGTCTGACGATCACTACTACGAAGCACCCAAACACATTACCGTCTATTGAGACAGGCAACCAGCGATCACACGTGACATCAGCACGTCTGCACTGGTCCGCTTACGTTTATTCATTTAGCAGACGCCTTTGTGCAAAGCAACTTACAAATGGCACATACATGTTGCAATGAAATCGTCTCTCTGCATTTAACCAATCCCCCATCCCCTGGGGGAACCGTTATTCAGCACCCAGGGAGCTAGCACTGTGTCTTGGGGTAGTAATCAAACCACGAAACTTCCACATCCCATCCTGATGTTCTACCCATCGAGCTACTAGCCACCTTTTACTAGCAGCAGGTTTCTGCAGACATCTTTACTAAAACATTTGCAAGGGATCACATCTTGATTTTTTTGTCAATTGCTCTTGTGGAACAGCTATATAACAAATTTAGACTCCTATACAGGATGTGGACAAGTTTGAGGAAGGGGGGTGGGGGGATAAAGGGTTAATGGAGGATCTAGGTTCTATTTAGAAAGTTTCAATGCTGATGTCATTTTATTTCAGTTCATCTGAAAAGCTGCAGAGCTGCACTAGCAGCACTTGCAGGATTATATCTACTTCACTGCAGTATCATGCCAGACCACGTCACGAGCGTAACGGGAGCGGCGGGCCTGGGATTCTGCATCTCTAACAGGAGAACAGAGAGTACAAAAAACAGCAGCCGACGGCAGCAACAGGCAGGGTACTCCGGTAACTGGAAGCAACGCTGTCATCCTACACCAGAAGCTTTATTTGTTATAGTTTAAAGAATCCCATGACACCCAGTGCAGCGTTGAGCACTAAAGGACGGGAGACAAACGGATTTCTCATGGTGTGCGACAAGCGATTTGCACTTTAACTAAACATTTTTCCTCCAGCATACATACAGCTCTGTTGGCCCATGGAAGGGGGGGTGGTTTCAAAAAGTGCTCAATGGAAGTAGTCAGGATTCTACCCCAGTCCCAGAGGCCTGGGGAAGAGAACCTAAACAGTGTTAAACACAAGAACACAACCCAAAACAGGCTTCAATGATCCATCTGACTGTGACAACCTGTCCACTCAGAGGAGCATCAACCATGTAACATAACACAGGACACCCTGGACAGAACATCAATCTGTAATGTAACCACCACAGGTTTTCATCATTCACTTTTCACTTCGGGGGGGGTGGGGGGGTCCAGGTGCACACATTGCTTTTAATGCACAGGGAAGCAAAAAAAAACTACATTTCGCTACTTATTTTGAGGCCAGATCACCACACCGTGTGACGCGGCTGAAGTGAGAGCGCATGGCTAATTTATTCATGCGCTGCCCATACAGCACAAATCAATCGCAAAGCCAGTAAGGGACTGAACAAAGTGGCCCACTTTCCAGACCAAATTAGGTCAGCAGCAGCCATTTACAGCCAATTAAACATGTTTGTAAGGTATTAGTACGTGGCAAAATACAAAAAAAAAAAAGAAAAGAAAAAAACGTGTGGTGGGGGAACCAAGTCAAACTGCTCTGGGTACCACTTTACATTGAATTCAGCGAGAACAGTGAGCGAGAGAAGAAAAAAAAAAAAACCAACGTGAGAATACAAAACTAATTTACAAGTCTCTTATGAAGAGAGATTTCCCTGAGGCGTCAGGATACCAAGTTTGAAGGCAGTGCGGTGCACATTAAATATGGGCAATTTCCTTCTCAATCTCACACTTGTTCACATAAAGGCTGATCCGAGTTCAGCTCGTCTTCTCAGCAGCTCTCAGAGCAAACGCAGCCGCCTCTCTAAGCGCGTCGCGCGACCGCGCGGGCGTAGAGCGCGTCGCCGCCGCCGCTCCTGCAGCATCAGCCGCTCAGCTCATTTTCAGGTTTTCCGCTTTTCAGTCTTTCCCCACCTGCAGTAAAACGCTCGGCGACTGCGCGCCTTTTCACTCTTATTCATAAACAATTTATGGTGGGGGGGAAAAAAAAAAAAAAACTGACAAATGTCTGCACTTGAGTGTATAGTAGACTGAGGACATGGCACGGCGATACTTTTCCTCAGTGATATTTTTCCCAGGAAGAAACTGAGCTAATCTTAATGAATACTGTTTTTTCTCAGCCCCCCCACCGGCCTGAGAGAGATCTTGCAGCAAGCAGACACTCCAGAATGATTCAGTGATTCACAAGCAGATGCCGTTTCCTGTCACAGGACGTACACCAGAGAACGTACATCAGAGGACGTCCTTCGTTCTGTCATTTCTCCATCTGCAGCCAACGAAACACGGTTAATCCGATTGTACTGCTGCTCCCCCCATAACAGGCGGAGACGCAGTCAAATTAAAGCAGCCCTGCAGGCGATGCACTTGTCGCCGCTGACCTCTTGACTTTGCAGCGCAGTGCGTGGTGCCGTCCTCTCCTCCGGTTGTTCTGCTTCATATACCTGTGGCTGTTGCTTTTTCGAGGGACACCAGCTGAATTATGTCATAGATACAACCCAACCCCCCCCCCTCAAAGGCCACAAACAAAATTCACTTCACATCTTGTTTCTTGCCCAAGACATTTAGGAAGTACAAAAAGGGTTACTTAGGAATTGCACAACTCATTCTCTGTGCGGCCTTGATTTTTTTTTTTTTTTCTTCTTTTTTTGTGGAAGCCAGTTCAGCTTTCGTGCATGAAGGAAGGCTTTGAAGGGACCAAGCTGCTTTCTTTCAGAAGGGCAGCACAACTCACACAACTCATTATAACCGCAGCACACAGAGAGCAACTAATCCAGGAGCAGGAGAGCCCAGGATCTCCTGTTTACTTGGTAGATTCAAGAGACATTTAGGTTTAAAATATCTGTCACTGGGTAGACATTGATTACATTTGCAGACAATGGCTAGTACGACAATTTCCCCCAAATCCAACGTGAAATTTAGCCTACAAATTCCAACAATGTGTTTTAAGTTTAAAAAACAAGTCACTCACACCTCACTGTCGCTCACTGTCACCCTGTTTGTTTATAGCCTCTGTTTATTTTTGTACATTTTACATTACCATTTAACGGTGCTCATGTAATTTAATAAGTTATTCATTTTATTTAATTTATCTTTTTACCCTGTATTTCTGCCTTTGTTCCAGTGAGTATGCTTGCATACTCCCTCAAGTTGAAGCCCTATCTTATCTATCTATCAAACACACACACACACACACACACACACACACACACACACAAATTAAATTAAATGCACTTCTGCTTTCCATAATACACCGGTGCGAAAAAGGTGAGAGAAGGTTTATATGCATAAAAGTACTGTGGCACGGCCAGTATTCAGCTGTAAGGCTCAGTGCTGGGTCTGCCTGAATTCTCCACATAAAAGCAAAAACACGTTAAAAAAAAATGGAAAAGACACAAACCCAGACAACTTTAGTTTCAGTATGAGGTCAATTCCTGAAAAACTTCCTCTCAGACACAAAAGACGATTATTCATACTTAACAGATGCACTCATCCAAATACGTGCATTTAACTGACACTTCCGCGTATTATTGAGCCGATTTATTAAGTTAAGCCTTTGTTCGTGTGAATAAAAATCAAGAGGCTGTTTTGCTTGGCTGCTACCTGCCCTGTGGCAGAACCTCACCCTGTCCGACAACAAAAGCACATCAGCTCAGTGAAAAGCAGAAAGCTAAACTGACAGGGCAGGACCTGATGGAGACGACAACGCGGATGTCAGAGGCGCATTCACATAGCATTGGAAGCCTTAACCACCACCCCCCCTGGAGATTAAACCCACCATAAGCCGCCTACACCTGACCGAACAGATGTTCGGCCAACTTATGGCTGACAGCACACTGTACCCAGCCACTGGAACACCTAAAGTGAAGCACACGCCTCTGGATTTCCACACCCATCTTCACAGCTGGATGACTCACTGCAGCCAACTTCAATCTCGGCCAGAAACGCCAGCTCTGCCTGCTGTTGGAAAGGCTGGCTCCTCCCATCGCCGCAAGGCAGTGTTCTAATCAAACTGCCCGAGAGCTACTGCATAACTCAATATGAAATGAAAATCACCTCAAGAAAAAGGAAAAAAAAAAAATACCCTCACAGAAACATGGCACCCAGGAAAGCCCCATCAACAACAACCACAAAAATAAGGCACATGGGTCTTCATATACAGTAATACAGAAATTTCAGTAATTAAACAAAAAGCAAAATCTCACAAGACAGCGTAAAGCTCAGCGGCTTCTCAATATCGACACGCAGTGTGGTATAAATCAGAAGTGTGGTTACACGTGGGAATCGGACCAAGGATAACATGAGGCTCCAGGCAGCTCCGATTTGCACGCTGAACCGGATCGTAATGGAGGCTGTGGAAGGTCAGAACAGGAAAGAGGACGACGGCCACAGCTGGGGCTCTTACACATCGGCTATTGTTAGAAACCTAATATAAATATAATATCAGGCTATTGTTTAATTACAATTCTTAGTCTCAGTCTTAAATCACACAAAATATCTTCTGCCTTCCCCACTGCCCACTCCCACCTTGTGTTTGAATATTCGAGTCAAAATCAACCAAGGTAAAACTGAAGTCAAGAACGTGCTCGGAAAGACAGAGCTACTCGTGGCAGTTTCGACCTTGGGAGCAGACCAATACACAATATGGAACAGGAAGGCACCTCCCTAGATAAACAGCTTTAAATCTCTTCTTTCAGGAGGGATTCTCTGTTTTAGGAAGCACTGCAAAAATCTGTTTCCGTCCTTATGCCTAAAAGGTCCTCACTTAGTATGAAAAGCATTCCAAAGTAAAGAAGGCATCCAGAGTGTAAGATGAAAAAGAAAGTGATTCAGATGCCAGCAGGCAAAGTGAGCTCAGAGGCTGTTAAAGGTTTCTGCTAAATACTGCACTGCTTCTACTAGCACTGCTCATGTTACTGGGCAAAAACTGCCCAGTGCAGTTTTATAAAGTGGTGAACACAACAACTGCTCCTGTATGTACTGGAAAGACTGAGACTAGAAGAACAAAAAGGTAGAACTCAAAGCTAACAGAGCAGTGAAACAAACCATTATCCTTCATGCCAATAATGTAAGGAAAGGAAGCGCTGCAGCTTCCGGCTGCATCCAGCTCCACATGGCATTTTAAAGCAAAGTTATAAAATAAAAGAAGTCAAAGGAACATCGTGAAGGCAGTTTGAGTGTGAAATCAAAATCAGATATTCAGCATGCTGAAGTTTTTGGGTGGAGTTACAGGTCTAACCTGTGTCAGCACAATGTTCAGTAAAAAAAAAAAAAAAAAAAAAAAAAAAAAAAAAGAAGAAGAAAAGAAAGTGAAGCCACATGAAAAGGGCTGAGTGACAGAATCTTCCAGCATGACAGCAATTCCATTATCATCAGCTAAAAAAAATCCCTGCGTCAATGCATCGCAACATAAATTGAGGTAACTAAATTGAAAAAATTATGTATTTTTTCCCCCAAAAAGCAGAAACGTTTTCTCCTTTACTGAGCGCTTATGTAAGAGAATGAGCCCCAGTCCTGCTGTAACAGGTGCTGAAACATCGCTGTAACCACTGGAGCCACTGCCTGCACACTGACAGGCTGCTAACACAAGCTGAATCACCACCTGCAACCTCACACTGCATAACCCATAACTAAAACCATTCAGTTAGAAGGGATACCCTTACATAACTGTCAAAAAGCACCAACTACCAAAAACTTATTTTTTAACTCTGTAAATACAACAAACTAAGACCTTGTAGGGTGTTCCACCTTGAAATGTGCTTCACCAGTAATGTGCTTTAACACAAACTGCATAAGGTGACGTACATATCAGTCTCAAAATATTGTGTGAAAAATCAGGTGGACGAGGCAAGCTATTTTTACACTGTACAGAACTTGATATTCCGTAGACCATAAGAGAAGACTGGAGGCCTGATGCCGTTGGGCTCGAACAGCAGAGATCCGACATTCCCATCTTATCAGCAGTGATTCAGCACCCATCATCGGGGAAATTATTTGTAGTTCTTTTCTCTCAAACTCACAATTGTTCTGTCCCTCAAAAACATTTGAGAGATCAGAACAGTTTCATTTTCGAAAACTGCCCCACGAGTCGGTTCTTGTTTCAGTTTCAGGCCAACACTTTGTACAACCTCAACACAGCACTCGGTGCCATCAGCAGCACCCTGGCACTACGCTCCCAAAAGAGCTCGAGGGAAGCTTGGAAAAACAGGCCGATTTCATCAAAAAGAGAGCACGGTCCAAACGGTCACGGGCAGTGGGGCTGCCGGAAGCAGAAGGGCCGGCTTCGGTGACGTGTCACCATGACACCCAGGCGACACGAAGGCCCACCTCAATCTGTTGAACAAGAGCATGTGAAAGCTGTACTTCTGCATGCTCGGACAATCACCCCATGTGCCAGGCGCTGGGGCATTCTGGGTCAGTGCCGGATCAAAGGGAGCTTATCTGATAGTTGGACGGCCATACCCCAATCAAGTTCATTCACACTGCTACAAGAAGTCAAAGTTTAAGAACAGCAAATTAAACCACACGTCTCTCTGGTGTCCATACACAAGTTTGTCAATAAAGAGAAGTCAACAGAACATAAAACATGTGGCACTAACCGTTTATATCATATTATTCTGCCTATACTAACCATTGATTGACTTATAACCTTTTCTTCATACAGCATAAAATCAGAGACCCCTTCAAAACCACTCAGCTCAGTCTAGTTAGCACAGGAAAACAGGTCTAATGATAGAGTTTTATCCATCTTAGAGGGAAAAAAAGTCCTTTGTAGCAACACACAGGCCTAAATAATAAGCCTTCATTTTTAAAGAGAAGCTAATTGTTCCAGACAAATGCAGTCTTGATGTAATAAGACAATTAAATAGAAATTTAACAACAAGAGTGAAAGACAACAGCCCACTATTGTGATATGTACAACACAACTAATAGGAAAATACGCCTTCATAGTTATTTCACTTCAGAAGAAATCTGTGTAGGAACATCGCCCTCTTATCAGCAGCGAATATAAGCAAAATAAATAAATATCGGTGTACCATCCATCCATTCGTTATACTGCCTTATCCAACTCAGGGTCCCTGGAGCCCATCCCAGGAGACACAGGGTGCAGGGCAAAGTCAGTGTACCATTTCACTGTTATACCAAATATCACACTAACAAGATGCTCACTCCACACGCCACTAAGTGACGGACCTTCCACCTCACTCATTTTAAAAGAAGGAGATTCACTAAGGAAAAGCTTGCATGTACCAACTTGTGACACACAACCAGGCGAGCACCTGTTGTAACTCTCCCCACAATGGAGTCTACTTTGCTCACATTTACTGAAAACAAACAAGATTACAGCTCCATTAATTATGATGAACAACAACGCAGTAGATTCACTAATATCCGATTTAGCAAAGACAAGGCATTCTTCCAACATTTCTTCTTAGTCATCATGGTTCAGAAGGTGTTTTGGTCCAAATTCAAACTGCCATGAATAGAATCTTTTTACCCCCCACAATTATGCAACCGGATTTTTCTTCAGTTCCTGTTCACTACCAGGCTCTCCATTGTTGAGACTGATTCAATACCTTTTCACGTCTGATTGGTCTTGTGACGATGAGAAGCTGTGGAGATTATTTTTGTCTGGAAAGACTGACAAGAGATCATGTGCGCCTTTCCCGCTCTCTTGTACCATGACGTCTTTCTGACGCTTCCCTTTTTGCCTCAATTTTACATCGAGCGCTCGGACGGAGAACCGCCGTGTCGTGTATGACTCGCATAACGGGCCGTGCGTTTCCGTCACCTGAAAGCCTGTGACGTCACGGTAACCACGACAGACCCTCGTATTATAACGACGTAACGTTGGGCGCACAGCAGGAGAGCAGTAAGCATTTAACGCGACATCAAAATAACCGCGTCGTTAATGCATGAAGGCATCACGCGCTGGCTGGGTGTGCGGTTCCAAAAGCACAGCGGCAATTAGCTGGTGATTACAGTGTAAGTGCACACACAAACACACACACACACACGAATACACACCAGACAAGGGCGACGTGAAAGATAAGGGATTATAGAGCAGGAAGACTTAATTTGCTGGATAATGAGAGATTGGAACTGCCCTCTGCTGGGGTCCATCTATATTTCATGAATGATAAAGATAAATACACCTGCCTTCCCTCCACACTGTTAAAGCAGACTCGAGCATTTGCACATCATCAAACACCAGACACAATCCTATCTGCAATCCACAGTCACATGCAGCTTTTAAATCCACCTGTAACAACATTAGAAGCTCAAATCTGTGGTATCACATGTAAAGTTTTTTTCTGACATCATATCATATTGTGCCATTATTTCATATGTCACCACTACATTCTACATATGTGTAGTTGTATGATTGCCAAGGAACTCATCTTAATGTTTTAAATTATTAACCCTTTAAGTAGACTATTTTAAAGCATTTTTCTAGAGATCTTAAACCCCAGAATAACTATCATAAAAATTGTTTATTTAATGTGATTTAATTTTTAAACCTTATAAGTGCAACAACACAAGTTTACTGATCATGATTAAGCATACCTTTGTTAAACACTTTTTTAGACCTTTGACTGCAGAACTCCGCTGTCTCTAAATACATTATCTGATTAAAAATTTAAATACCCCTGCCCGCAAGTAGACTATTCAAAGGTCAGTTTTGAAGCATCCTCCTTTTGGGTCCTTACAAAAATAAAAAGGTGAAAATTTGTCACTGCTGTCGCTGAAGCACTCACTGAAAACACAGTGAGGAATTACACAAGGCGCAGACTTCAGCACAGGATTTCACCGATTTTGATCACTGTTCGCACATCGTCCACTAGTTTTATAGCAACAGCAAATGTGTCGAGCAGCTGATGCCATTCCAGAAGCCTAGACCTGTGCTCTGGGTGTTGACACTACCTGATTCTGAGAGGTCAGATCTGCAGTAAGACTAAACAAAGCCCCCCCCCCCCCCCCGGTTTTTAAAAACGAAGCACCAAAAAACATTGGGGGGGGGGACGAATAAGGATGGAATTTATTAAGGAAAAAAAAATTAGCCAAAGTATGAAAGAACAAACCCCACCAAAAAAGAAAAC
>JABJVR010000052.1:10925872-10949862 GCA_025773905.1 Chitala chitala
TGGGCCGCCCAGCTCATCCCCTGCCCCCCCCCTACCCCCGTGCACGTGGGGTTGACACACCCGGAATCCGCGCGGGCATATCTGCCGTACGACTAAACAACCCCCCCCCCCCCCCCTCTTGTTTACTCAGGAAGCACCAAACAGCTGGGGGGGGTCCTTCCTTTACTGCTGCATTTCAGTCAGGACACTGAAAGTGCCCATTGAGAGCAAGCCATGCCCCCTCCTTCTCTCTCCACATTCACTCGTTACCTAGGACTGAGCCTCACAATAAGAAAACTGTAACACTCATCACAGTGAACATTCAAGGCTCACCAAAACTTCCACTTTCTTAAAGGCTTCAGTTCTACTCCAATTAACTGAAGTTTATCAGTTTGACTAAGAAAGAGGGTGATGAGGTGCCAATTCTCTCCATAAGGCCATACTTGCATTTTCAAACTCCCAGGAGAGCCAGACTTTAAAAGCAGACTGGCGTAGTAAGATCTTCTGCCCGCTGGAAATTTGCATAAAAGGAACAAACATCTAAGATTCTGCTGGCTGGATTTTTCAGTAAATCTTGGACAATTACAACGAGAGAACAGGTGGTACAAATTAATACAACAAGTCCCTTTTTCAGTCTGTACCTTTTCAGTGTCATTCCAGCAGCTACTTTTTAGACAATGGCTATTTAATTAAATAATCAAGTAGAAATAACATTAATAATCTACATGGCAGAAATGTTTTTCTGGGAATATTAAGGCAACAACATGCATAAATTTCCCTTGTTTACCTGTCACTCATAAAAATTCACAACAGTAGAGTACACCAGTGAATTGAGATGACCTTTCATTAATAAATAAAAAAAACCCAACAAGACTGAAAAATAGGATGCATTAATAATTTCTTTGGTAAAATATACACCTAGCATCACTTCTGATCAAAAGTATGTATGGGGTGAGGGGAACGGTTAAGTGTGTTGATGCGTGGACATGTGCGTGGACACACAGTCAGCGTTTCATATCCTGTGTATTTCACAGCTGTATGGTTGCCATATGAACGACACAAAAGTCTACAATGTTCAATGCTTTCAGAGTCAAGCAACTAAACAGACTACAAAAACATGCACCTTGACACACTAAAAATGACTTTACATTAGTTTCTGTCTCCTAGAATGTAACAACACAGCTGACTCGCTCCTGTGTTCCTGGCAAACCACGGCTGCAAATGACCACTTAAATCAGCTGCAAGTATAGGATGATCAAACATGTGCGGGGTGACATATCTTCTACACGCCTCCGTCATTGAGACAACACCTTGTTCACTTCTAAGAACTACAAACACTGCAAAATAGGAATTCAACCCATTATTACAGTAACTTGCAAATTACTACAGTTACCTGTGCAGGTAACATGCGATTAAATTGAACACACATCTTTGTCACTGCTCTGTTCCTGAAGGACATGAGTCAACATAAGATGAACTCAAACGTAAAGATCTCTCTCCTCTTACTACGATCAAGTGTGACAAAACAACATACACCACCTGTACATGTTGACTCATGTTCCAAAGTTGCACCTCCACAGCACCACCCCACACCCACCCTCATGTGGCATGTCATGTCATGCCTGTGCAGTCTTACCCATGACCCCCTCCCCTCCTACTCTGGAGCTGGAAAGCTGCCCTCTCTGACTTCCATCGCAGCATCATCTGTTGATGAGCACATTTTGATCAACACAAGATCAGGATCATGCCGTCCTGCATTACCCTGTAAAACTGCCAACCTAACAAGCAAAATTCACACATCTACTTCATAAGCAGCCAGATCGAGCAATGCCTTATGTAACCCATATCTTCTCAATACAAGTGTATATGAATAAACAAGTGAAAAGTAAATAAGTGATTACAGAGGTAGAACATAAAGAAAGCAAAAATACAGACTGCACAATATTAAAAATGCTCCTTAATTAATGTTGTTCAACTAAAGCATTTACATTGTAGGACTGCTTTAGGATACGTTCCAGAATAATTAAGTCAGCAACTCTTCAAATCGTAAACCTTAAAAATGCCCCTTGGGGAGGTGGGGGATATATAAAGGCTAGAAAACAGTTCAGGCAAACAATACAAAAATATGTCAACAACAATCCAACAGCTCTGCCCCACAGCCCCCATCCATTCCCTTCCCCCATAGAGCACCACCCACGGGCCAAACACGACATAAGAAATCCAACACTGGGCAGGTGCAGAATGAATGAAAAGAAACTAAAACCTGACAGCGATTTTTAAACGTCAAATAATATAAATCTAAAGCCAGTAAACACACGCGCACATAAGAACGATGACCTCGTAGTCTGGATTGTCTTCATCAGACAAAGCGCAATACTAACAAAAAAAAAGCGTTTCACACTAGTTGGACACACTTGTGAAAATCTCTGTAGGATGATCCAGCCAGAGCGATCGGAACTGCCACTTCAATCCACCAAATACTGCATGCTTTCGTGATGCGCGTTATTATATTATTTTCCAGCAGTATTACGTGTTAAGAAAACAGTCAGGGCAAAAATAAAAATAATAAATAAGTAAACAAGTCTAACAATTGTATGGCATTTAGGAAACAGAAATTTCAGTAAACTGTCTTAGTAACCTGGAAACTAAGTTTGGCATCAGAATCCCCCACCCCTTCTCCAAAGCATCCCATTTGTGGATTTGCTCAAAACATTTTATCTTCTGTAGATAAAGGGAGGGGGAAATCAAAGAAGGGTGCATATTTTTGCGGCTCCCTTGTGTATTATATTTTAGGTTGTACTAACTTACCAAAGTAAACACACACACATAACGATTGATTTGGCATTACAAGGAATGCATCGGGCTGCACTTACAGGTCATTATTTTATTTCTAAAGTGGATTAAACCGAAATCAAATTTAACTACAATACGCACACCGCAGCGATGCTTGTTCCCCACTGCCATCAACACATCAGGAGGAGCTCAGTGATATCGGGATAGTTCAGATGAAACCTTTAACAATCATTAAATTAAAAAGCGACTATTGCTGTGGATGCAAGCGCCTACCTATTTCTTAATATAGGTATAAGTCACCCGTGAACCTTTCCACAATGCACCTTACTTAATAGTACTGAAATACAATTTTAAAAAAGTAATACAACAGTTAAGCGTTCAGCACGAATATAAAAGTTAAAATGCATTAAAACATTTAATCGTGTTTAATTCCTATGATCTTGAAGCATAATTTGCTTGATGTCATTTTTTTTACTTTGCCTTAAGCATACAAGTAACAGCGCTAGTCACTAAGCATCCGTTATTTCTTGTAATTATTAGACCAATATATCTATGTGCTTTCTATTTTAAAACTCGTCTTCCATTCATAAAATTTAGTAAACACAAAAAACGCGACTTACCGACGCCGTATTTTTCGTGTTCTGTAGGCATCCACATATTCATGGTTTGTGTGGTCTGCGCATTGAAAAGAAGGGTAAAAACAGCACCATAACATTAAAAACTGCGTGCAATACAGCGCATTCTACTGGCTTCCAAGTCCCCGCCGCGCACTCATTGTTCTGGATGCAAAGGCAGGAGCGAACTACAGCACATTATCGCAGACGGGCAGAAAAGTGTTCATGGGACATGTAGTCAAGCGAAAATTACGTCAACAAATACAATAAGGACACTCTATCCCAAGAACCTTAGCGTGTCAGTTTTTCTGCGATTCTTCTGATTGGTCGGATGTTAATTTATGTTGAGCCATGTGATACTGTGAGAAAAGAGCATGGCTGCTTGCAACAGTGGTAAGAGCACGTCCGGTACGCGTAGCGCTAGTCACTAACTCGTTATAATGTATTGCAGTTATTGTAATTTATAATGTAGGGCTAACACAAGTATCTTTTGTTCAATCTGATGTCAGCAATTAAACTTTTACATACATTTTTCCACTCTATGTGTTTACGTAGTTGTCGAAGTTGATTATGGTGTTTGATGTTCATACACCTTATGAAACAAGTCTTAAAAATGAAAATCGGTGTGTAAAAAAGTAATAATCGTAGAAATCATTGATATTAATTCCTTCTACTTAATGACATTTAGGATTGGCTGCCTTGACAAAATGAAAATAAATTTTTCTGTGTAACCTGTCAATTGTTTTCTGAAGATCATAATATCCGCACCATAAAAGGGATGAAAACGTTACTAACATATTAATTTGTAATAACTAAATGAACCTAGTTGTACTGTATAATTTACTTTGCCAGTTAAGGTGAAGAGAGAATTGATCTAGTTGAACCTCTGGCACTGTGACTACCCATTTCAAATGACAGAATTACAGTAGTACCATTCTGCCCCAACTACTCAGCTGCTCGAACCTACATGCCTGCTAATATCAAAAGAATGTGTCGTGTAATACCATTGTGTTTGAACTGACTACTGTCTACTTTGCATCATATACAACAATTGAAACTGCTTAAATTACTCCTCTGCCATCTCGAAATTTTACGATACAAACATTCTGAAGTTGTGAAGTGTGAAATTCCATAACTGACATTTACTTATTAAAATTTTATTTGTAAGCAACGTAGCTTTCAATTGTATACAACTATTAGTGTTTGGTGTGTAGTATTTACCAAAGCTGTTCTGTTACATTTACTGTAGAGGATGACTCTGTAAGGTATTTGAACCAGCAGTCCTATCAGGCAAGGTAGTTTTCTGTCTGTAAGAGACATTCTATCCAGTGTAATCTTGCAGTAAAGATACCATAAAAATAAGCGTCAGCAAAAGCGAGTGCTTTTACAGCAGCATTGCTTGCCTGTTCCCAGTGGATCTGACTGTAACTATTTGTGGTGGATTCCTGTGTTTGAAAGGGGGGAAAAAACCTTCCCCTTTGTTGAGCTCAATTTTGGTGCACATCCTTCTCACCTCTTCTAAAGGAAGCTCAGCTGTGTCTGTTGCAGTTGTGTGTCAGATGGTTTTGTCTCCTGGGTAGCTAACAAGCTCGCCTATCACTGACTAAAAGATCTTCAGCAAATTAGGAGCTTTGAAATGGCAGCACACAATTTCTGCAAAGCCCTGGCATCGTTACGTGCGTTTGTACTGAGAAGGAGCTGTGCTGAGTTCTGTCAGCCTGGGAATGATGGGCTCATCGGACGCTTTGAATGAAAGTGCTGTTTGGAATGACAGTGCACCTGTCTTCATGTGCTTTCTGGATTACTGAGGGTGGACGTGTTGTTCAGCTGCTTGTTCAATGAAGGGGCACTTCAATGAAGGGCTGCATTATACAAACAAGCAACGTTACCCAGTCGTAGGTACAACAGCAGTTCTCCACCTGAGATTTAATTGGTGCTGTCATGCCATCTTCCTAAACACTGAATTGGCAGCACAGCCATGAAGATGATGGTTTTTCCCATCCCAGATGGCCAGGACTCCATACTGGAGCCGCTGTCATTTCCAGAAGGCCAAGGCAGCAGCGAGGCTCCCTGCGAGACCACCGTCAGCATCCCCTGTGCCCTGTGCCCTGACCCCCTGCCCCTCTGGGAGAAGGACGCACTTCTCAAGCACCTGCTCCTAGAGCACAAACTGGTGATTGCGGATGTCAAGCTGGTGGCCGACTTCCCAAGGTACGCTGCTGTTTTATTGAGATCATTTGAAAATCACATGCACACAAGCTAATTAAGGTGTTAAATTTCCTCCCTAGCTAAGATAGTTTGCAGAGGGATTTTCCCTCCTGTAAAACTTTAAGGGACTTAGCCCCGATAACAGTTTTTGTAAAAAGCCTTAAGCCAAAAGCAAGATTGAGCTCTGAAGTTCAGTGTATCTTCAGAAAACATGTATTATTTCTTTCCCTGACAGTCAAAGTGTTACTTATTAATGTGTTCTGCAAATATCAAAGGCATTTGCATTGATAAGTAAGCTGTGAATATCTAACCAAGTTTTTAGGGGCTCAGCAGGGTACAGCATACTTCTATAGCCTGAAGTTTCTCACCCTCCAGTGGAATTGTCTATCCTTTTGAAGGGAGGGTAGGATTAGAGCAGAACTCCAGTCAGAGCTGACTTGTCACCCTTCCCCTCCCCTTCCCCCACTCCCCTTTGCTTTTGGTGCAAAACAGTTGTGTGTTTTGATGAGTGTGTTGCACATGTTCCTAGCATGTGTGTCTCCAGTGCTCAGCAAAAAAAAAAATAATAATTTTAAGTTGAAGCCTAAACTGGGGGTCGAGTTCAGCATCTGATGTCCAGATTGAAATTCTTTGGCTGCAATAAGTGGGAAGCCTTTGAAACAGTCCCACAACTGTCCAGCAGAAGATGTAGATGCAGAAGGCATGAGGGAGCTGCCAGGCCTTTGATGTCACTCTTCCTGTTGTTATCGTTGCCACCGTTAGCCTCTGTGTCCTCGTGCTGCACTGTTTTTTCAGCCCTTGCTTCTGTGCATCATATGTTTTGGATTTGTCATCCTTGGGCCCGGATTGGCTCTGCTGCACAATTCGATTTAGCCAGGGCCCTGGGTGGGTCTGCTTGGGCCCTGGGTGGGTCTGCTTGGGCCCTGGGTGGGTCTGCTTGGGCCCTCTTGTACAGGAACTGCGTTTATTTTGCAGTGATTGTTATTATACATTTATTAATGCTGAACACCATGACATTCGTGCCGTACATTGCACTACCACACCCACATGAGTATACACTATATATGTTGTCGAGCAACATGTGCTTATGTTGTTGATTTGTGTGAATGTATAAAATGTAGCTCTAGTTTTATTTATTCGGCAAAGCTATTTATTAATGGTATGTGAGTTCATGTGAATTCTGTGGGTTGTATGTATATGCTTAAATACTGAAGTTCTGTCTAATTATTTTACATGTAATCTGTCATTACATGTAAAATACACATTATACAATTACACTGTGATTTGTCATGTACTGGGGGGCTTGTAGAATATCATCTGGAAGCTTTCATTATACTGCAACATTTCAGCTTTCCCCTGTGTGTGCATCTCTCTGTCTCTGTCTCTCTCTGTCTCTGTCTCTCTCTGTCTCTGTCTTTCCCCCTCTCTGTCTCTGTCTTTCTGTCTCTCTCTCTCCTCTCTCTCTGTCTTTCTGTCTCTCTCTCTCCTCTCTGTCTTTCTCTCTCTCCTCTCTCTCTCTCTCTGTGTCTCTGTGTCTTTCCCCCCCTCTCTCTCCTCTCTCTCTGTCTTTCTGTTTCTCTCTCTGTCTTTCCCCCTCTCTGTCTCTGAGCCGGGCCGCTGATGTGAATCTGTGTGTTCCTGTTAAAAAGGTCACTGTGCTCTGATGAGGAGGCGTGGAGAGGAGCAGAGGAGCCCCTCAGCCAGCAGCCCTTGTCGCTGTCCCATTTTAACACCGTGCAAATATGAGGTCTGGGTGGGGGGAGGCAGAATCTGCTGTGCCACACATGAAAGCAACAGTTGTATCATTCTCTTCACCTGTGCGATTTGGGGCGATTACGTAATGAGTTATTTGTGTGTGCTGTTGACTGTTAATGACTGTTGATGGCAGTCAGTTGTTAGGGTGGCATTCTGCTGCCTACATGCCAGTCTTCTGAAAGGTGGGCCAGTGCCCCGCCCCCTCATCCAGCACCACAAAGAGCCCACTCCTGAAGGGGGGTTTTAGACCTGATGCTCTTTGCTCCACATGTTCCCATTAAATGGTTCATTTTAAGATACAAGGGCCCCTGTGCCTCTAATAAGAGCTTCATTAATCCCAAATTGCCTGCTCAGTTTGTGCCTGCCTTTTCCAAACACCTGAAGGTCACAGCATTCAAGAGGGTAGCTCACAGTATGGAAATGGGCTGAGATATGAAGGGCTGACGAGAGCTCATCTGTATAAAGAATAGGAATGAGGCTGTGGGTTAGAAAGGGCAGAATATCACACGGTTCCAAGGGAGAAAAACTGAGGGTAACTATGGCAGTACTACACTGTTAGCGTGTATAAGAATGGTGACCGGTTAAGTGGAATTTGTTCCTCTTTTTGAGCCTGACTGTATGGATGCCCAGGATTCTCTGCGGATCTGTGTGTTATTGATGTGTGTGTGTGTGTGCGTGCGCGCACATGCACGCTTTCCTTGTGGCACAGGTACATCCTTTATTGGAGGAAAAGGTTCGCAGAACAGCCCCTCACAGAGTTCTGCAGCGTCATCCAGACGAATTCAGACGGTCCTGCAGGTGAGTCCGGGCCCTGAGAGGGAGAGCAGGTGGTTTCTGCAGCTTTTCTGGCTGTGCGCTCAGAGAGCTTGTGCGTTTCCTTGATGACACAAAGGCTGGGTCGTCTTCAAAGGGCCTTGGGCTCATCTTCAGCAGACAGCCCACATCTCCAATAATACCCAGTGTTGTATCTGGGGGTCTGTGTCGCAGAACGATGCTTTTTCATGAAAGAGTGTGTGTGTGTGTGTGTGTGTGTGTGTGTGTGTGTGTGTGTGTGTGTGTGTGTGTGTGTGTGTGTGTGTGTGTGTGTAATCCTCAGGCATGTCTCTGCAGCTTTAGGCTTTCACAGCTATTGCTCATTGGGGGGCAGCCTGGTTCATATGCGGAATGGGCGGTTCTCTAGAAGAAACGTTATTAATATGTAACGTCACCCCCCACACACTTGAGTGAAGGAAACCAAGCCCCATGAAAGGGTAGAGTGCAGGCTTTCAAATACCTCCACTGAAAAAAAGTTTTTACCTGAAAACTAAGTGCACTCCACCACTTATAAATACTTTATGAAATGTGCAGTGCTGTTGTTTTCATTTGTCACATAAATGTGCAATTATTGCTGTGTTTGTTTGTCTTTACGGATTTTATGGATCAATTTTTTTTTTTTTTTTTTTAGAAGTTTTAAAATTTTCCTAAGGCACCAGTAAGAAGTAGCTACCAAATTTCGTTGTACCTTGTGTGCAGTGACAAGAAAGATCATTTAGCCTGACATCCTCCTTAACACTGCCCCCCCACCCCACCAGCAGACACAGTTCTATTAATATTCAGA
Source organism: Chitala chitala (assembly GCA_025773905.1). Taxonomy (NCBI): domain Eukaryota; kingdom Metazoa; phylum Chordata; class Actinopteri; order Osteoglossiformes; family Notopteridae; genus Chitala; species Chitala chitala. Next base: position 10,934,819 of record JABJVR010000052.1, read on the forward strand.
CGTTCACCTCAAAGCCTGCAGAAGACTCTGCAACTCAGACTTGTTTGGACTGTGATTACCCTTCATCAGGAGGAAGATTAGCGTGGTTGTAGATCACCCCCTTGGCCCCCTTTCTTACACATACCATAGTATGTCATACAAATGTATGACTGCTGTTTTTTTAACACTTGCATGAATGCGTGACTGTTTTGTGTTTTTAATTACCTGTTTTTGGCTTTTCTGCAAGAGTCACGTGTCCCTTCCCCCCACCTGTGACACATGCGCTTCATAGAACAGCATGCAACCATGCGGTTTCCTTGACCAACATGAAACGTGCCAAACCCCCCCCAGCCTATCCCCTTTCCTGTGTAACACACAAACCCAGTGGGCCTATAGGTCACTTAATGCAGAGGAGCTGCGCAGGTGCAGAAGCATGCAGTTAAAATGCGCCAAACCTCTCTCATGATCGGATAATCAGTTTTGCTGAGGTTGCGGTAACTGTTGTATGTGGTTATTACAGAGCGGTTTCATATTTTCTGCAAGACTCTGCTTCACACAGCCTTTCATGAAACAATATGCTGGTTCTCTATGTAAGATGTATCAACAAAATGAGAGTAAAACATTTTTAGAGTGAAATTGCTTTTCCAAGGCCAAACCATAGTAACGGATCCCCCTCCCCCCCCACGTTCATCCTCAAAGTGGAGAGTCAGGAGCGCTAACGAAGAAGTAAAATTCATTACTGCTGTCTGTTAATGCAAGTGAAAGTTAACTGTGTGCTCAGTAGCAGCTCCTGTCAGTTCTGAGTCGGCGAACGGTGTGTCAGTGTGTGGGATCGCGCTGGACTTCTTGCGCTCGTTTACGGAGGCGTGTGACGCTCTGCCAACTGTTGTTCCAGAGAAGCAGGAGCACTACTTCCTGTTGTGCGATGCCCTTCCGGAGGACCGTATACTGAGGGAGCAGCTTCAGCAGAGGAGGCTGGTGAGTAGCCGAGAAGGACCACCCCCACCCCCCCAGCCAGACATGGACACACCTCATCACACAGAGGCTGTAATGCATACACTGTCTGTACTTGTTATTTATACACACCAATTAAATTGCTTCTAGAGCAAAATACTGCAGGGGGTTTGCATTAGTGCATTGACACGTGTGAAAAGTACAGTTTATCACTTCACTGTTGGCATGAACAGCTCCAGGTTTACAAGTGCTATTTTTTGCTTTTGTGTAATACAGCATTAATGTAATGTTAGTGTTGCGTGACCTGGCTAATATGACATCAGACCTCACCATGCTTCGTGTGTTCCATGATCAGTGCCGTCATGAGCAAGCTGCTGCTGAGAAGGAAAAAAAACAACAGATTTTCTTTTTTTTTTTTTTTTTTTATCTTATCTAAACAAAACTGCATGCAGTGAACCTACTGAATGGCTGCAGGTGACCGTGTCTTTAATTTTGCTGTGCATTAGAGTTGCTGTGTACGACGACCAGACTCCTAAATAAGTGTGCAAACAGACCAAGGTAGCAAGGATGTTAGGATTCAACAGAGTCACACCTCAGATGATGGGAGGCTGAGTGGAGAGGAAAAATGAAACTGGGACCCTGCACTTCTCATATTGTCTCACTCCGACCTCATCGTGTTCACACACTTTGTCCATTTTGCTCAGTGCCTTATATTGCCGTGTTTCCCTGCGACATTTTTGGTCGTCCCCCCAAGTCAGAATTGCGTCTGGAGAGCGGGGGACTGTTCCTGGGTCAGCTGAAACAGAAATCTTGCATTTTGGCACTCCCCATTTAAGGGTGTGTAAAAGGAACAGGTGACATGCATACAGCGGCAGTTTTATGAGTAATCCTACGACCCAAGCGAGTAAGAGATGTAATTAAAGCGCAATGTTGGCAATGTTGGCTGTGATGGAGCGTGTGTACGGAAGGGGATCGATGCAGGGGGCAGCCGTCTGCCATGGATTTTTCTGGCCACTGTTTACCTTCCTCCACCGGCACAGCATGAAGCATTAACACCACTTCATCATGTAACATCTGTGCCGCAGGACTTGAAGTGTCAATGGGCTATGCACAGGAAGAGGGCCAGCCGATGTAGGAGGAAGCGTACTCCGACACCACGTATGTGCTACAAAAGAATCAATGGGACAGGAAGCGGCTGTGAACAGGAAGCCCCCTATCCCACACGTTGGCTTCCTGCCGGAGTAAAGTGGAAGCTGAGCTCCTGTTGGCATTTTTCTGCGCAGCAGCAGGCCGGAGCACTGGAGAGGTGCTCAGAAAGCAAGCATCCTGCATCTCCGGCTTCACTGCAGACTGGTACAGGAGCGAGAAGATCTACTGTTTCCTGTTAGAGACACTTACGCCTGAAAAAATGTGGTTTTTCTGCCAACATGACATGATGGCTTGGAATAGTAATGAGTATTGAAAAGCCCACACTTTGGTTCCTCTGGGCCCTCACCGGTGCCCGCACAGGCAGAACACGGCTGTAACAAGGAGTGAATAATGTAAGAGCTGCACATGGCGTACATGCATGGAGCTGACAGGCTGTTTTTCCCTCTTGCGTTGCTAATGGAATTATCACTGCTGCGATCCTCTGTTTGGTGCTGCAAAAAGCTGTAAGCAGAGTGCCTGTGGCCTGCAAACAAAGGAAGATGTCCTGTATGTGTCAGAGTTTGGGGTTTGGCGATTGGGGTAGTTGCTGGAGTGAGCCTTGGTCTTGCTTAATAGCTCATCATATTTGTCATGTAACGACACAAAATGTGACCCAAAAATCCAGGAGGTAGAACATGAGGTGAATGGGTAACGGAAGCGCTGTGGTTTCTGCTGACACTCCACCCCCCCGCACCCCTCGCCATTTTTTGTTTGTAAGTTACAGGTGGCTCAGTGTTCCCATTGGTTGGCTTTGTGAAAACTTTCTCTCTCACGCATATACAGACACACTCACACACACACACACACACACATACACACACACACACACACACACACACACACAGAAGTACCAATCTCCTGTTTCATTTATAAACCTCTTTTTTTCTCTCTCTCTCTCTCTCTCTCTCTCTCTCTCTCTCTCTCTCACATTCACTCATTGACTTGTGTTTCCTTTAGTTTTTCTCCCTGAATTCCCACCATTTAAAAGGATCCAGAACATATAAAAGTAGCAAAGACTTGGGACTCTATTTGTTTTGGAGGCTAGTGCTTACACTGCCACAGTGAGGATGTGAGCCACTACCATCAGACACCTGGAGCACAGGCACAAATTCAGCTCTGCGGCATGAATTCACCGCTGTACCACAACAGATTAGCAAGCATTGAGCCAGGCTGCAAAACTCTTAATGTGTCTGAGAAAACATGCATTTGGCGCAAAGATGGGTCAGGATATATATTTTCTTCTTCATTTTTGTTTTAAGTTGCTAAAAGAGTTGACACACAAAGCGTTGTGGGTTTCCGTTTTGTCATTGCACCTGGACTTCCTGTGTGCAGCTTGGTTATACCTCTTCGGACTGTGACACACATTTTCACCCACATTATCTGGTAAGATGAGCAAAAAATTGCCCTTTTCCAAAAGAACTTGACATACTTGTACGTCAGTTATATCTTCTGTCCTTGGCATATTCCTGGCTGACCTTCCACCCTGCTAAAGTTCTGCTGTTCTTGCTTCACATCGACAGCTGTGTTGTCCATCACTGTACTCTGCAAACGGAGGTGTTTTAGTGAGGGGAGGGATATCTCAACTTGCATCCACGGTCTGCTTTTGTAATGGAATCCGAGACCTGTTTGTTACACACAGAAGCATAATAGTCAATATTATTCATAGAGAGTAATAATTTTTGTTCTAATGTTTTTGATGTAAAAGCGTTTAGATCTAATTTTATTCAGCACCTCAGCGCTCAACAGTTCTCAGAACACTGTTGACTGAATTGATTCTGGAAATAAACTTCTCGCATCTGCCTTTTCATTCCTTTACGCAGCCTTCTGTCGAGTAGTACAGTGGATGTCCTTCAGTTTTGATTTATGCTCTTCTCAGATGAATTGAAACTCATCCTGAACGTGATTGACCCCATTTGACATATCTAGAATAAAATCTTTAAGGCAAAAGGCGTTGCTAAGCAACTCCTAAAGGCAACCTACATTTACAATCTCTCTCAGCAGAGATTACATAACACTGCCACCTTAAAACAGCTTTAGATGAAGCAGTATAATTATTTTCATTTTCTTTTTCAGTTCTGTTTATGAGTGAACATAGAACAAATTACTCTTTTGTCTAGACAGTAATTCTAGTTAAAATTACCTTTTATCGAAAAGAGAAGTTCAATGAAGAACAAAATGTTGATACAACTATTGATCATGGAAATTCCCCAGGTTCCTCTAACATCTCAACAAAATGTTCCTCTCATACAGAAGTTCTTTACATCACGGCAAAGAAAATGTGAAACTACAAAGCAATGCTTTTTTTCCCCTGTGGTCATTTCTTCATGTATGGACAAAATGCGATTGCAGAACTGCGTTCTAATTATAGGAGTTTCACTTCTGAGAAGGTTGCGTGCTCCTGAGCAACGTTGTGTCAGTTGCAAATTTATAAGCAGCTTGCATTTCTGCGACAATTTAAACGTTTTGTGTGCTTAATGTAAAAATTGTTCTCGCCGCGCAGACGAGCGGCACGTGGAAGTTGCATAGACTTTTCAGTGTGTGTGCAGCGTTTGGCTCGTGTGGGTCTGTGGATGCCCCAGAGTTTACGGTGTTTAGGACTGAACATGCAGTCTGGTTTCCATCTGTTCACAGGAGCAGGTTCTCGAGCAGCAGCAGCGAGAGAGGGAGGACCACACCTTCCAGCGCACCTGCATCTTCTGTCAGGATGAGTTCACAGGAAACAGGTGAGGAGCTGACAGGAAGTCTGTGGAGAACTCAGGAATGAAACAGGAGCTGAGAGGAAGATGGGGGGAGGGTCAGAGTTTCACAATCCCCCACCCCAGAGGCCTATAGGACCTGCATGTGGGTCATGTGCAGTTCAGTGATGAGACCCGCTTATATGAAGACTGTCAATCATATTTGCAGTGCCTACACCGAACAGTGTCCAGACAAGCAGTCCAGACTTCTCAGAAAGTCCCAAGTCATCCTGTGCCAGTCAGATTGGCACTTTGAGAGTGCACGGCACTGCTCTGACATGTAGACGTCGTCTCTCCCCTCTGCAGGTGTTTGAGAGCGTGCGGCGCTGCTCTGACATGTAGACGTCGTCTCTCCCCTCTGCAGGTCTTCGCTTCTTAACCACATGGCACAGGAGCACGGTTTCAGCATGGGCCTGCCAGACAACATTGTGTACTGCCACGATTTTTTGGACACCCTGCAGCGGAAGCTTGATAAGTATGTGCCCCAGAAACCCCTTGGTGACACTTCTCTTCCTCCGCCTCCTCCTCCTACCTCTTCCTCCTACCTCTTCATCCCCTATTTGGCGTGCTGAGTGAAAACGACACGCCGGGCAGGTGGGGCTGCGTCTGCCTCCCCAGCCGGGGCTTCTGTAGTTATTTTTCAGCTTCTTTGGTAATTTTGTGTAGGCTGCTGCTGCTTCACTTTCACCATTCTGTGTAGGCTTGTTTTGCATGAGGAAACTGCAGAGCACTCAACAACACTGCCAACTCGCCCAGAACCCAGTGATAAAAAACAAGCAGAAATGCCAGAATATTTATATTTATGATAGATAAACTCATAAAGTCCAAGTGCATGTAGGCGGGCATGGCACTGATGCAGGGTTACACAGTGTGTGTGTTACTGCTGTGTAGATGCTGACCCTTCTGAGCCCCAAACAGTAAAGAAAATGCGGGAGAACTGAAAGGCGCTGTATTGTACACGGCCCTGTGGCTTAAGAAGGTGGTTTGGGTCAAGCCTTTCTACATTTAGCATTATCACTGGTATGATCACACAGCTTTGTTGATCACTGCAGAACATTCTCACCTGTGGAGGGGGTGTTCACCAGGGACCGGCCTGCACTGCACCCTCCCCCACCCTCAGTATTTGTCTTGTAACTGCGGCGTGACCGGAATGCGAGATGCAGGCCTGTGTGCCTGCAGTGAATACCCAGTGTCCTCCTCACCAGTGTGAATGCTGAGTGAGGAGACCCACTGGCAGGACTGGTTGGCACCTGGCAGGGCCTGGTCTTGCTCTGCCTTTCTTGGTTTTTATAGTAGTGTTTAATTTTTTTAATGTTGTAACATTAAAATTCTAGTCGGTATTGTTCAATGCTATGTACGCCATCTTGCTTTCCTCAGTCTCTTAGGAGTGGGTCCAATGCATATAAATTGTAATTCTGAATGCCACGTATTAAGTTGTTATCGTTCCCCCTGCACCAAACTGTTGCTCGCATTGATTTTTCTGGTTTACAGAGCGCCACCTAGTGGTGTGCTCTCTCACTAAAATGTCAGAGGACTAAGGGGCTGCCTGCACCGGTACTGTCATTATTTCCCTCCCTCCTTCGTGACTTCTGACAAAGAATTGCTTCTTGCACCCCCCCGATCAGTCTGCAGTGTTTGTACTGTGAGAAGACCTTCAGGGATAAGACAACTCTGAGAGACCACATGAGGAAGAAGCAACATCGTAAAATCAACTCCAGAAACAAAGAATATGACCGATTCTACATCATCAACTACCTGGTACGCTTCTCAGTGTCCGTCTGACAGCGTCCACAAAGACCGCAGAAATTCTCACGATGTCCACACCTGCAGCCTAAGCTGGCGAACAGAGCCAGCAGCAGAAATTTTTCAGTGGAGTGGCCAGTGGAGTAGGGGTGCAGGTGAACATTTCCAAAGTGTGATCTGAGGGAAGGGTGCAGTGCAGACACTTGGCGGCTCCCTTACTAGTGAATAAACACTGATGTGGGGTCAGAGGCTGCACACTGTGTGTTTTAATGATAGGCCTAAGTCTGAAGTTAGTGCATGCAATTCTGCACAAACAACATGTACAGGGGGGCACGCTGCCGGGGGGCACGCTGCAGAGATATTGTATTAGTGGGATCTGGTTTCTCAGGGATGCTCGGGCATCCTTTGTGATGGTCAGACAGTCATCTTCTCGTCCTAATATCTTGTTTTTTCCTGTCTCTGTTCCCAGGACATCCATTCAGAGTACATTTTTATCGCTGTAGTATAAGTGCCACGTGTGCAAACGAGCAGACACGCTCCGTGCGCTGTGAGAGCGACTGTCATCTCCACCGTGGTTTTTAATTGGATTAAAACAGTTATTATTCCGTTTGGTACACACGGCTGCACACGGTAAAAGTCAGTCTCAACGCTACTGCGAGGCCACACTATCGTCTTAATACTGTATTGCTAAAGCCTGGGGCTTTGATTGAAGTTGGGCGCTGAGATGCCTTTGGTTCCGAGTTCTGGACCTTGAGCCCATGTTCTAAGATACATGCCGGCTACTGATGCCTGCTGATGATGATTTCGTTGCATGTGAAAATTTAAAACAGGTGATTATCACTGTTAAAGATTAGAATACTGTTTCCTTGAAAATTTAAATTGGGATTACAGTATTTGGGTCATCAGAAAGGTAGATAAGGACAAAGATCAGGAGGATCCAAGTTCAGCTCTGTTTGTACAAAGGATTTAGTTGAAATATTTGAGTAAATGGGTACACTTTTGTCAAAATTATTTTTTACCCTTAAGAGAACATTCAGTTGTGTAACAGATTAACATTATATAAAACTGAATTTAATAGCTGCATAGAAGTGACGTATTTCACCTTTTTTGTTCTTTGTTTAATCGTGTTTTTTAAATCAGGAGCTGGGAAAGACTTGGGAAGAGGTCCAGTCAGAGGATGATCGAGAGATTATGGACGAAAGAGAAGAGTAATACCGTTTGCAAAGCCCTGTTGTCCTTAGAGTTTGAAAAAATCGATAGAGCATTACACGCTGTGTTACACTTGTGGTTATTTATTTATTTAATTTTTTGCTCGTCTGCAGTGATTGGTCAGATTGGCAGGCCCACCCTCCATGTGCTGTCTGCCTTTTCTGCGAGCGCCAATCAGAGACCATGGAACAGATATATACTCACATGCAGGTTTGATTTCTTACTAGTCACAAAACATAGAATTCACTTTTACTGTTTCTTAGTGCCGGAGTAGTGGGATTTACTTAAATCCCCATATAGACATGTATTTTCTGTATAGAAGTGTGGAGCACATTAGCTTTAATTAATGTACCACTGACGGCATGATTTGTGATTTCAGGAAACTCATGGATTTGACCTTCATAAATTAAAAGCAGAACTCAGTAAGTAAGGTTTGATAACCATTTACTGAATAACACATTCTTAAGAGGGATTTGGCCTTGGTTTCAGTTTTTTGAATGTTTTTGTTACAGACCTGAAATTTTATCAACAAGTGAAACTGGTGAACTACATCAGGCGGGAGATCCACCAGTGTCGTTGCTATGGTTGCCAGGAGAAATTTGGCTCCAGGGAAGAAGTTCTGAGGCACATCTTGGACACGGCCCATGCAATGACATTACCTGAGCAGTCCACCTGGGACCAACCGCAGTAGGCCTTTATCCTGTTTTTCTTTTTATGTTGCAAATGAAAGCCCTGTGCTGGTATAATCCAGCAGTTCTGTGTCATGATATGGTAAAATCTACCTTTTCCTCACTTCTGTCAAATAGCCCTTTCCCCAGTTTGTTTCTGTCTTGTCTGCAGGTATTATTTTCCCACCTATGAGAACGATGCACTGCTGTGTGCCTTGTCCGACAGCGACAACGACTCTGAGTCACCTGATTGGTGCAGAGACATGCCCGTCATTGCTGAGGACGTGTCTGCGCTGGAAGCCCTGAAGCAAAACAGTGTGCTTAGCCACCTGCTAAAGGGCAAGGACAGCCCCTAGTGAGGCCAGGCCAGTTTACCCTGCAGACATCTGGAAGGCCTCACACAACACAGGACATTTTGGATTGCTTCCATTACTGAGCAGTCAATATCTTTTGGCAATATTTTTGGATACCGTACATGGTACTGCAGACATTCTGACCTAAACTCAGTGCTATACTGTATGTATTGTCTTAACATATTGTTGCATTTTCAATGTGCTATCTGTTAATTATAATTCAGATGTTGCAGTCTCATGAAGTCTGCAAGGATTTCTTTGCATATGTGTCCTGCATTTGAAGGAGGGGTTCCTCGTTGCCTAGAAACGGTTAGCATATGTAGAAGTCCGTTGTGATGCAGGGCACGCTGTGAGCACTACAGTACTGAGAACACCATGTTACCAAGGGCTCCACTGACAGCAATTCAGTGTCAATTTCACCCCAGATTTCACACTCAGCATGTGCAATGAATAAACATATCACATCGTGTTCCTTTCATAAAATTTCATGCAGGTTTTTTTTTTGGGTGGGCGTTTAAATCTCATGTGTCCCTTTGCTGTGCAGAAGACAGAGGACAAATCTCTGGCTTTATTACCAAAGGCAATTGGACTGCTAGTAGCATGCAGAAATACGTAAGAACAGAGTCCTGGCATTGCAGGGAAGCACAGGTGTGGCAGAATTAATAAGGAGGATGCTGTAGCTGCTGAGAGGATGTGCACACCTTAAACTGGTCTCGATTGGCCAACGGGACTGGAGAATGGTGCAGTAGTGAGAGCTTTACTGCATGCAGTCTAATTTAACGAGTGTCAGTCCTCTAGTGGAATTCTGTTGTGTTCATGTATGCTTTAGGTGACTATGACTCTGGATATTTGTACCATCTGAATGAGCATCTTTTTTTAAGTGTTGCCGTTGGTTACAAGTGAATGGCTTTCCCACACGAGTCTAATAAAGGGCCATGATTTGAAAAATATGGACTTCACAAATGAACCTTTAAATTAGGCTGAGGAGCAAATAAGGACATAAGCGAGGCATGCCGAGCCGGCACGGTGTTTCAAAAGGTAGAAGCCAGTCATTTTGATGATTTCTGTAAATTACATTATTTTTTAAAAACATGAATTTAAAAATCTGAAAGAAAAAAATCAGAAGCTGATTTCTATAAAGGTATGGAACACCAGACAAAACTGAGCTGAGCTTTTCACAGAGCTCAAACATGTTTAGGAAAAGCCTTAGATATATTGCAGGCTAAGTGTGTCCTTATAAGTTTGCGTCCTCTTTATCAGAAGGTTAACAAGGAGCTTGAACGCTGAGCTCTGGCACACCTCTGCCATCTGTTCAACAATCTCTGAATGTATGAACCGATGCAGACCTGAGAGTGCAGGCAGTTCCTGGTTTATGTAATTAATGTGTTCCCAACCATTAATCAATTATTGTTATATAAATCAATTTTTTTGCCTGTCGGAATTTCCAAAAAATTTGGGAAATGCGTCTCTGTAAAATGGATATTCATGCAGTATGAGACACAGTAACTGGGAAGAAAGAAGCCGCTGCCTGCCTTTCTGGGGTGCACTGGTAAGTGAGTGTGTGGACATACTTTCTAAAAATTTTATGCATGTTCAAAATTTCTTGTACAAGTATGGATTTATGTATGTCAGAATTACTTATTTTGAGAACTGTCCATACAAAAAATACCCAGTTTGCCTTTAATATGCTTACATTGAAAAGGACTTTTACATGGCAAATGGAGTTAAATTTACCGCTTATCTAGGTAGGTAATACTCAAACATACCTGATTTGCACAACACCCTCTGTTCTCTCTTGAATGTACCACCGTGCTGTCCTAGTGATGTTTAATGACAGCTGGTCCTGTCCTCATGGGACATCCACTAATGTATCTGACCCTTCCCCCTCCTTTGGACTGGCCAATCATTTCAGACGGTACTCCTTACTGACAGCTGGTTCAGGCCCTGTGGTCCATAAGCAAGGAAATAAAAGTCAGCCTAGGCACCTGTCTAGCTGAGCAAACATACAGTAGCCTCGTCCCCATTAATTCAACATTCACCTGAAAACTGGAGCAGCACAAATTCAGCCTGCAAGTCTTGATACTCCAAGGTTTTTTATTTTGGACCACCTGCAGATTAAAAAATATAGATTCCTTGGAGCCAAATTTAATACATGCATTCTGCCATTTAAGCAAAAAGACATCTTACTTTAGTTACAAAATTCTTATATCTTTCATCTTCATAAATAGAATTAAGAATTAACATAATATTGTATTCCTACACTTGGGACTGCAGTATGTAGTAATTTCAACCTATGGCCTCAGGAAGACTGAGGAAATAGAAAAGGCAAGGTGAAAGAACCTAGCAGACAATTCATTATCACCAGAAGAGACAACTCTGAGGGAACAGAATACAGCACTTGTAAAACAAGACAGCTGTGTCAGATGAAGCTGTCAGTAACTTAACTACGGTACAGATGCAAGTCTTTTATAAATTATATTGTTTCATGTCATTTATGAAGCAGATCACCTACAGTCTACTTAAAAACTCATTTTCCAGTTATGCATGCATGTTAAATACAGTACCAGTTTATAAATCCTGAAAATAATTATTTTTTGTTGTATTTAAGTAAGCGTGGCTGTTTATTGTTAAACTAATGAGTACACAATTCATGTTCTGGTTGCAGGCAGAAAGAATTGTTTCCTTGGCAACGTGTTAAAGGCTTGAGGGTGCAAACAGAATTGGCAGAGGTGAATATATGCCTGGTATTTTAATGTTGTATATTGGTGTGAGAGAAACAAATTCTCTCCGATGCAAATGGCATGTTTTTATTTAACACAATTAATGCATAAAAATGGGGAAAATATCCCTTTGGAGGTGGGACACAAAAGCAGAAAATGGGTCTAATGACATGACACTTTAGCAGATAAACCCCTGCTAAAGATTTGCATAATGAATCAATGTGGACTGGAATTTGTACAAACATATGCCACCTAAAACTTAAATAAATATTAAAGCAATTTGTTGTGGACATATGATTCTTGACCCTGGTCCCTGGAGAGCTACAACATGCGTGGGTTTGCAATGCACCTGAGCACACAGTCAAGTTCGTTAATGTGCTACTTTGTCCTGGGTATAATACCATTTTCCAGATGTTATGCTACAGCTTCTCTGGCCCCGTCCTTCCCTTTTGTTTTATTCATAATTCACAATCAATTAAATGACTTTCTGTGGTTCATTGGGGAAAAAAATCACTATTGGACCTATTGTCTGAATATACTCCGCCATATGATACAATGTTATCTACACTGGTGGTGGTCTGACTTGAGACAGTTACCTTCCTTATCAGTCAAATATACTCCCTAAGGGTTTCTAATCAGGATGGTAGAAAGCTGCCTGAAGTGTTTTTTTGTAGTGCGTGGGAAAGGATTGTGTTATCTACTAATTAAAGAATGTGGCTGCAACTAATCAGATAACTAAATTTTTGTTCATCTTGCCAGGGGAATTTTTACATCAGCCCTATGTCTGTTCAGGTTCTATTGACACATACGTGAAGGACCGCCTTTTTTTCCACGTGCGACACACCGGCTATATAAAACCCTACAATTGAGGGAGCTGCGCTCAGCCCTGGTGTTTTGAAGGAAAATGAGTCGTTTTCGTTTGCAGCCTTTCTCTGGAATTGCTTTTTGTTCTAGTCTGTTAACATTACCCCTTGAAGATCTGTTTCTGAAGAGACATCACAATAAAAACTGGTCGTCTATTGGCTGATTTTTATTAACTAAAATTTTTTTGTATGAAAATGCCACGGTCCAAGAAGAACAACCGCCGAGATAAGGGTAAGGCCGGTGCACGCAGCTGATGAAAACGACACAGAGAATTCTGGGTTATGTAGTCTTTGATACGGCCGTCTGAGGCAAATGTTGTGTACGCCATGTGAAACAAAACTACAGTTTCCTTTATTGTGCTCGTGATTGTCTTGAACGAAACGAATAATAGTTCCAGTTTACTCTTACCCTGTTTTGAAAACAATAGTATAGGTAATATGCAGGGAAAAGATGATAATTGTTTTTACATCAAACTGAGTATAATGTAGGTATTGGCATATAAACAATGTCATCGTAAATAGAATGTAGATGTATAAGACGAATTGATTTTTAACTGGTGATGATTTTTTCGGGTTTACGATGTAAATCGCAGATGAGTAAGAATGTAGTAAGAATATCGAGACTCAGCTGGAAAGGCAGTAAAACGCATTTGTCCAGTGACACCTTCACATGGCAAACTTCTTTTCATTTGAAAACTCAATCGTCTGTCATTGTGTTCTGCTGCGGATCCACAACCATTGTTTTATACATCTTAAATGCATGCATGCATGCATGTATACAATGTGCGCATTTTAATGATATTGTACCCTGACTTGTATGAAAAACAATGTAGTATCAAACCAGGTTCGCTTGATTTCTGTCCTGTTATGTGTAATTAAATTGTAATTTTGGGGTTTCCTTTGAACCCGACACAAAAATATGTCTAGATTGAGTAGTAGCTGTTTAAGGTCACCATAGGTTCGCGTTTTAAAACAAATTAACTCATTTAAAAACAATTACATACGTACACAAAATACATTCAGATGTTACAATGAAACTAATTTCTTGTACACTGTTGGAATAGATGTATCATCAACAGATACGTAATTACATGAAAGCGATAGTTGTCGTTTTAATTATGATTTTTCTTTTTGTCAGTGTGGCATACCCTTGTTTCTGAACACTAAACTGATTGATTAAAAAGTTGCCTGTGTTAATAAGTACTGTGCTCGACTGTTTTTATTGACACAGTCGAGCTCAGATCATCTGCCCTTCAAAGTGGAAAGAACAGAGTTTTCCAGAATGCCCTTGCCAGCTCAGTTGATAAGTGCACCAAAAGGTTTTCCGATGTGATATTGCTACCTTGACAAGGCAGGCAGTTTCTCAGACCATGTTGGGAGTATCACTGGAAATTACTGAAGTAATAATAATAGTTATTCTATATAGGGATTTAACCTGTGTGGGTCAAAGGGCTTGTTTTGCCCTGTGAACACTCTTGTTTCTGCGTGGCCCAAACTAAGGAAAGGCTGTATGCCCAAGGCATTTTCTTACTTCTGCACTGTATTTTCTATAGTATCTCTAAGTTGTTCAGCATTAATATAAACTTTTTGGAGCAAGTTGTGCTTTTGCGTAATGGCAGATTGGTGTAGCAAAGCCCTTGATCTCCAGGCATTTCACATGAAATGGGTGCTGCATTTGTGCACAAACAGCCAAGTGTCTAGAATTTTCACAGGTGTATGTGTAGGTAAAACATGGCTTTGTTTTTCGTATTAAGTGCTTTCTTACAATAAAATAGGCTTTCTATGAAAAGTTAATTCTCAGTGCTTGCTTCATCACTGTTCTTTTCCTGTGTATGTGTGCAGGGGGACCACATGGAGCAGGGCAGCCCTTCAGCGATGAGGACGTCTCCCCGGAGACCCTCAGTCACTGTAGCAGCCTGAGTGAGGCGGCTGAGGAAGGTAAGCAGCCTCCTGCTTGGTGGTGAGCTCAGAGGTGCAAGGATACCCATGATTGGTGCAGCCTGACATGGGGCTCAGACCCAGCAGAAATCCAACCACACTGAGGGACAGAACTGGCTCGTTTGATGAACAGAGAGGGATCCATGCACCCAAACCCACTGGTTCTGCAGAGCAGTCAGTGCTGGCTTCTAGACCGTGGCTGTTGCTGATATTTCATGTTTCTTTCACTGTTTTCAGTGACAATTATTGCTATTTTTTTATCAGTGTTAAAAGCAGTATAAAATCTTTGATCATTTGCTGCAGATGTGTCCTCTTTGCAGGAGGAGATGGGACAGATGACTTGGCACAGGAGGACTTTAAGTACAAGCTGACGGGATACATCGAAAGCACCGTGGACAAGAGGCGAGTCAGGCGTGGGGGGGTTACTGCTCCCAAGGGGCAGACCTGAATGAACCCGTCAAGTACCTAGTGAAACAAATAAAGTTTATGTACTTGGACACACTCACACATACACACTCACACACATACACACATGCATTACTATAAGTAGTCTTAACTTTGAGACTCATGCCACACTTTTTTTTTTTTTTTTTTTTTTTTTTTTTTTCCCCCCCTGTATATGTTTAAAGGGAATTTGGGAAATTTTTATAATATTATTTTTATTTTTATGTTTTTATTTTTTTTTTTTGGTTTT
>JABJVR010000052.1:10949872-10997180 GCA_025773905.1 Chitala chitala
CACACATACACACATGCATTACTATAAGTTGTATTAACTTTGATACTCATGCCACACTTTTTTTTTTTTTTTTTTTTTTTTTTTTCCCCCCCTGAATCTGAGTAACTGGAATATGGGACATTTCTCTAATATTAATGTTATTTTTAAGATTTTATTTTTGTATATTGGTTGTATTGATCTGTTTTAAAAGCGTTTTCTTCATCTTTGTCTCAGTGCTAAGACAAGGCAAGGTGCTCTTGATAGATTAAAAACTGCCATGGCAACCAAGATCTTGCATGAGTTTATCCTGGAGAGACGGATGATGATCACAGAGAGCGTTGAGCGCAGCATGAGGAAAGGTATTGCATCCTGGGTCGAGAAGCGTGCAGCATGGCTGGTTAACCTTAGATTGCCTTCTGGCAGAATGGTTGACACCCCCAATTCACCTGATTGATCAGGTAAAGGTGAGGAGCAGCATGCAGCAGCTTCCTTGGCTGGCCTCCTGTGCATCCAGCTGGGATCCGGCATTGGGAGCGAGGAAGTCTTTAAGGCGCTGAAGCCTGTCTTCAAAACCATTCTCATGGACAGGACCGCCTCTGTGCAAGCGAGAGGAGCGGTGAGCAGAGAAGACTGTCTGCTTTATTTTGAGTTATCGTGTGCCCACCTTGTGTGTTAATGTAGCTAATCTGAGAGAGTGACCTCTTGGCTGTCCTTTGTGCCAAATATACTGTAAATCACTTTTGGTACTTTCAATTTCTTCTTTTGAACAATGTCATGCCCTTACTTTTGGTTTTCAGAATTTGTTTCCTGTCTATTTTTAGTGTGCAAGAAGTTTGGGAGTATGTAGTCTGGTTGCTGAAGATGATGTATTGGTAAGAGCAGCATGACTCTCTTCTCACCTACTTTGACTTATCTATACATTTGTTTGAATTCTTTCAGTCTTGATGTTTCCACATGTGCCTCTTCAAGATTAGTTACCAGATCTGAGTAAGATGTGGCTGTGGGAATTTGGAGAGTGTGGCATTTGACGTGACCCATTTCACAAAGACAAATGAGCAAGGATGTGTCTGAACATATTGGTTTTTGGTTACTGTCTTCACCTTTGGTACAGATTGTAGAGAATGGCACACTTTCCACAGCTTCACCGTGCATCAGACTCCACCTGTCTAAGCTCTGCATTCAGTGGGGCTTTGGCCTTGTCTTAAAACGATCAGCACCTCCAGCTCAGTTGGTTTATAACCGTTGCTTTTTTTGGTCTGGCTTCCATCCACATTGTTAGTTTACCACACTTGGGGATGTGTGTGGGTGTGGTGGAGACCATGGAGATCAGTGCTTTCTTCTCATAGGAGATGCATGCCACTATGAAGTGCTTGGAGGAGGTCTTCAGTCAGTCCTACAGGGAGAGGAAAGTCCCGCACCAGACTTCTGGTCCTCAGGTCACTGCACTTCACATCAGTGCCCTGCTGTCCTGGGCACTGCTCCTGACTACCTGCACTGGAGCTCACCTGACCATGATGCTCGTGAAGTAGGTCATGGTCCCACCAGCATTGTTATGCTGCAGTCAGATGTCTGTCCTGAGATAGTCATGCACCTAGCAGAGGTCTGTCCATGCCGGATGTGATACTATATATATATTTCAATCTATGCTGAATGAGGAATAGCAAACAAGGGCTTTCAGACGTTTGTGGTGTGAATCACTAATTAAGGAGAATAAGACTTTTAAAGTCTGTGGAGATTACCATATTATGCAGTAAATCACTGACTGGCTTAGCAAAATTGGAACCAATGATCAGTGAAAAACTCAAACCCGTTGCTGGCTGAAGATGATGACGTCAGTTCCACCCAATGTCCTATGGACACCTTTGTTTCCCATCATTAATAACATGTCACAAAAAAAAGCTAATATTAATGGGTGACTGCAGTGAGCACCACACGCATCTATCAGTGTTTATGAAGTCATCACAGCCTGACGTTTCCCGGGTGAAACGCTTTGCCTCGTGTGTGAAGGCACTTGCCCAGGCTGCCTAGTCTGCTGGAGTGTGACGACGTGGGCATGAGGATTGCCGTAGGGGAGACCGTCGCCCTGCTCTTTGAACTGGCCCGTGACACTGATGCTGTGAGACGCTGCCCCGTCTGACCTCGTCTGCCTTTCAGTCACATGGGGGTTTGGTGGGGAGGGACTGTGTCTCTGGGGAGGGGTTGTGGCATATTGTCTTTACATCGCTCTTGTTCTTTTGCTCTGTGAAGGAGTTTGAGTACGAAGGCCTAGAGCGGTTACGTGTCCGCCTGAGCGCGCTTGCTACCGAAGGCAACAAGCACCGTGCCAAGACTGACAAGAAAAAGCAGAGATCTGTCTTCAGAGATGTGCTGCGGGCTGTGGAGGTAAGGAGCGTGTGTAATGGCCAGACAGCGGTACCACACCTGTGTAATGTGGGTGCTTACTGCTGGTATACCAAATATGGCGGTTAAAATAAAATTTTCCAACCACTGTGTGCATTCATCACCAGATGTTTTAGAATTGGAGAGATCTTTGAAATGGAATGTGTAAATTTAAAAAATTTTTTTTTTTTTTTTATTTAATGTCCATTTCATGAATGAGAATTCCTAAGATATTAAGTATGGAAGGCTGAATTCAGGTCTTAAGCACAGTCTCAGTCATGCTTAGTCTACGTCACTTTCGCTTGATGTTCGCGGTTGTAGGAAAAGAACTCGGTTGTTAAACAAGGAGTGGGCGTGTTCTTGTTAAACATCGTGCTGCACTCCTGGCATCGGGCTGTTCCAGACGTGGTCACTATGCCCACTCCGGCCTGAGGTCCACTTTGCTTCCCGTGCAGGAAGGTCACTTCCGGACTGAGACCATCCGTTTTGGCACTGAGCGCGTGTGTGTTGACAGCTGGGTGAGGAAGAGGACCTATGAGGCCTTCAGGCAGTTTGTGGGTTCTGGAATGAACTACCATCTGCAGGTGAGCATGTGCTGATGATTCTGTAACCAACACTGTTTCTCCCTTCTGTGCTGTAATATTTTATGTACACGTTCTCTTACCACCACCACCCCCCCCTTAGGCAAATGAGTTTATCCGTGATGTGTTTGAGCTGGGCCCCCCTTTAATGGTTGATCCATCCACACTGAAGGCAATGAAGATCTCGCGCTTTGAATGGGTAACCCCCCCCCCCCCCCCCGCCACAAGCTATTAATGTAACATTATGAACTATACTGCTTAAATAGACTTAAATTGGGGAAACTAATTAACCTCATGTGACGTGGTCTGAACTGTCACGTTTCATTAAATTAAGGAGTGAAAGTGAGATATAATGTAGGTGCTGTAATAATGAATGAAGGTTACCTAATGTTCAAGCCTGTGACAGCAAACGCCCTCTCTTACAGCACCTGTACAATGCTGCCAATTGCAAGGCTCGGACCAAGGCCAGGAGCAAGTTCAGGGACAAGAGGTTGGATGCGGGAGAGTTCTAGCTCTGTTTTAATACCACCATTTTAAAGGTTCCCCCACCTTATGGAATGCTGTTAGATTTATGTAGCATACAAGTGTCTGTCTTTATATACAGTGCTTGTGCCTAATGGGTTTTGTTATGAAATGGTAACAAATCTGTTATCCCTAACATTCAGCGTTCAATTGTAGTGTTAAGCTGTTCATTGATGTTAAATGCTTGTACCGTGTGTTCCACAGTTTGAGCTGTACTGTTATGTGTAAGAAAATGAACATTGCAGTAAAAAAATTAGCTGGTGAATTAGTTCAGTGTCCTACCTGACCCACAAGTCTTTTGTATCTGTGAAAAAACTTTCCAGTGTGCTCATTTTAATGTGTTTGTGTAAAGCGGCCCCTTCAAAACTCAACCATTTAAACAAGTATGTCACACTTGTATACGTACTGGAGAATACACAGTGACTGACCACCTATACTCATTGGCATGCTGAACTATGGGAGTCGTTGACCACTTTTCAAGCCTTGAGTGTGATATGTTATACAAAAGATGATTGTTCATATTGGCAGAAAACAGTTTTACCTGTATAAATGGGCCTTCTCGTTAGATCCGTTAGTGTTGCTATGGAAATCAAGTGCAACACCCCCACCATTAAGTATATTTCGGTAGAAGAGACTGAGGTACATTCAGATTGCGTCTCAAAAAACCCCCAGGGGCACCCTGTAAAAGTTCTGCTGGTGTCATTGCTCTGTCATGTGACATTCTGTAGAATTCTTCAGTTATATTTTAACTGTCATAAGCTGCTAACTAAGAAACCAGTTTGCGTAGGACCAAAGATGTAATTAACTTTAGATTTAAAGGTGTATATAGTTTAAATGCTGTATGTTTTGTTTTAGATGTGATGTATGTACATGTAGATGTCAAAATTTGCTTTAGAAGTAAAACAGACTGCTGCCAGGAGAATAAAATGGTTTTTAAATTTATTATTTTTTTTAAGATAGACCTCAGCTTTCATTTTGTGGCCATGGGTGGTTGCCTTTAACAGAATTAGTCTAATAATAGTGTTGTACCACTGTCTATGGATAGGTGATTAAACATCTCATTTAGCACCAGGATTTTAAGCAACTGTTAAAACTGAACTTCAGAGTAACTGTGTTAGTGAAATGCAGCCTTCCAGGGATTCTTTCACAACAGCTGCACTGTCTCTCACTTGGCTATAAGATGTTCCTGTAAATTTAATTCAAAGTCTTACAGGTTTTTCATTAAACAGTTCCTTCAGAGTTACACAGATGGCACCAAAGCTCAGCGGCTACTCAAGCTCTAAGGGCCAAAGATGACCTCATTTTAAGGTGTGGGGGTGAGGTTTCTTATGCTCATGAGAACTTTAGCAAGCCCTCAGGTTTGGGAAACTGTCACAAGTGAAAGTCACTGCACTTCTGACTGATTTTGCTACCTTAAATTTCATCCAAATAAGCGGAGCAAAAGATGGATCACCCCACTGGAAGTGAAATTACCCCTGTAGGCTGATGTGATTGGACACTGGGGAATTTAATTTCTCACCAACTATAAGTAGCATTTGGACACATGCAGACTAGAAGGTAATGTGAAATCTAGAGAGAACCAAGCAGTGTGGAGGGCTCAGACTCTCCCATAAAAGTGCTCACTTTGGGGGGGGGGGAACAGAACCTCCCTCCCTTCAGTGTGGCACAGCCCCCCCCCCCCCACCATTTCCCAGCCCTGCACGCAGAAACCCGATATTTTGCCTGTCGTAGCCAAAATTCAGTGTTACAGGGATTACCAAACTACGAGCAGTCAGACTGGAGTCTGGGTCCCATGCTCGTTCACTCACGCATTTTTTTTTCTCAGCTTTGAAGCTGGCTGTTTGATGAATCCCTCAAATTGTTTTACTTCAGTGACAAGGAGGTCTAATGTACATCTGAGCTGTTTATATACAGAACGCTGGTAAGTAGTGCAGAGGATCTAATTAGGATAAGGATTTTATAGCTCAGAGACAAGATTTCATCTGAATTATCAAAAAAATATATATTTTTGTAATTCTGTTTTAATTTAAAATTATTCTAAAGAAGCTATTCAGACAATTTACATTACACTTTAACACAGGCTAATTTATTTTGGATTGCAGCCAGGGGGCGCTGTCTGAATTAATGCAAAGAGGCTGGCTGGTCTTTTTCATAACTGTTTACTAGTCAGTGTGCTCTTTATGCGCTGCATTTTTAATTTTGATCTTGGCACAGATTTGGTGAATGCCAACATGGCGGAACAGGAATTCTTAAGGGTATTGGGAGAACATGGTAAACTGTCTCAGTGTGTGAATTCCACTTTCAAGGTGTGACAGATTTCTAGTAGACAAGGACAGAGGTGAGGGTCAGGACAGTAGGAGCAATATGCACTGCTGTGCCCAGAAGTGGGGCAGCTGGGGACCATGTCTTCAACTGGATGGGCAAAGATCTTCAGCTCTCTCTTTTGTAGTTAAAAATTCCACAGAAATCAAAATGGGTTGGATTTGCGCTGCATGCTGAAATTAAATTAAATTTCCTCAGTTTGGGGTTCAGCCACCAGGCACCCAATTATTTATTATTTATATATAATTATTTATATAATTTTTTAATGATCTCCTCATTGTTGGTGCAGTGGTCCTTGAAACTGTTTTCACTTTTAGGAGTTATGACTGCAGTTTCACTGGATGTGGACAATTCAGATGAAAAGAGAAAGTTGTGCAAGGCTGACTTGCTGACTAACATACACAGTATGAACTTCAGTACTGATCCTGGAGAGCTGAAATCAGGTGAGGGTTTCTTTTGGTGTGTTTTGGTTAAAAAGTCCCATAATCCTTAAACCAATTAAAAAAAAATTATAACAAAACTGATGGCACCTCAGTTGACTTCAATAGAGCTGGTATGACTGTGGGTATAAATGTATCCATGTGTGTCAATTAGAGTATAATAAAAAAAAAATAGCATAAAGACGTGTAAACAAAACGGGAAAAAAACCGACCAACTCTTAGTTTGTAATGAACCTCAGGAGCCAAAATGTTCTCACCCTCCAAACGGAGACCTGCTGAAACGTGTCAGTACACACATCTGACACCATCTGGCACAGTACTTTTCCGCAGTTCCCACGGAGATCGCATGGTCTGCTGGTCGCTACGAACGATAAGCCTGCTGCTTAACACATCACAGAAGTGCTGCTTTTACACGTGGGCGATCACAGATTTCAGCTAAGCTCACTGGCAGTGTGTTTTCTCTTCACCGTAAGTGTGTGACGTGGTCGCGTGGTCATCAGCCTTCGGTGTGTAATGTTTGTCTGTTTTAAGCTGGTGCCATTAAGCCCTTTCTCTGATAGCTGGGCCTGCACCAACATCTGACAGCTGAAATTACTTTGCAAGTTTTATTCACTGTATAAGGCCTAAAAATTATTTTACCATTAAGAAGATGGATTAATATCACCACAGGTGATCCAATCAAATCTCTTGGAGAATTTCATAGCCCCAACAAATAATGGTGCACAATACTTTGTCAAACCACAACAATCAGCCTTGATTTAGTGTAGGGCATCGAACACTAAGCATGCAAACTGCTTATTAATTGTGTCCCTTGTGCGTTCATTAATAAACACTCAACTTCTCACTGCAGACGTCGGCTGAATAAATGTTGCCCTCGTGGCGTGTCCTCCTGTGCCCCGCCTTGAAACACGACAGGCTGCATCACATCCCACTTCTGCCACCGTCCGTTTCCCCGCCCCGTGTTCCTGCATGGTTAAAAATAGATGACGTGTGCAGAGCCTGCGACAGAAATTTCACTTTGTTCAAGCTTCAGTGAATAAAAGGGGGGGGGGGGTGCTGGATCAGCCCACACAGGCAGCACTCCGTCCCACATCACAGAATGGCACTGATGTTGTTCGGCACAGGTGGCTGGCAGGCTGTGTACTGTGCAGACTGCAACAGGGGCGTAAGTCTGCCAGGTACCCAGGGAAGCAGGAGAGGGCTTTGACTGCACTGTTTGCCCAGGCACCTCTATGCCAGTACACCAGCTTGTTGGAGAAACAAATTAGTTCAGAGTTAATGTATTCACATGCCTATCGTGCCCAGAGCTGAACTATCAGCCCAAAGTCAGCCCCCAGCGGACAGCGCGTGATGGCACCTGGGAGCCCTGGCATCTGTGCCAGCTTCCGCTTTGCAGCAAACAAACAGTCACGCCGCATGCGGACAGGACGACAGACGGCTCCGGGCACGAGCGGTAATCAGCGGCGGTCTCTGCGCTCATCAGCATGTGGAAAGCAGCATGTCCGTCCTCACCTTCAGCGTGGCACATTCTTGTCATCTGTACGGCCGTCTGGGTAAGCTGACACTCCTTATCTGGCTTGTCCCAGCTCTGCCCAGGAGTTCCCCAAAAGCAGCCCCCCGAGAAGAGGCAAGCCAGGCCCCACCTCCACACAAAACAGGTGACTATACCATGTCTTCAGAGGAGTCCATTAAGACCCTCAGCCTACAAGCCAACCCGATGCTGGTTTCAAGGAGACGTTCAAAACCAGACTGTGGTCCTCTGGTCAGTGACAGCTTGTCCTGCAGAGGATGTAACAGCTGAGCTCATGTCCCTCACCCTCTAATTCCACTTATAATAGTTGTATGTCATGACTTTTATAAAACATCAATAATTCTTTTTCCACATTTGAACAATTGTATCATTACATAACTCATAAACTCATAAGACAATGTGTCTGAAGATCAGATCTGAATGATCTTTTCAATTTGAATTTCAGCAGACTGTCTTTATTTAGGTAATGCTGCATGCTGACACTGCCACCGAGCCTCTGATACTGTCCCGTTCCTGTGACATCAAGCCCTCTCGGCGAGGAAAGATGTGGTGACAGTTTCCGGCACAAACCACCCCCCAGTTTAAGGATGACCTGGCAGAAACACCTACATTAATCATGTCCTATCACACGTGTCCCTAAGGCCAGGTTACAACAACACAGATATAAATAGGGCAAGCTATAAGAAGCTGAAATCAGAGAGTGTGCTGAGAGAGAGATTAGATAAATACCATGAAACCACCACCCAGCCACTGAATGGAAAAAGCAATAAAATTACAACACAGGAGATATAAGAGCAGGTCTGCCTTAGGTGGTCCACATGATGGAAATAGGGCTTTGGGCTGTTGTCTGTATCGCCTGCTCCTACAACCACGTCTTTTATTTTTTAACAGAATGTAAGAAGCTAAGCGGTGGGGGAGGACCCTGTGCTGGAGATGACCCCCCCCATGCACAATAATGGCTTTGTGCTTTTCCCCCCTCTGCCATGTGCTTCTGCAGGACACCTGGAGACTGTCCTGTGTGGGTGCAAGGACGCTGAGAGGAGCTGGTCTCGGCACGGCCGCTGGGCCCTCCTTATCGCGCTCATTATTGTCCTGGCTGTTGTCCTGGGCACCAGCCTAGCCCTGTCCTCCTACGTGCTCCATTTAATAGGTAAACTGGTCCATGTCCTGTCCAACACAATATAGGTGACCTACCTGTTCCACTGTGATAATTGTGCAAATCAAAATAAGTCCAAATACAGGAAGGAATCTGAAAACCATACAAGAGACTTGCTGGAAATTAAAACTGAAATTGAATAAGTAATAAATTGTTTGTCAGCATGGAATTAGTGATCTAATATTCATAATATTCATCTAATCAAGGCAGTCAAATCGAGCCAAACAATGTTCTCAGTGTGGCTGCTTGCCAAAGACAGTCATCAAAGCTCGTTTTCTAATAATTATCTGCAAAACTGTCAGCTCAAACGGCTGAGAGAATGGATGCGCTGTCAGGCAGCGATGTGGAGAGGAGGTACCTGGAGGAGGTGAAGCTGTGGAGGGCCCTGATGGAGAGGCGCCTGGCACCGTCGGCAGGCTTCACCAAGTGAGCGGCACCGTGGGCGCCCTGGGGCTGCCCCAAGCTGGGCTTGCCAGGGCGGCGTCTCCGCATTTGGGTTGGTTTGTTGAGATCCTGTCAGGAAACAGCTGGCGCGTGGCCCCGGGTGGGCGGAGCCTGCCGAGCCGCTGTCGCTCCGTCTGTACTTTCCACCTCTTCTTCTCACAGAAGAGACTGACAGCAGATGGGGCTTCTTACTGTAACCATGGAGGACAGGCAAAATGTCACACTCACCGGAAACAGATCGCAATTTGTACGTTTAATATTGAATAGTACTGATTAATATATATATATACACACACAGAACCATTTTTTAAACAGATAAAAAAGGTTTATGGAGGGTTGTGCATAAATTGTTTCCTGGATGCTTTTCTTTAACTTATTTGGTTGATGTATAACGAACACAGTGTGCTTGTTCCACGCAGTGTGTGAAACGTCTTGCTCTGGTGTTTTTTTTTTCCGTTTTGCACAATGCGCTGGGTCAGGCTGCCAGTCTACCCTCAATACTGAAATATAAATATCTCATCTTATAAACCGGAGCAGCATAGGGCTCACCATGTAATAGTAGGATATGGACATAAATCTGACTCGCTGTGCTGTGCGTGTGCGTGTGCGTGTGCGTGTGCGTGCATACCCAGCTGTGAATTGGTACCCTGTTTATGGTGCACCCTGTCTCAAATGAACTTGCAAACGTACACTGACACCCAACTGGTAAGCAGTTAGCAGATAAAAAAATAAATGTTATACGCTGTTAAAACTGTGGCATTATTTCTATAGAAGAGTGTATCTCAGAATGAGAGTGTATAACAAAATTAAAAATTGCTTATTAGTAACAGAAGTGGAACTGACACCTCTTTGTTACAGACCGTAAATGCACCCTAATCCAAAGCACGTTGCGGTGCTAACGTGGTTTAGACACTGTCAATAATCAGGATAAAGAAGTGCGTGGTTTTTTTTATATATATATAAAATTCGTACTTTTAATGATACGTGTGGCACAGCCGTGGATTTATGTTTCCACCAGATGGCATAATTTCACCGCTCAAATTTGAACATCTTGCTATCTTGCTCAATTTGTCGTGTGTATTTTGCTCTGTGGTTATTAACGGAACGGAGCAGTTACCTTTGTTTTAATACGCAACACATTTAAATGTAGGAGAAAAAAAACTGTTATTGATAAAAACATCTTTAGATAAGATTTCAGATGTGCATGCATTCCCGTTCCTACATGAAATCCGCACTTTGAAACACCTGTCACATCTCCATGTACTAAAATTACTACTTTATGAAAGGCACGTTCTCATTCATGAAATCTTGCACATCATTATCATTAAACACACACCCACCGGACGTAGGCACCCCCAAAAATAATACAATGGCACAATGTTCAGAAAACAATCCTTATTTTTTAGAGCTCACTTATTAAGTCATTATCCACTTAGTTTTCAAGTCAAGCAACGTGTACTGTTGTTTTATTAGTTTCCTGATAGTATTTATCAATAATAATAATAATAACAACGTTTTTGAGCGCGTTGTAAACACTGGTTTCGATACCAGCCCATACTGGTGATGGCTGAAATACGGCGAACAGGGTAAGTGGCCGGGCGGAGCGGCTGTTAACCAGATGGTACACAGTGTTAGGGTGGTGAGCGATACGAGTGTTCAGAGACCCACTTATTCACCGTTAGCATCACACCCACACATATCAGTCTTCATTGTAGTGAAGGTTCATGTATAATTTAAGGCATTTATTTATCAAAGAGCTCTTTAGGACGCAAATATGGTTATTAATCTATGACATTCTTGATTTTTGTCCAGATGAAAAATTGATCAGTTATGAATAATGGATTCGCGCTAAGAAATGAGTCCTATTTCATATAAAAGTGTTGGAAAAATAACAAACGGTAAGTGAAGTCATGCAGCAAATCACAGCTACGCCGAGGAACCTGGATATGGGGTAACGGACTTCAGACTGCGCTGCGTCCCTTTGCCAAACGACCCCAAGAATAAAGCACCGGGCTTAGATGCAAACGTTTACTGAAGGACGAGCTTTCTATTTATAAACGCCCTTCAATCTGAATAACCAGACATCACGAAAAGCAAGGTGAGCTTATTCCGAGGAGGCCGACCCATACGCATAAAGAGCTGATCCTTTTGTATCAGACATCATTTACGGGCCTGTAAAACTCACCCTTTATTTTTACAGCGAGAATCGCCTAAACACTGAAGAGTGCGTGATGATCGCTTCATCGCACGTCGCTTTTGTGTGCTTCTTTGACAGTTTATTAGAATGTTGTGAATGAATAACTTGCTTGCAGTCTGCTTGTTTGTGAGGGCAGTTTTATATTTCTTTTGGGATTTGCTATATCTTTAAGGCACTGAGCTGATGAGTAGAGGGTTATACATACATAGCCTATATATACAGAAAGGGTCATTATATGTAAGACTCACTTTAAACAGCTGTGTTCCTTTAGTATGAAACCTGTCACCTGTCCCCTTTGTCCTGTGACCTCACTGTTTCAGCCCTGACACATTTTGACCTTTGCTGTATTGCCACCAAAGAGCATATCAGTTTTCCACAGCCTTCAGAATGTTGCTGGATGAAACACGGAAAGTATTTGAGAAGAAACGCTACCACTGCATCTTACTGGGACGCCCTTGGTGACCTGTCAGCTGGTATTGACAATACAGTCTGCAAAAGCGGTCTTAGTCTTGTCCCAATCATGCCATTCAGGTTATTCTTCCTAGTTATAATGACTGTCGGGGAGAATTATCAGATTATATTTGCTGGTATTTCCCTCTGCACTCCAAACTAAACAGTTGTCTGCAAAGGTGTGCAAAAGCAGGCAGGTAAACACATCACTTAATCCTCATGCCATCCATCCAGATCAGAGTCCAGGGTGCAGCACTGAAAGGGCATTATGGGATGGATATACAGTGTAAGTTTAAAAATGGGTCTTTTAAAATGGGTTTTTAAATGAATACCTGATTAAAAATGAAGTTACTACTTATGTTGTAATCAGTGTTTAACACAATCACTACAAAGATGCTGTTATTTGTTGTGGTGAATCACTTTATGGAAATGATCTGAATTATCTCTTTCAGTTACATGGTTGTAAAGCATGGTTAGAAGCATGGCAATTTCCCAAATTACAGTTTGTTAGTGAATATCTTTTTGCAATAACATTTCTTTAGGTGTGAGCTTTGATACCTTTATTTTGATTTACAAACTAAATCTTGTTTGTATTATTTCAACACATCGATTTAACATCAATTTTGATATTAAATGTTCATGACTGTACTTACACCCCTGTAGGTTATGCAGTTGGGGAACAGGTGAATGGGGTTTGTCCCAGTGAACGGGATATAAGGAGGGCCAACAGAATGTGCAGTACTATGGAATGTTGTGTTGCAAAGTACACATAAATAGATATTAATTACATAATTGTTTGTTAATTAGGAAATTTGTGTTTGAAGTGTTATAGATCATTACAATAATGGGTTGGTTCTTTTTTTTTAGTGCTTTAGTTATATTTGGAAAGAGTTGTTTTGAGGTTTAACATGGGGTGGGAATTATTTTTTCCCACTCAAACTAATGAAAATAGTTTTGCCATTTATATTTTTTCAATTGACATAAAAACAAATTACAAATGTAAATCAGTTAATTGCTGTTTAGACAAAAAACAGAAACTCCACATTAGTATCTATGATAATAAAATGTCAACACTTCCATAGATCTGTATAACACGTTTCACATCACAAACTGTTAAATGTGTCTTCAAATGTCTAAAATGGATGAATGTAAAACTGTCACTTTACAGGAACAAAAGGTCACCCACAGCATGGTGCCCAGGCACGATAAAACTAACTCTACTGTCTTTCTTCCCCAGGATTCTTAAACAAGAAGTGGAAATCATGTAATCTATTAACCTTTGCCTTCTTATTCTTGACTGCTCTCTGCAATTCATGATTAGTGACACATCCTAATTAGTCTGTGGTTCAGGAAGGCATTTCTGCTTGTAAATCATAACTCAGAACTTGCATGCCCTTTAAACGACGTCATGTCCTTCAGTGATTTACAGTTAGTGAATGCAAAAGGTCTGGCGTATCTTTCGGAGAGTCCGTCCACCGGGTGCTCACTGGAGGCCAATCCGTCAGACTCTCTCTCTGTTCTACCACAGTTCACCTGGGTTCAAGTCTGTATTCGTCCAACAGCTCTATCTCAATAAAACACTCTACAGTGCGTCTGGCCTACACTGTGGCCAGGAAGAACAACAAAATCGATGGATAATGCTGCTGGTTTGAACTTCAGATGAATCCATTTGGCCCAGGGAGAAGCCGGGGGGAAATATTTAATACCCAGAACTGATTGTGTTAATGTGCTTCCTCTGTTCAACAGCACAGGGCACATTTCTGCCAAAACCGAGCCGACATATACGCCCCGATTCTGAGAATCCAGTTACATATTTGATTTTCTGTATAAAAGTCATCGGCTGTGCTCAGGTGTAGCAGTGAGCGTGCTGTGCTCTCTACGGACTGCAGGTCAGCATGGCGTTCCGCTGTGACACCCCCTCTCCGTGAGGCATGTGCACCCCCTCCCCCCCTCCATGGCTGCTCGCTCCAATACTGCAAGCACGACTCAACCTCAGTGGAGGCGGAGTAGGCAAAGGCCTGATGCTGGAACAATACTGAGTGGGTTTTAAACCAAGCAGGCAGTGGACACACGTCCACAGTAAGCAGAAGGTTGTAAGATCATTTGACACTGAGGTCAAATTTACTTGTGTGACATTATTTACCCTATTGGGTCTCCATAGATGAGTGTGACCCACAGAACATTCACATTTCCTTTATCTTACCGACGCTATATAACCATGCATTCAATATTACATATAAGACCAGCTGTTTTAGCTTCAGAAATATAAAGACTTTAGCTCAAGCCAATAGCAAAGTTGATATTTTTTCCACTGATTTAGGATGCTGATATTTTTAGGGTCAAACCTGCAGTGTTTGTTGCACCCATTAAATCCTGTGATGTATAAAAATGATTTTTTTTATGCAAATCCCTGTGCAATATCTTTTTTTTAATGGAAGAGTGCTGACATTTTCAATAATTTAGACTGATTCCTGACAAAAAAGTAGGTCTACTGACTAAATAATCTACTGAATTTATTTGTGTCAGGAAACATACAGTATTTTATGCTTTGGTTTCAACAGTAGAAACCCAGCTGTCAGTTACACCCTTGTGTGTCATATGCTGTAATTGACATAATTTTATCAGTTATAATATGTGTTACATTGTAGACCTGAGGCCATGCTCCTTTCCATGCCAGAACGTGTGATTCATGTGTAGTAACACTAACTGCTTGTCAAAATACATGCACAGCACAAGACAATGCGAAAGCGGTTACCGTGGTTTTCCAGTATTTGCATTAACAGGTGGCCTTCAGTCAACACCGGACTCAAACCGCAGCTTGAACAGCCGGACATGATTGGCCCCCATTTAGCCAGAAACCTGATGCAAATTCTCTCTCTTTTCAATTTATAGGATCTCCTCTCGTCTCCTGCTGAGGCAAACACAAAGAGAACATAAACAAGCGCAGGGAGCGCCGGTGGAAATAAACGCTCAGCTGTCTCACTGGGACACCGATTGTGAGCGATGACAGCAGCCACAGCCTAGGTGACAAACTGCGGCACAGAGCTGCAGAGTGCCTGATCTCAGCTTGTGTCCTCAGCGAACACGAGTCAGTCGGGTTCTCTCTCCACACAGCACTTGTGCTCAAAAAGCACGTAAGACACAGACATCAAAGTCTGCAACCAAGACAAGTTGCCATGTATATAGACGTATATTCATGGTTATTATTATTGTAAGATGTGATTTAGTTGCTTACTCGTGCAATTCTATTAACATCACTTGATGATTTGCAGTTGCTTATTCAGCTATGACTGCAGTGATCCAAGTTGGACCCTGGGAAAGTGGAAGGCATGAAGTATCAACAGAACATTTCACGCACAGTTGGGGTGTTCAGAGTCATCAGTCAGTCTGGTCCAGATATATGAGGTGGCAGGCTGAGTCACCGAGCCCCAGCCTCTGTGTTCACCACACAGACTTCTGCTGCTGTTTTGCTGATTTACAATGAGGAGCTTAGGGGAAACTGACAGCTAACTGAAGCTCTGAGATGCCAATCAGCCACTTTTCACCAGCTAAACAGCACACATACTTCAGTAATGCCGACAAACAGTCAGGTGATGTACCAGAAACAGGCACCGCCCACTCTGGACCAACAGTAATTATAATTCTGATGACTGACCAATGCTGATTTCGACACCCACATCAGCTGTCATATGAGGGCCGTTAACAAGGAGCTTAGATCTACAGTGAACACTGAGAAAAGCTTCCAGGAAACCAATAGATGATGACACTGCTGTATTACTGAACCACCATGAAACTGGGAAAAACAAGCCCATTTAAATGTTATGTCACTGCTTTCTGGCAACCCAGTAACCTTTATTATTAACTGTGAATAATTATGACGTACAGTTAAGGTTCTTCAGAAAGAACATGGACAACAGAACCCAGTAATTCACAATGCAGACAGGGACATCGCTACAGAGTTTTGGCATCATGAAAGGTATGTTAGATGTTGTATATTAAGATGTTCTAATTTTTGTGGTCCCCTGTCAGTCACAAACCCATGGGATTGTCCTAGCACCCCCCCCCCTTCACAGCACTCCTCCAGACAGTGACTGGACTACTTCCCACCACTGCTCCGCAGCACGCTGACTTCCTGTGATTTTTGCAAATCTCTAGATGCCTCTTTGACGCCACCATAAACCTCTTGACCCTAGACAAGGTGAACGAGTGCGTCTCCCTCTAATTGTGTTCCAAACTGTTGCAGGTAATTTCAGCAATCTGGAGAAACACAAAGGAATAACCTGTTTGGGTTCTGTGAGAGGAGTGTGCCATTTGTTTACAGCGGACGGCGCGCCTGTGCGTCACTCCCATTCTCCCTTAAACAGCGGCTGTTCCCGCAGCCCAATCGACAGATGGCTTTTCGCGGCTGGAAACGTGACTCACAAAGAGCCTCAGACGTGCAAATTGCACCGCTCTTTTCACGCTCTCAGCAAGAGACGAACGCCAACAGGTCCGCACCAGCCTCCTCCCTCACGGGTTTTCAAAACACATCATGTCAGTTGCTATTTGTTTTCTTATTAACTCCTGCAGTCATAAAAAGAACTAAGAAAACACATAAGAACCAACCACTCACCCAGTACCAGTTAGCTAATTTACCTA
Source organism: Chitala chitala (assembly GCA_025773905.1). Lineage (NCBI taxonomy): Eukaryota > Metazoa > Chordata > Actinopteri > Osteoglossiformes > Notopteridae > Chitala > Chitala chitala. The sequence continues at coordinate 10,966,512 of JABJVR010000052.1, forward strand.
ATTTCCCAGTTCTGGCCCCTGCCTGACTCGCTCACCTGTGTTTTCTTAAGATTTTATCCTTTTATGACCTTTCCTATCTCTATTCGTGTGCTTGTTAGGAATTCCACTTCAGCCACAGCTCCATATTCCTGCATTTTGAACACCCCTGTCCCGAGGCAGGCTTTTTAACTGAAAAGGCACAAGAGAGGGTGCCCAGCCAAGCAGCACCATCTGCACCCGGGCCTGCGTGGCGACAGCCTCACAGAAACTGCTGTGGCCCACAGGAGAGGACAACTCCTGGAGCTAGCCAGCACACAGGCCATGATTCCTGCACACACACACACACACACACACACACACACACACACAGGAGAAATACACTCCTAGAGTTAGTAAGGTCCCAGGCTACAATTTGTTGCACGCACACACACACAGGAGAGGACAATTTTTTGTGTCAGCCAGGACCCAGTCCACCATTCCTACTCATGTCCACATGCACAACCAGTGACAAGCACGATATTCTTCAGACACACAAAAAAAAAACAGAATTCCTCCGTAAAAGCCATTTCTGTCCATTTAACCTAATAATAATAGGACATAAAGGACAACTGACTGGAGACTTTGATGGTTATGTTCACATTACACCTATTTAGTATCCTTAGAGAATGCTAAAAATGCGTTAATCATGTAGTGTAATTGGTATTTTTTGCACTTTCTCAATGAACCATTTTAGATTAAACTCATTCAGTCTGTGGCTTTCTCACACACACACACACCTGTAATTAAATCACTTATGCATCGTGATTCCCATTAAAATAGCTCTGAAGCAGCTGCTTAGCAACAGTGGGTGCCACGGCAACCACACGGTCACCTGAAGGACATGGGGGTCATGGGTGACTAACAACTCCATCTCATGTGTAGGGGCATATCCAGCCTTTGAAGATATGCTTCATTAAATCACATTTGTGCATGTTGTCAAATTCAGGCTATTACTAACGTATGATTTCCTTAACGAGCTGTATTAGCTTTACATACATACCCTTTACTTGTGTTTGAACGTTTACCAAAATATAGCAATCTTAAAAACACTGTAAATGTTTGGATTTCAGTTTTGCTCTGCAGAAAATACATAAAAAGTGGCAGAAATCCAGTTGTAACGCATTTCAAAAACACTATGAATGTTCTAAGTGATAATGAGAGGATGATTAACAAGCTCATCTTCTCTCAGCAGCCATGGAAACCGGCAGCCACGCGTCGATCCTGGGCTGCATCCTCACTGTATGACGTTCACACTTCTGTGCAAATTAACGTCCTGCGCAAATGTCCTTTTGCATGCAAGAACGTGTGTCTCCATCTGGGCCTCGCGTGCCCAGAGCACGCCTCGGCCGCGTTCACGCTCCGCTGACCACACAGCGCTGTGAAAAGCGGCTGTGAGGTGCAGCACGCTTTTTACATGAAAGCACCACAATGCACACATTCTCCTGCAGCGTCAGCTCCTGCCTTAGACCCCACGCTGAAGTTCAGATACGACCCACTTGCGTTTTCTTACAGACGATCAGGCTGAATGAGATGCAGCGGGTATGTGGATCTGCCATCCACATGGAGATGTTGGTCGATTAAAAAGGCAGGCTGGCCCATACAACAAGCAGCTTCGCAGTTTGGTCTTGGAAGCAGCTCAGCTGTACGGGTGGCGGGTTCACGCCACACCACATTTAACAGCAACGTCAGTGTGGATAGAGCTGTAATGTTAACTTAAAATCACAGTCGGCAATGAGTGGGCAGGGGGAGAGGGTTAGGATTATAGCACTGAAAAGAATTTTACAAAGGCATTCCAATCCAGAGAGGACACTTCACTTCATTGTGTGAGAGAAATTCCTGCAAATAAAATATTTTGGATGTTGCCTCTGGTATCCGTTTAGTGTGTGTCATGGCACAAAAAAAAAAAACCTAAGTCAGTCTGGGGGCATTTGCAGTGGTACAAATAAAATGCTTTCATCCATTTCTGGTCCTTGCTAAAGTCTTAGAGCTGTGAGGCTTCCCAGCTGCCTGAGAAACCTGAAAAGGACACGAGAAACCTGCAAAGGACATGATGATCACAATAGGCCGATTTTGTGTGTGCACACAATTCCACTAGGTCTTTGTCCTTCAAGCTTAGTTTGGAACTGTGGTCCAGGCTGAGGTCCGCCCAGCCGTCCTGCAGACCCGTGAAACAGTTCTGGTGCAGTCATGATTCAAACAGAACCGCAAAAGAAGCGATCACACCTTTAGCAAAGCATCTTTATTTCAATGTTTTTTTTTTTTTTTTTGCCTGAGTTCAGATAAAAATAATGTGCTGCTACATGGCTACAGCCAACGTACAAACGCAATGAACGTGGGACGCCCCTGTGGAAGGATGAAGAGCCTTGCCCCTGGGAGGTCCGAACATCCCGTTCTCTCCGCACCGCTATCCATCTCATTCCCCACCCACACCAAACTGGCTCATCTCCAGTTGTAGGCCTTCTGCACGAGGCCGGCCCACACTGTGCTTAAGGGCAGGCGCTGAAACCATTAACATTCCACTCCACGAGTAGAGCACATCCAAGGCTTAAGAAAGGCACTTAATCAACATCGCTGCGGTGAGCTTCCCAGTGTTCAAACACACACCTGCCCTTAACATCGCTTTGTTCACTGGGTCAAGACATAAGAAGACATTCACCGTCACACTCTAAGCATAACAGTGCCCCTCAAGCATAAATCACACAAGGATGTAACATGAACCAATCAGATAACATAAGGGGCCCAACATATTTACATACAGCCCACACAACGACTCCCCTAGTCACGCCGGCAGAAGGACGGAACTGCGGAATCCGAGGGACAGCTGTGCTTGGGTGCACCTTATCCGAAAGGGCAGCTGCTTTATATTCTGATGGGTTGTGTGTGAGCCGAGCTATAAGCTGCCCTGTCGGGTGTATCAATGTCGTGTTCTCACAGTGCCCTAAGGAGAGCAGCGCTGAGGGAATGCTGCCCACTGTCCTGCTATTTATAACACTGAGGACGTTTGGAGGTAATATTCTGTTCAGAGCTCGCCTGCCATCTTTAAGGTACATCACACAGCAGCAATGTCAATCTCTGATGGACAGCCGGAAGATCCGATCGTCCTGCAAAGGGTCCCCCCCAGCCTGAACTTATCAAACAAGTGAAATACCCGGCCAGTAACCGTCCCAGCAGTTATTTTCTCAAAGGTACAAGTGTTAGCCAGAGCATTCTCACACTAGGGTGTCAGACCACACACTCAACACTGTTGTCAGCATCTTCTCCGTACATCTATGCTTTTAGCCCAGCTTCATATAATGATAAAAATATATCTTAGATACAAATGTGGTCTTATTTTTTTGCTCTATTAAAACTTACAAATAACAGTCGAGAACATAATTGTCTCAAGCAAAATGAGTCATGTGACAGCACTAATGATGTAAGGCAGGAGGCAAAGCAGCCCTCTCTAATCTAATTCAGGGACAATAACAAAGCCAGAAATCTAACATTCCTTACAATCCTCAGTGCTGTGACCAGGAAATGTCAAGGGAGGGGGGAAAAAATGTTTCTTGCTCCAACAGCAGGTGATCACGTACTGCGGCAGGTTTTTTTTTTTTTTTTTCCTTTTTCAAATCTTAAAACCTGTCAGCGTGGCCTTACTTTGAAAAATATCCTTCATCATTTCCAGCCACAATGAGGGTGGGGGAGAAGGTGTTTTCTCCCTTTGGGTGATCTGTTCTTAGTGCCTGCAGGACCAGATGAGATGTGACATTGACACAGGTGAACCCGGAGGAGCCGGCCACACACCTGTAAACGCAGACTGACTCCGGAGGTCCTTGGCAGGTCACCCATGCGGTTCCTTGCTGGACTTCACAAGCCATACTAAATGAAAACAAAAGCCTGAGCTGTGAGAAGCACCTTCATACTGGAAGACAGGCTGAGTTAATCTGCTCTGAAATGTGCAGATGACGGCAGCAGACACACCAATAGCCATTTCTGCTTGGCCTGTACAGAGGGCACCAACTACCAGCATCACACCTCTCTCCCCCAGCGCTGCTTACCGCTGCCTGAGAAACACACGTGAACACACCTCCCACTCCAGGGACCAAGGCAGCCACTGCAGTTCTGTCATTTTCAAAGGTCTGAGACATGTGGCTTCCTTCCAACTCAGTGTTTGAGAAGGGTTGAGTATCCTTCTAACAGTGCATTAGGAGCTGTCGATCCCAAAGCTGCTTCACCTGTCATGGGATTTTACCCTTACTGGCTTTTATTGTTGTTTAGCAACAAGTGAAATAAGCATTTGGAGAGAGGGGCGATCAAGTTTTGGCAAAAACCCCCATGATGCACCTTTTCTTTTGTACGTAGACCAGTTTAAAGGACCATGGTGTGGACAAAAGGGGAAATCAACACCCCATAGAGGGAACCAGGTCAGAAACAGGCAGCTCTCTATCTGTTCCATTATCCAGTACAGACTGGATAAGATTTAGCCATAGACTACACACCATCAACATGGCCCCTTCATGTATTGATTGTATTTATTTCTTTCCACCAGAAAAAAAAAAAAAAACACAAAGGCTGAGGCTTTTTTTTTTTTTTTTTTTTTTTTAACAATTAGAGCAAGTGTAACAAAAAAAAAGCATAACAGGACTCCACCCACAAAGAAGTTGTAGTTGTGTAATTTGCATATTATATATAAAGGATTTCACTTTGGCTAATCTGCATACTCACAGTGCTTTCACAAAAGAAGCCCTAGAGCCGGATCAGCTGACCCATTACTGATGGCTAAACAGAAAACCTGTGTCATGGTCAAACTGGACCAGCTCGCCTTAGAGAAACTTCCACAAAGTCAACATTTCAGTCAGCACCTCGACTGGGCTGTTAGATTTGAAAAGTAGTCTACTTCATATCAGTAACACTGCAAACCGGAGGTCCAAATGAAAATTCTAAGGCGGGCACGTTTGTCACATTGGTGTAAAAACAGAAGAGCCGGGGCTCTGCCGAACCACTCAGGTGTTATGAGCGTGTGCCCATCCACTCGTGAAACACATGCAAACATGTCAAAATTCATATGTCTCAATAAATTAGATACATCTAAACATTTACTTGCAGTGCACGACTGGGTCACAGGTAACAAAGATGAAAAAATTACAGGGGTGATGCAAGGAAGGGAAAAAAAAAATAATAAAAAAATCAATGACACAAACGCCATCTGCGTGCACGTGCCACGGTGGTAATAATCGGGCAAACCTCAGACTTCCATATGACAGCATTTCAACAGCAGTACTGGACAGCCACTGATTAATGAGCAGGAGTGCAGAAAAAGGAGATGGGCTCAGTGGGGTTTTGTGCAGACATGCCCCCCCCAAAGATTTATTAAGATGTAAAAAGGAATAAAGTAGAGTATATGGCATGGCCTCAGAGCAGCAGACCTGTGTTCTCCTACAGTGGGCCGCCTAGTGGATTCTAAAAAAACTGCTGGTGTCATTGGGTCCAGCTCAGGTCATCGAGTCCAGAGTGCGTCATGAGTCTCTCTCCTCCTCTCCGTTTACTGCCGAAGAGCGCCCACCCACAGCGCAGACGAACAGCAGAGGAACAGCTGCTGCCATGCTAACGCTAACGTCAAAGGTGCTCAACGTGCTACAGGACAGTTGGCCCCTACGTCCACAGGTGACCAGTAAAGGTGGCACCCAGGATGGTGCTTCGGAAGCTCAGAGACCGCTATGACCGGCACGCCGAACAAACGGTGCTTTGGATCAGGACAGACGACCTCCAAGCAATATCCATGGAGACCAAATGCCATTGTGAGCTTCAAAACGGGTGAGTAAATGTTGTAGGCGGTGCGAACAGGCGTGAGGAGGAAAACAGCACAGCGTGCTGTTAGGACCGGACCAGCTTGAAGCCTTGGCCCATGTCCAGCGTGGCGGGCGGGAACCAGGAGAGCTTGAACCTGCGGAAGCAGTGCAGGCAGGAGTTGCACGCCCAGAAGAGGTTCAGACCCCCGCACCAGTTGGCAAGATGGACGAGCGGGTAGGTGGCACTAGGGAAGTAGGTCTTCCAGTGCTTGGCCATGTCACTACCTGTGGGCAGGTGCAGCATGTAGTCGCTCCATTGCTTGGACACGCCGTAGTCGGCCGCGATGGTGCGGCCCTTCTCTGACCAGCAGATGTCGCTGTCGGGGTTGCAGTTGTACTCCACCCACTGGGTGGTGAAGTCTCCGAGCTGGGGCGGCTCCGCCTCCTCTATGTCCCCCACACCGTGGGACAGCCTGGCACCTTGCACCGCCACGTAGAGCTCATCCACCCGTCGCACCTCTCGCACCCAGGGCCCAGCGTTCTCCGTATCCAGGAGCACGAGGAGGCGCGAGCAGGAGCCCCCGTTCTTCTCCTTCCACCAATCCAGCAGCTGGTCCAGGCGCAGTGTGTCTCCTCCTAGGGGGACCAGACAGGGGCACATCACAGCACGCCTCTCAGCGCGCCCTGTCACAGAGGTCTCAAGGCTCTCCTACTCAGTGTAATAAATCATCTCATAAGCGATTTACTTCATAGTATTAATTAGGTGCTCCTTAAGTGTTTAAAATGTTCAAATGTAAAACTACCTTACTGGCTTTCTGTGTAAAACCGTGTGTTCTCTATGTAAAAGCACTTTGATGTTTCTCAGTCCTCACCGCCTGCTGGTACACAGGCTCGCAAACACACAAAAGGACACACAACAAACAAACTGCAACACGGCAGCACTTATCTCTCCGCTAAGTATGGAAGGGCCCAGTAGGTGGCTTCTCTTGTTGTTAAATAGACAAACCGTCATCCTGTCACACACAAAGGCTAATGCAGCTTCCAATTACACATCATCCCCTACCCCCCCCCTCACTGAAGCTACTCATCACAAGCACCTTCCCAAGGGTCCAACAGAAGAGCCCTCAGGCAGTGCAGCCAGCAGCCTTGGGCTCCACGCCCTCCGACAGCATGCTGACGTCACAGACCCAGTTCTGTCTCAGTCTGTACCATGCTGTCATTGTCATCATGTCATTTACACACAGTGGGATTCTATTCACAGTTATACAAAGCACCTCCGGTAGCCGTTTCTTGCCTACCAATTTCATTTCCGATTATATCTGGATGCTTAATTCATGCAGGCAGACTGTTAACAATAACCTGAAATCAAATAGCCATGTGGGACATGATGGTCCTTAGAAACTCTAAGTTGAACTACACTAGGGTAGGTTCAACATGAGTAACACTCCACACAGCCAGGTGAAAAGGCAAAGGTTGTGTGAGATACACACCAGGCTCGTGTCTTAACGAACAATGGTCAGACCTCCAACCTCCAAACTAGAGATATAACCCTAAGGTGTACCTGCCACATAAAGCACTCATATTCTGAAATCACATTGACTGCTCTTTAAGGAGTAACCCTTGGGGACACGCTACCAGGAAGGCCACCTTAACCCCCTAAGAACAGGGGGTGTGAATAAACTTACTGTCCTGCCAAAAGCTGGCTTTGCTCATAGCCTACACCCACCCAGAGTTACAAATTTCACCGTACCCACCTACCAGTGAGGAACAGTAACTTCCTGAGACAGCAGGGAATTCAGGAGCAGCGCTTACAGCTGCTATCAAAACGACATTTTTCTTTCCAAGCAAGAAAGCAAAAAAAAAAAAAAAGCAGCACACTCACTAGATTTTATGCAAGTCAGAAAAACAGCCTGAAAATTATTCCAAAAATAGACAAGCTACTAATGTTAACATAAATTAACGGTGGGGAAGGCATTAAGGACTAAATGTTTTAACATGACTTCAGCTGCGTGTGCAGCAATAACTCAGCAGGTTGCATGTAAGTTAGGCAGACCTGGCCAATTACTGCAGAGAGCCTCATCTCTGCGGCTTATTGGTCAAATCTAACATAAACCCAATAAATCACTTCGGCACTCAAATGTCTAAGTAATGAGGGAGGACAATGCACTCATAATAGTTGAAGTGTCGGCATTAATGGTAACATCTCCTGTGACTGTTAAGCAGGATCTTCCCGACCGTCAGCACAAGCTTTGCATGATGTCTCTCTAAACCAATCACAGGGAAGCTGTACTATCCCAGATGGGCATGGTCTTACCAGCCAGGGCCCAGTCGCCCGAGCGGAGCGAGTGCCCGCTGTAGTAGATGACGTAGGTGTCATGGCGTGGCCCGTCGGCCGTGCGCTGCTCCAAGAAGGTGCGCAGCTTGGCCTGCAGGGTGTCCGCAGCCATGCCACCTGCCGAGTAGTCACAGCCGTATGTCTCGATCATGTGCTGTGAGAAGAAGCGCTGGATGCTGTTCAGCATGCCTGTGGCACGCAGGTTCAGCTCCTGCACCAGGTCCGGTGGAAGCAATGTGGGCTGTCCGTCAACACTGCGGGGGCGGGTCAAGGGTCAGAGAAAACCAATGAGAAAGGAGCATCACCGTTTTACAGCAGATTGTCTCTCAGAGCTCTGGGATTTCTAAATGAGCACCATAGTGTTAATTATCACCCCTAAGTAAAATGAAAAACCAAGGATTCATCTGCTGTCAAAACCAGGAACATGCCATCATCCAGTAAAGTGGAACACGCTGTAAGTTCTGCAAAGGGACTCGCATGACACCAAACCCACTGTCTGCATCACAACTGCAAAAAAAAAAAAAAAAAAAAATGCCCGAGGACATCCGAATATCTGTTTTCCAGACTGAAATCTGAAGGTTAAGTGACTGTGAAAAGATCAAAAGCACCATCTGAATGAGAGGGAAAAAAGTGTCTCCCTCAGGAAAAATAAACATGGATTCTGCAGCCACTGTCGCACTGGAATGTCACAGGTGAAAATGTTCTTAGGCCAAGCCGATCTGAGAGGTGACTGCAACAAAAAAGGAACGACCGAGGTGGCTGCGCAGAGGCACGCTGAACACGGTTAGTGGAGAATCAGTGAAACACCACTGGGATCAAACCAGACATTCTTACCACACCAAGTACCTGCTGGACTCATGCAATGACAAAACAGTCCTTTCATTCATTAAGAACACCAAAAAAAAAGTACTTCACAACACTAACATTCACACACCTGGAGGCTTAACACAAGCGTCCTATTCTGGTAAGTGTTCTAACACAATGATTAAAAAAAGTTGACTTTCTTTTAAAGGATGAATGTTTTTTTTTTTTTTTTTTTTTTTACACACCCATGATCTATCTGCCTATTAATGACACAAGCCTAACTTTGGAAACTCACTGAGTGAAAATGAGAAGTGGTGTAATGCTGTAAATGAGAAGTGCTGTATCACAGAGCCAGTGTGCTGACATTGAGCCAAGCTTGGCCTGAAAGATGAGACACCGTGCAGCAGAGACAGGCACACAAGTGCTGTGGGCGGTTCCCTGGGGAAGTGGGCGGAGCTCACCTGCAATAATTGGTTGGGATGACAACTGCGTAGCCCACACACGTGCCCCCTAGGCAGTTTCCAAACTCTTGAAAGAGGCTGTAGACCAGGGACTCCAAGGGAAGGACAATGAGGAAGACGCTGATAAAGGCTCCGTTGGCGGACTATGGGGAGTACAGAGCCATGAGGGAACTGGCAGCACAGGTTTCTATAGACAGGACTCAAGATACAGCCTACATAACCTGTCTAACAAGCCACACACGTTCATTTGGGAATGTATCTTAACATGACAAAGGAAAATAGCTTCAGACTGGAATATGTGGCTATAATTCACAATATATCATACAATTTGGTTCAACAAATACCCAGCTGCAGAAAAGAGTTAACAGGAAAAAAAGTCGATAGAATGTAGATTCGGCTGACAAAATTATTTTATCAAATACACCAAGCTTTTGATTTAGAACAATTTGCAAAAATAAAAGACAATTTACTTTTACCAGGGTAATCAGAGCACGCCGGACATGTTCTGTCAAACTGCCCTGCCCCCCGAACACACACATGATGGCATGACGGCAACGCACCCGTCAACAAGTGAGGAGCTCAGTTCTTTAAACTGGAAATGTCTCCTCAGTCATAACACCAGCAGCGCAGCTGTTAAAAAATCTGCCATTTTATTTTTAGGCCATACCGCCCAGCTCTAATAGTATGTGTAATAAAATTGTAAATAGATGTACTTGTTTGTGACATTTAATTAAAAAGTAAGCCAGAATTGCTGATAGAAATAGGTTATATGTGTATCTCAAGTAAAACAGCAACAGCAGACAGGAACAGGGCTGGGCGATTATACGATCACGATTATTAAATTCAGTTCGATTACGATGATCGGCTGTGGGCATATTTACTCGATCACGTGCATTACATGCAGGGGAAGGTGCACGACAACTGCCAATCAGAATCCACCTTCCCTGCACCGCTGCGAGTTAAGGTGAGCTTATCAGAGAAGGTAGCCTAAAACTAGGAGACAGCAGAATGGCCGAAGGTGGAGCTGAGAGCAGCGAAAGTGATGTTGGACATGACTTGGAGTTATCCTCCAAAGTTGAGGTCATCGTTGACAAAAAAGGTTACACGACGTCAGCGGTGTGGCGATGGTTTGGCTACGGTCGAAGTGACATGCAGCAAATTAAGCCGGTAGGTAAGATATGTAGGCGGCTGATGCCTTCAAAGACTGGCAATACAACTAACCTTTTTAATCACTTGAAAAAATACCATCCAAGTGATTACACAGATAGCATGATGACAATGAGAGCTCAGCCTGTGTGTTCAGCACTAAAAAGTAGGCCTGCCACCACACGACCAAAACCGCAACAACAATCAATCGTGTCATCTTTTGCGGCGATTACGCCTTACGAGAAGCATTTGAAAAGGAACAAAGCTATTACATACGCTATGTCTTTTTGTTTAGCGAAAGACATGATGCCTGTCAACAGTTGAATGAACTGGATTTAGGTACTTAGTTAACGTGCTGGACCAGAGGTACGAAACCCCTGGCAGAAAATACTTTTCGCAAACTGCTATGCCACAGCTTTATGATAAATGACGTACGAAGTTGGAAACTCGGCTCCAAGATATCAAATACTTTGCAATCCCAGATGCTTTCAAACTGGCAGTATCAGGGAAAAAAAAAAAGATCGAGATAAAAATCGATATCGTTCGATAAGGGAAAATATATCGTGATAAATTTTTTTGCCATATCGCCCAACCCTAGACAGGAATAATAAAAAAAAAAAAAAAAACTAAACGCAAAAGATCAGACGTCTTTATACATGACACCAGCCGGACATCATAAACGCAGAATGAGCATAATCCTGCTTCTGCACAGCTGTAATGACCTTTCACCCCTCAGGTTTCCAACAGGGAGCTGCAATGCCCAGACTCACTGCAATTTCCTTCTGTCTGTGAAAGCTCTCGTTCATGGCCTTGTTAGCGCAATATTAGAAACCCAAGAGCTGTGATAAAGCGTGACTTCTGTGTAAAGCAACTGAAACATGTGGCCAGCTGCAGCTGGCGCATCCTCATTTAGACACAGCACAGCCTGACAGACCCCGTGGCTGGCTAGCTCTCAGCTAGCTCTCTCAGTGCACAAGCTTGTACTGCCTCAGGCCAACAGCTCCATGGCAACCTGTTCAGTAATTTCTCCTGCCTACCTCTGCCCTCCTCAGCACCAGCTACCTGGGAGTTTCTGTTCCAGGCCAACGTCAGGCTGCCAAACTCTGCTCCGACACATCTGGACTGAGTGTCGTTTAGCTGATGGCCACTCACAGATGCTTAAACATCACAAAGTTTTACAGGGGAAAACCCACTGCAGCCCCAGTGCTGGAAGAGCCCAGTGAAGCAGCATGCTGCTGTTCAAGCAGTGCAGTCCTAAATGAGCCACATTCTGACAAAGCAGCCTTCAGAGAACATCCCAGAGAAATGAAAAAACTCTCCTCCACATTTAGGTATATTTAGGCTCTAGTCAGCAAGTGTCACTTTGACTTTAAAAACCAACACCAATTTTTTTTCAAACCGAGCCGTTTTTAACAAGCAAACAATGAAAGCGTGAGCCCACCTGCCAAGACACAGCAGCCAAGATAACCGTGGAGACCAGGCTGAAGAAGACGAGGCGCTGGGAGATCAGGCAGAAGTGGCGCATGCCCCGGGACGCCATCACCCTGTCCAGGCTGCGGCTCTCAGTACGCTGGGAGGAGAACACCCGCTGGCAGTCGTTGAGCTTGGAGTGGAACCCCCAAACGCTGATCACGAAGACCACATGGCAGATAAGCCAAAAGGTGCCTGAGACAATGAAACTGGGGATCACCAGGTACCACTGCCCCAGGTCTCCCATCCTGAAAGCAGCGAGGATAAGGAAGGCCAATTCTACCAGGGCCAGCGGCAGAACCGAAAGCCGACGCCAGAGCCTGCCGCGAGTGAGCACGGGTGTCCAGCGCTCGGTGACCGACAGTCCGCTAAAGTACACGTCCAGCAGGGGCTGGCACACCAGGCGGCCCAGGCAGCAGGCCAGGCCGTACGGGTTCGGCGACAGCTCCAGCGAGCTGAAGAGCAGCGTGCCGACGCCCACGAAGCACGCTAGGTTCGGGATGGCGAAAAAGGACTTCATACGCAGGCTCACGATGAGGGCGCCCAGGGCCACGGCAAGGAGGATGATGGTGACCGACTTGTGCAGCAGCAGCGCGGTGCTGGCCACAGCGAAGCCCGTCAGCTCCATGAACTCGGCGGATGTGAGCAGGCCGGGCCGAAACCGCACGCAGCCGCACATGCGCTCCACCAGCGCCCAGAGCGTGCGCAGCAGCAGGCTGCTTAGCAGCAGGTAGTCGGTGACCTGCTCCTTCACGTCGCCGGCCAGCGACGGGCTGCTCAGGAAGCAGAGCAGGCCCAGCAAGAAGCCGAACCACAGGTGGAAGAGGCTCAGGCTCGCCGTTTCCATGGCGAAGTAGTAGTGCAGGATGCTGGCGATGCCCAGCACAAACAGGCCCAGGATGAAGATGACCAGGATCATGGGCTCCACCGTCTTCTCCCAGCGCACGTACAGGCCCAGGCACACGGCCACCAGCAGGTTGAGGCTGGACAGGTAGCCGAGGCAGCGTAGCGAGGACCGTGTCCCCGCTTCGCGGTTCAGCTCTTCCACCTTTGTCATTGCTGCGTACAGACAGTGGCTGACACAGTAACGTAATGACCTGCACATGAACCCAGAGGCGAGGTAACTCCGTTATGTCAGGTGAATCTCTCTTACAGGCCCATTTGGCACGGGTCACTCCATTTAAAAAGGCATTGGTCCAACGCCAGGCCCCTGGGTCGTCCACAACTGGAAAAAGTCATGGGAAGGACAGAGAGCATTGGAATTTCAATTAACTTCAGCTAAAGTGATTCAGTTTCGATACTGAAATAACTTCTAGTACATGAAGAATTCTGCTCAGCCCTCAAGTAAATTAACAGAGTTGCTGAGATGCAAGTTGTACGTTAGAAAACCTTAATAGTGTAGTTTCACTGTAACACCACTACGATGTAGTACCAACCAATGTTGCAGCACGTTAGCACTAAGACGGAACACCGTTCATCATTATGTTAACTGTCTGGAATATAAACATTAAAATCTAAACATAAAAGCCCCCCAACAATGCGAAAATAATGTTCCTGTCTACACAATGTAGGAAGTCTACAGACAGGAGTTCGCTTCCTTTCACTCATACTCGACAATAAAGCTACCCAATAATCCTCGGTTTAAGTTAGTCGTGTAAACGTAAACTGTTTAAAACACGTGTCAGCCAGCAATCATCTATCTCGGTAAATAAAGTAAAGTAACTGCACTTTTTTTGAACTTCGTGTCTTACACATGCACGTATTCGTAAAAATATATTGACACGGCTCTTGAATGCACACCTTATAAATTGAACCATATAACTAACTTTGTAAAATTTCAAATATTAAAATTTTCCTTGAAATGCAATTTTTTTTTCGTTTTATTTGCAAAAGGAAACGTAAGCTATGACTTTGGTTGCCACTGCGCATAAGATATTTGTACCGACAGTGTAAGTGGCATAATTCCTGTGTTGATGAGTAAAGCTAAAGAATAAGAATTTAAATTTAAAAAAATTTTAAACGGAATTAACCGATTTATCCGTCGACAAGCGTAAAAAGTTTACATACGAATTCCATACTTTTCAGTTCAAAACTTTTTTCTTTCCTTGTCGTCGGCCATGTCTTCAGTTCGTGAACTACGGCGAGCAGCGTTGGACAAACAGCGCTTCGGTAAATAATAATCAGCATCGAACTAACGCGCTCTTGTACTCGTCGTTACTACATGCTAGGAGACAATGGCTCATATTATACCGAATTTAAATCATTGTTTTGAAAATTTTGCCGCTCAGTTACACAAATTATCATAACATAACCGTCAGTAAGTGACTGACATTACCATATGAAGATATTTAGAATGGCAAAAATGCATGATACAGAAAAAATTTGATCCAGGTTTTTAATATAACGTTTTAACTTCAATAAAAAGGCTCCAAGGTAGGCATACTTACAGCTGAGTGCATAAAAAAATCTCTATGTGTAATGCACGTTACAATTTTTATCCTTTTTGTACAGCAAACATTTTGAAAGATATTTCGAATTCCTGGGATTTGAGAGATCTTCTCTAGCATTAACAATGACTTCAAATGCCACTCCTATCGCAGTAAAGAACACCCCACCCACCATAAAACTGTATTTACAGAATACACGGCGTGTAAACGTTGCCATTATAGGTCTAAGATATGATCGGTTATAGCAACACACTGGGAATTATGAAGACCATTTGTGCATGTCTGGGTGAGTGCAGGGCGTATCTTAACGACAGTTAATAAAGAATATTTGCATTTTAATCGTTTCTGAAATAGAAAATGTCAATATCACATTATTCTTATGCCATAGATTTTTCAGCATGTGAATGACCGGTTCGGAGACAATAATCCACACGGAGATTTGCATTCACAGTCATTTATAAAAGGGGAAAAACACTGAACAGTACAAGCACTTCTGTGCTCAGCGACAGTCACAGTCTCTTACACATACAGATGAGATCATCATGCACATAAAGAAACAAGAAGAAAAACCAGTACGAGAAATGTGAATGAAACCTCTCGGTGCTCTGAGACGCACCTATAAAAACTCCCCCGCTTAAAACAAACCCAAGTCCCGTCCCTAAAAGCCAAAGGCGTTTAGTTGTAAAAGTTTCTCGTTATTCAAAACACATCGCAAGTAACCAGTAATTCATCAAACGCAAACAGGTCCGCATTTCGTCTGCCGACACGTCAGACTAGAGCCACATGGTTGTTCGTACATCAGGAGTAAATACAGTATTTGGAAGAACACCGCAGACATCAAAGGCACCTTTTAAATCGCCTAATTGCTTTCAACTGAGGCAGCTATGACGATTGACCGTTTATTAAATCTTATTAGGCCATCTCTTCTGCTTGTCATTCATTCACATTGTTTGTCACCTCTAGAACTAAAAAAGTAACATTCTACCGTAATATTCTAGCACACACGCACTTCAAAAACGTATAGAAATAAGTGCAACACAATTTTTCTCTAGTGTTAAGAACAATAAACTCAATTTTGTAAGGTAACGTACTTCTTTAAGGTTACAACAAGCTTTTGCAGAAATGCGCTCAAAAATATTACCAACAACAGACTGAATATTAGTGCAAAACCTCACTGAGGTAAGTTTTTTTTGTTTGTTTGTTTGTTTGTTTTTTTTTTGTTTTTTTTTTTTTTTTGTTTTTTTTTTTTTTTATAATTTAAATAAAATGACAATATGACACAACATTTACAGAAATGCTTGTGTGTCAAACTTTTGGTTGATAACTACTGCACAAAAATGCAGTTAAAGATCAGAAATGTGTAATTACAGGAAGGCAAAGCTGTAATGTTGATATGAATACAATCACTACACAAAGTCCAAGAGTCAGTTACAGTATTTGGAGACTTAAGGAGACTTAAAACTGTCCAGCAAAACATTCTTTCCAAACCAGGCAAAGACGATGCTAAAAGACTACCAAATTTAAAGTTTTCCACAATCATGTCTAACTCTCACAGTTTGACACATCCAGTAAAACTGCCTGAAGGGGGAAAAAAGTAAACTGGAATGTTTTGCTTTTCTCCAACTGCTCCACTTCAGTTTATTACAAAAAGGGAGGAAAAAAAAAAAACTTCCAAGTATCCGGCAGATAAAATGTCCTTTTTTAAATTAAAAAGGGTAACTGTTGCCTTTAAAATGGCCAACACCACTTTGTTCAAATGTGAACAGACCGCAGTGTCTGTCAAGAAAATTTAACAAAGCACGAGGCAGCAGGCATATCTTCTTCAAGAAGTTGTGGGGGGCACACCCAGTTTAACTGCTGCCTTCTGGGAGGCTCTCGCAAAAGGCCAGCAGGAGGCTTCAGTTTTTGGCTTCTAAGCAGGCAATGAACTCATCGGCAATCTGTCTTTGAGGGACACTTCCAGCTTTACTAAAGCAAAGCCTATTGCAAGGTTTGAACATTTATATCTGCTGCTGCAATACGTTTTCAGATATAAGCCAATGACATCAACGTGCAAAACACTTCTCTACCCTACAACTGTAAAGCTCTCAATTGTTCATTTAAAAAACCTTTCTGACATCATTCGTGAGTGTCCATCATATATAGAAAACACAAATCACCACCACCCACTTCTGTAAACATAGTTCTCTCTCGGTGCAAATGGCATAACCATCTTATACACGACGCGGGACAGGCAGCAAGTTTGTGCAGCGACACAGCCTGGGGCATGTGCGCCCGCCTGCCCGCCTAACTGTGCAGTAGGATGGGGTCATCCAGCTCTTGGAAAGGGGTGGAGCTCGTCTGGCTTTCCCCGGAGTCTGAATCGTAGGGCGCGTCGGGCAGCTCGCCAAAGCCATGTGCCAGCTGGTCATCCTCAAAGCCGGAGCGGTCCTGAGCGGGCACATCCAAGTAGCCCTCCTCTTCCTCCGCGTTGTTAAAGTCCTGAGGGATATACAGCATCTCTGGGTAGTTCCGGCTCACCAGGTCGCTGGTGGTTTCGGACGACACCTTGCGGAACGCCATGAGGTGCATGTGGGAGAACTTGACGTACTTGCAGCGCTTGAAGCCCAGGGACTCGACGGCGACGCGCCAGCTGCGCATCATGAGTGCGTGGCGGTTCTGGTGCGAGGAGTCCGGCGTGATGACGAGGAGCAGGCCGTGCAGCGCCAGCAGCTCGTGGGCCTTCTTGCAGCAGATCCAGCGCTGGTACGGTGACGGGAAGTAGGAGAGCAGCAGGGAGAAGACAACCACGTGGAAGAGCTCCGCAGGCAGCGCGTCTATGGGGCTGCGCAGCTGCAGCAGGAAGGCATCCACTGCGTCAGGTGCTAGCTGCAGGGGCGGCTGCAGCTGCAGGTTAAGGAAGTCACATTTGTGCACGCTCTGCAGAAAGACAAAAGATGGCACTCTGATTAACAGGCCGCATGTGGACATCGATCTCGGTGCTGCACTGTGTTATTTGACAAATGATACCGATACCTGCTGGAACACCTGTGCTTTGGACTGCTTGTTAAAACTGCAGACCGGCTTACACAATTTATTATGTGGTACATCAAACAAATTTTTAACGGAGGTTCTCCCAGACTCTGTGGAGAAAACAGGTTAAATACACTAATGAAGTCTGTTCAGAGAACAGGGCCAACAAAACGTCATCAGAAACGAACACTGTATAAGCAAAGTGGAGCATTTTCACCGAATCAATTTAAAGAACTTTAAAAAAGCAAAACAGCATTAACATATGAGCAACATTTCAAATGCATGTCCATTTTGCTGTGCATAAGATTAATGTACAAGGGTGTGGAAACCCAACCAGATACACACAAAGAGGACAGAAAGTTAAATTCAAGGCTAGTATAAAAAGAAAAAAAAAAAAACAACATGCATAAGTATATACAATGGAACTTTGGATTGCGAGTAACTTGCTTTACGAGTACTTTGCAAGACGAGCAAAAATTTTAAATAAAGGTTAACTCGGTTAACGAGCGATGTCTTGCAAGATGAGCACGTTTTTTATATCATATCGTACTTCATATGAGATTAGGGAGGTGTGCATAATGTGGGAAATGGTGCAAAATTTTGTAGAAAAGCACCACCCGAATAAGGCTGTAGCAGTGCGAACCACGAACCTGTGTAAAGAAACTAAACTAAAAAAAAAAACTAGGCAGTCAACAGGAAGCTCTAATCCCTCTGGTGGGTTGTGACCACAGGTATGGGGGGGTTCTTATCCCCATGGTGTGACCAGTCAAAATGAACGTCTAATCCCTCTGGTATGTAAGATGTGACGACAATTCTACCCTCAGCGTTCCCAGCAAATGACATCAAAACATGTTTGTCCATTGATGTTGTTTATGTTGATGCTGTGCATTTGGCCAACAATTATGCTTCATAGGTTTCACGTTGTTTAAAATGAACATTCATTACCCAGTTTCTGGATACATCATGACTGCTAGACAGCTGGTTACCCAGTTAAAACCCAAAACTAAAAAAAAAAAAAACCCTACCAATGAATTTTGGTAATCTGTACACATTTGATGTGACTTGGCCTGATCAACGTGGGATGCAGAAGTGTCTCGGTTCGAATCCCAGCTCAGCTGCCAAGTGTGTCTTTGAGCAAGACACTCAAATGCTAGCCCCCCGAGTGCTGCATGTGGCTGCCCACTGCCCCCTCCCATCACCCCTCCACCCCAGGGTGTTCAGATAAATGTAGAGAAGGAATTTAATTATAATATATATTCTCAATGACAATAAAGTGCTTCTTCTTGCAACAAAAGGGAATTTACAGCCCACGTGGCTGATACTCCTTAAGTTTCCATATCTTTCCTGAGTTCACACTGGCTTTGTTATAACTTTGTTTTTGCCCCAAAAAACGTTGTTTCCCCCTTCTTCCTCCTGACAAAGAGGTCAGGCGTTTGCTGCGGAGCTCCAAGGTTCTGACTACCAGGAGGGGAATCCATTACTCTTACTCCACGCTCAGACGAAACCTCCCTGCCATTTGTATCGAAGACAGACCATTAGGCCCTTTCATAGCTCAAAACATAAACAAATAAAAAAAGGGGGGAGAAATTGATAGGGTGTTCAGTTTGGGGCACACAGACCATTTCTCCTGTGCGAGTGCCTGTCGTCTTCCTGTTTCTGTCTTGGATCTCCTGTGCCACGCTGGTCCAATGTGAGCAGCCAAAATCATACTCTGCAGTTCCAGGTTTGAGAGAGGGAAGGGTGAGGCTGTACAGGAAAAAACCTGTACCAGAGACCATCACAACGATGTGCAGTTTTCCACCACAAGCAAATTCATTTGCTTGAACCTTACCCATCAAGCTGACGTAGCAACTTACTGTTTAATTGTCGGACTTTAAGAACTGTCACAAAAACAGAATTAGAACCCAAAGCAACGTGTTTTGATGTTTCTGCACCACAGAAGACTGAAATGCCTTTTGTGCTACGTGAGCCCACATCCACGTGGTGCGGCAAAGCAGTTCCTGAAAGACGCTCCTGACTGACACCAGCTGCGACTGTCCTTTCAGACCCTGACAGATGGCTTCGGTACAGCACTCAGATCAGCGTGACCAGGCGGCTGGAGTAACGCCACACATAATCCGGCCTCTTGCTGCGTTCTCGCAGGTTCAAAGCGCCAACATCTGTTAGTGTGCGTTAGCACATATCCCGGTCAAGACCCCACACAGTACAGAGGAGAGAGCACAGCCTTCTGTCAATGAAGCACAGCATGATGCCCTATTAACAGAACATTTAGACATCTCAGTCAGGCTTCAAATCACGCACGCTACATCTAACCCACCTCATACCTGCTTCACAAAAAGCTTTAGACAGTTACTTTCCTCCCCCTCCCACAAATAATTCATCTTTCAAATAGGTCACGTCTCGGGACGTGCGGTTTGCAAATGATTAAATGAATATTTCTTTTGTTAGAAACTTGAGTAATGGTCAGTGATAAGGCAGCGGGTGATGTAATGTCGTGTAATACTTTCGCCTTTAATTTTCAAACGCACAAATGACACGCTCGCTGCCAGTTCGGTTACGTTAACTATGAAAGGGAACAAAAGATTAACCAAAGCAAACACTGAAAAAATAACCAGGAAATACCTCAACTGCAGGGACGATGTCGATGCCAACAGTAAGGAATTCGTCGAACTTGAGGAAGGGGTTAAAACAGCTGCCCACGTCCAGCAAGCGGATCTTGCCCAGCAGGTGGCTCAGCCTGGTGGGAGAGGGCCACAAAGGCACACAGAATGACGATGCGCTCAGCAGCGGGACAATCAAGGGACAAGTGTGAACAAGTGTCACTGGATAGGAAAAACATTTACTGGAGAAAAACAGCAGCGTCTGCGCAGGCGGCCAGGACCTGCATCATCTGCGCAGACGGCCGGGAGACGCTGTGCGACACGAAGACCACTTAGCCCAAGCACTCTGCTGACACACCTCATCTGGAACACAAGCATAACTGGACTGCAACCCAGACGTCAGGATTGCTGGGAAGATATTGGGCAGTGTCCGTGAACTGTGACAAAAACGAAGGAAAGTTCCCTGACACAGATAACGGACTGGCTGCCATTTTAGGCAGAATGTCCCTTCACTGCCCCCATTTCCTAGTGTTACATCAACCTTTTACACTGGTTTACAGGACAAATAAAATCACCAGACATTACCTATAACAAAAATGAACTTTTTACCTTTCCACCCTCCTGTAACTTTTCGCCTTTTTGTGTTGCACAGTATCCAATTGTAATTTTACTGAGATGTATAATGATTAAATGCAGATTTCAATCAAGCATACACAAAAATAACAGAAAAGTACCTTTTAACTAACTCTTCCACTTCACGCTATTTTGTCTTCCCATCATGTTTGTCTGGAACATACGTACCGCTCATCTTGTCTAATGGCAGACAAAGCAGTGAGCATGTTTCTGTAATAAAACTGACTAGTGGTAAGCATACAGATAATACATTCATTTTGTGAACCTTGCACAAAAAGGCAGAGCGGTTTGTTTGCGCACACGTGCTGGCAGATGTGTGTGTGTGTGTGTGTGTGTGTGTGTGTGTGCCTGAATCTACGCTTGTGTGTAGTGAGCAGTTGTGCGTATACATTCAGCGTTCACGTGCCACTGAACTCACACGGCCGCTGTACCGACGAGCTGCACGGGGGGCTGGACACGGCCCAGGGGAATCGAGGACACACACTTTCCCTACTGCACACGCATGTGTGTGTGTGCGTGTGCGTGCACACACACACACAAACACAAACACACACACCCATTCCATACCGAGTTCTCTATTGTCTCAGTTTAACAATTCTAACTTAAGAAAAGTATGAAATGTTACTCTTTAGTGCTCCTTAATATCAGCAGCAAATAAAGCCCTGTTTGAAAGAGAACAGGCCCACAACAATAAGGCATTTAAATGTCTATTCTTTTCAGATGTCCAGTGTACTAACTATTTTAAACCTTGCAGTACACTGATCCTGAAAGCATTCCAACATACGTACAGTGGTCAAAAACTGTTAGAAACCAAGATACACCAAATCCATCTTAGTTCATTCAAAGTGTCCAAATAACTACCACACACACACACACACACGGAACTCTCCATCTCCTGCCCATCCTTAGATACACTTTCTCCCCCCCCATCCTTAGATGAATTTCTTTATACCCACATCTCACAGCACTTAAGTCCTTCGCTGTGTATACTACATTCAAATATGGAAATTTTCCCAAGTTAGTTCAAAGCACTCAGGGTAATTAGACTGCACAGCACAGAAACTAACATGAACTGTCACCATGACAACCTCGGCTACACGATTCCTACAATAGCTTTTAAAAATCTGTATGATTAAGCACGTTGTCAGTCGTTTATGCTTTGCAGGATGAGAAATGTCATTCACGGCCAAAAGGGGTCCTAGGTGTTGGGGGAGGGAGGATGCTGGAGACAGGCAGAGGTAGCGAAAGCGGTAAGTGGCAATTTGTTAAATGCAAAAAATGCAGCTAACCCAAAATGTTGCAGGGTTACGACGTGATATAAGCAAGCTGTAACGAGAGAGAAGAAGCAAGACTAATTAAAAACCCTTCGGCAGAGCTTAGGCTGTTCAGAGCTGCCGACACGGCCACATACTGTGGTTTAAAATGCTCTTGTTCTACATGGAGAGAAAAGGCCCTGAAGGAAGCAGAGTAAGCAGAAATGCATCAAGCAAAAAATAAATACAACTACACACAGCCACATCTGCTTTATGATAAAAAAAAAATTAAAAACAAAAATAAATAAATAAAGCAGAGTAGAACATTGAAGTATTAAATGACAGAAGATGGCATCATCTTCCTTTCTCACTAAACACCCAGGAGAGCTACAGCGGCCCGGAGCGAACACAAACCGTGAGTCATCCCAACGGGACACGCAGAAATTCAGGGACCATTCTGCCCCAATTACCAATAACCAACAGGTCAGGGGGGCAGTGTGCAATACTCAAACTGCACAAAATCCCAGGTTGCACTTCTCGTGCTGGGTGCATAGTCCATTTATGACTTTCAACACTGACTACGGGCACAAGACATGGCGTGTGAGGCCACGCAAGACCAAGTCATCTTCTGTCAATGCCATGTAAGAGGTCCGCTCACCTCCCCCACCCTCGACACATCTCATTTCAAAACCAAAACAGACGAGCATCAAACGTGGGTAGTCATCCCTGAGGCGGTGCTGAATGCCGAGGTTTCAGCGTGGCCTAATCATATTCACGTTCCTGGTGACAGATCTGCCCCGTGCCATTTTCCATGTGCATTTCAGCCCAGAGGTGCACATTCCAGTCCACAACGGACACACATTAGGATTCTT
Source organism: Chitala chitala (assembly GCA_025773905.1). Classification (NCBI taxonomy): domain Eukaryota; kingdom Metazoa; phylum Chordata; class Actinopteri; order Osteoglossiformes; family Notopteridae; genus Chitala; species Chitala chitala. The sequence goes on from JABJVR010000052.1 coordinate 10,989,331, forward strand.
TGGAAGGCTTGGAAGTCTCAGGAACAAGAGGGGGGAAAACCCTTAGACTTGTTTGTCTAAAAATACATATATAAAAAACTTCTCGATCAAAATCAGTTGGTTACATCAGCTTTTGTGCCTTTTAGGCTTGTGCTAAAAAAAAAAAAAAAAAAAAAAAAGAATAAGCTGAACAAATGGAAAAATATCTCAAATCAGCTGATTAAGGACAGTAAATGATGCATGGTGTATTGTTTCCAACTTCCCAGCTTTTCACGGCCTGCCTTGACAAAAACGTCAGCACGCATATGCAACTTGGCTTAAATCAGTACAGGTCATCATCGACTTACGCCTGTGATCGGTTTCGACCAACCAGTCATAAATCGATTTGGCCTCAAGTCGGCCTATGCAAAAATTACCTTACATATATTAAACTGTGTAATGATAATCGCTGATGTTGTCAGCTGGGGCTGCGATCGTCAGGTTTTAGTCAAACACTGTATACTAAAGTAAATTTAGTTTATTAATGCAAAATATTTGCAAAAACACTGCATACTACAGTACAATTGGTTTAATAATTGCAGCTGGGGCAGCATTCGGGGTAGTTTTTTTTTTTTTATAAATATGGTGAGCTTTGTCTGAACGGTTTGTTTCTTTATCTCCTCGTAAATTTCACGATACAGACGAGACGCATCATGTGCCATTCATTCAATTCTTGAAAATTATTCGGTGTTTGGGTCCATTCCTTCAAAATGTGCAAGAAGGGTACCGAGTCTGAGCTTACACTGAATTTTGCGTGCAGTGCTGCTAATGGTGCCGGGAACTGGGCGAATCTGTCGTACGCCCAACTGGGCGAATCTGTCGTACGCTCGTACGTAAACTCATAAGCAGTTTCACATGTCTCAAAGTCTGTCTGCTGTCAAACGAAAGACGTTGCTTTCCAGGTCACGGCAACCTAACTTTGTTCCAGGAAACTTTTCTGATTTTCATCCTGACTGGATGGGGAAAAACATTCACTGGAGAAAAGCAGGACAGATTGCTTCACGCTCCTGAATGTTCTGAATGTTATGCTGGGATATGCTGGACTGAAACATCCAGCAGTGTGGTCCATTTATCCAAAGCTAACAGAGCCCCTACTCTTATTTCTTCTTTATCCATGCAGTTACACTGGTTTGCTCTGAAGTCACTAACCACCTGATGAATGGCATTTAACATCCTTCCTTCTTTGTATGTTGCGGCGAGAACCAAGACACCCAAATGGAGTATGACACAGGTTTGGTGCTGTCCCGTAACATTACAGAGGTCAGAACCGAATTATGCAGTTACAAGCCCACAAAAAGGGTCGCAAGTTCTCCAAGTTATTAAAAAACTGATAAGATTGGAATAAACAATCCCCAACTGTAACTCACAATATGGATGGGGATTATGGATGGGGATTATGGATGGGGATTATGTTTTTCCCCTTATTACAAAGCATGAAATTTGTGGTTCTCTTTATTCAGTTGATTTTTGTGAATTTTAGTTTGTTATTTCGAACCTTCTTCTCAGGTATCCCACGACAAAAAAGTGTCCCAAATGGTGTACATATTTACATATTTTAATACGTTATTCACGATTGCAGTAATTTTCTATCTTCACCAAATGTTTTTCTAGTTTAACGTTGCAGATTTACGCGAGAGGCAGCCGACTGCAGAATTACGATGGTCAGCACCTGCCGAAACTGCCAAGCTGCAACGCTGTATTTCTGCATAACGACGTTTCTTGATTAAATCTAAACCCACGAAGAAAATAAATTAAAAAAAAAAAAAAAAAAAAAAAACACAGATTCTGTTTTGTAATATCCCATCCTCTTGTCGGGCGTATAAATTAGATAATTTAATTTTCAATACTTTCAATTTACAATGGGTTCGTCAGACACAACCCTGTTGTAAGTCCAGGCCGACCCGTATGCATAAAAACAGCATCATATGCACTTCAGTAAAACCAAGCACATGTGAGTAAAGGATCTATGCTTTGGTGGACAGCAGGACCCACCTGTGTGACTGGGTCTCATCAGAATCAGAAGCTGGAGCACCAGCTGTGTGTCTGGCACTTCTTGCGTCCTTGTCCAGTGCTTTCTTCATTCCGCCATCTTGAAAATACTCCTGGCAGACACTGTGAAAAGGTGGCCACACGTCACAATAGGGGAGACAGCTGAAGGCCACACTACAGAGTGCATCGCCCAAGGCAGGAAAGGAAAGGCACATCTGTGGTTCACAGCATGAAGGTTAAAAAACTACAAGCGAGACGTCCAGTCCTACCCCTGACAGGGGCACTTAATCTGAGATACTCCAGCATGAGGTGGAAGGGGGGGGGGGGTTCAAACTTTTGTCATAACAGAAATTTCCTGACTGAGATGAAGACTATTGAGCAAATCCCAGATCAGAAATTTCCACATGTAACCAAAAACATTTAATTCAAAGTCAGATATTGGGGGAAAAAAAAAACTGTATACTACACATAAAAGCCAAACGACAACTTGCTTTTCTCTTACTTTATTGCATTACCCTCCAGGGCGCAAAGCTATTGCACAGAAATAGCAGATTATAAAATGCAACTGCCAAACAGCCCATGTTAAAAAGGGCCCTTTCACACCAGGCTGATGGGCATGCCAAACAGCCAGACACATGGCCGCAACTGAACATACATCTGAGTGAACATGATAAAAACATGTGCAAGTCTGACCTGAGAACCTTCCACACACCACACCTTGGACCTCAACTGCCTACACTAAGAGGACGCTAATCAGGTAAGTAATAACCGAGTTCTCACTGGGATTTATACTGAATCGAACATTAAGAATAGAACATTTTTCTCTCTGTACCAGTAATCTTTTAATAGATTAAATATACTGCAAGTTCAGCACTTTTCTGATCACTTTTTAAACAGTCTCTGATTTCTCCAATACAGCTTTTGTAACTCAGTCTAGGACAAAGTGAGAAATTAGCTCCTCTGTGGCATGGCACAATTATTACGGCTGTAGGAATATCAGTTATACAACCTCAGTCTCTGGTAGTTACTTGCTATTCATGTTGGAGGAATGTCTGTTATTGTTCTGCTGTTGACATGTGTACATTTATATCAGAAACTTCTGCTCATTCCCAATGCATTCTGGGGGAAAAAAAAATCTACAGAATTGATGAGCTGGGGACATTTCTGCATACGATTCAGATTTTTTAAAAATGCACAATGAAAATGACTTGGATTCTCATGGTGGGTACAATTAAATAAATAAATGTGGAGACGCATCTTGCCAACACACATGCATCTCCTAGAGGCCAAGCACCCATTAAAAATGGCCTTTTTTTGAAGCAGACATTGTTTTACAGTTTTGTTATTTTGTGAGTAGACAGGTTTGGAGGGTCCGTGTAGAACTGTCATTTTTAAAAATATATACGCTGGACATTACACTGCAGTGCCTTTCTAAAGCAAAATGAAAAACTGCCCATCCAAGCCAAAAATTGTGTTTTTTTACATCAGTTGGCACAGAGTACAAAACCAGCATCTGGTGGCTCCTGATCCAAGCACAAATAAGCAGTTAATAAAACAATCATTCAAAAGTGGTAAAAATGTCCATTATATGAATGAGAGCAGGAGAGGGCCACTGCAGGGCTATTGATTTACTGGTGTACATGCACGATGTTCACTTCCTACAGTAAGAGCTGCAGTCAGATTAGCGTACCGCGTGTAGCACTGTCACACATGTAGGCATAGCGACACACACCTGCGGCACCACTCGATGCGGCCCTCGCCCTCACAGCTCCGTGCCCAGTGGTGGTCGGCCAGGCTCTTCATTGCAACGGCGTACTCGCTGAGGGTCTCCTCATCCTCGCAGTGCTCACGCCAGATCTTCTCAAAGTCTCCCACTGCAGGGGGATCGAGCAGAACCAGAACCCATGAGTAGTCGACCTGAGCCTCTGAGGACCACAACGCAGTGCTGCACCGTGCCATCCTGGACTCCACCCCAAATCACCTTAGAATCCATAACCCCCCCACTGAGGGACAGCTGTGTAAATTTAACAGCTTCAGTAAAGTAAACAGAGCTATGAACGAACTAAATTCAAAGTTGTTTGAATGAAGGCCAACAATTGCCATGCATCATCGCCACCATGCATCATCGCCATCAGAAACAAAACAAAATATTCAAAAGTAACCAAACAAAGTTGCCATTTTACACATTAAAGTAGACATATTAAACTGTCCAGCTTTGTTCTGCAAAACCATCTACTGGGGGAGGGGGAGAATAAGCCCTCCGCCCCCAACATCACTGCAGGCTATAACCACTGATAAAGTTCATGCTCTTTAAGTACTGTACTTGAAAACAAAACGCTTCAGTAAAACAAATGACATCATAACTGAAGTACTGCTGCCTGGTGTATTAAACAACAATGTCCTACTTCCTCAAGACATTTCTCCCCATTTCAGTCACTTCTCAGGCTCCTGTAGGAGGACAAGGGTCACGTCACAGAGCCGATTACACGGACCGCGGTTTGGAATAGGGTCACAGCCTTGCCAGCAGTCATAACAAAACAGGACCTAGTGCCTACAGTCCTATACCCACACAGACACGGTACCTACTTGCATTGAGAAGCCCTTAGTGCAAACACAGGTTCTCTGAAAAACAGGATAACCCGTGAGCACGGCGCGGACCGATGAGAGAGAGACAGCACTTCACTCGGCTGGTGTTGGAGGAAACGCAACGCTGCGAGAAGCTAGCCGCCTTCAAAGAGCTCCTTCAAAAAGACACTTTCATTCACAGACATTCCTCCTGAAGCACCAGTCATCTACGGAGCACAAATTTGCTCCAAAAGACACAAACAAGTGAAAAAAAAAAAAGCAAGCGTCCCATGAGCAAATAGAAAATTAAACCTCTTGTGAGAAAAATAAATAACAGCGACATCGACTTAAGGAAGGAGAACAAACAACAGTGGTGTTGAGGCATGAATACAGAACCTCTATGCCAAGGAGAGCAGGTCATGCCCAACTTATCATCCAATCATGGGTTTTCTTGAAAAGGCCCACTGTACGACGTCTTGTTTTCGTAAAGCCGACAGTCCGTCTAGTAGTGTGGGGGGGAGAGGGGAGCATGTGACGAGAAAAATTAGAGGTCGCTTTTGGTTGTGCTGAAAAATAAATGAGGTCTGGTTTGTGGCTCTAATTCTCAGTATTATGTATTTTTTATGGGTGAAATTCCAACAGCAGAGATGATTACAAAAATAAACCTTTTAAAAACATGAACTGGAGGCCACGTGTGTGCTTTATAAACCTGCTCTCCCATTCCCAAAGGTGCGACACACACACACACACACACACACACACACACACACACACACACACACACACACACACACACACACACACTTTAGTTGGCATCAAAAGTACATGTATCAGGACAGGGAAATAACAGTTATGGTGGTATGGAATAGGGGAATTTAAGCGTGTGTGTCAAAGTCTCAAAGACTGACAAAGTGGACACAGTAGCAGCAGTCACATGAAGGCCGCAGCCATGGAAACCGCCGGCACTGACTTCCTACTGTTCTAGAAAGACCTGATCACATAGACGACATTTTGTCCCTCTAGGGCAACAGATGAACCCTAACCTTTATGCTGCTTCCTGTAGTGTGTCACGTACCAGACTTAAGAAAAACAATTGTTAAAACACAGCCCAAACACACTCCCACACAGACGTGTGCCCTCATCATGCACAATTACAGTAAATTTCATCCATTTCTTGGTTTTACTGAATCCGATTTAGTTTCAACAGAGGCAGAAAACGGCTGGTTTCTCATAAGAGAACTGACATTTACATGAGAAGTTCAGGTGCCAGGTTGAACAATTTTAAAGTGAAAACTATGAACCGATAGAAGCAGTCGTACTATGAAATCACAGTGCTGTCATAATTATGTGGCCTACATCTTCACATGGAAAACGTAAAATAAAATATATGATTATAGGGAAACAAAATAAGTACCAGGCAGGGTTCAGAATCCAGGCACAGATGAAAAACACAAAGAAGCTTGAGAAGCACATTAAAGGCCATTACACATCCAAAAGTGCCCAAGTCTACTCTGAAGCTAATTAACGAATGTGACGTGGAAAGCAGAAACAAAACTCAGTTTACATACTTACACATCATTCTATTTAGAGTAGAAGTTACCCTGAGTGTGTTGCAAACTAATTAAACAGCTGACACACTGAGGAGGGCAATGTGGTTCCTTCTCAACATTCGCATCACAACACATGCCGTTGAAACGTTTAGCCTCCTGAGAGAACTGACCCAAGCACAAATGTAGGAAGAGAAGGAAAACCGTTGCTTCAAAGCTTCAAGCGTTCGGTCAGGAACACATCTAAGAAATGATGGGCACTGTGCCACTGTGGTGTGCGCGCACACACACACACACACACACACACACACACACACACACACCTGGGACAAATTGCTATATTTTATCATTCTTTAGAAACTAACCCAGATTACCACTATAGATTTTATATATTCATGGGACCCCACAAAGCTAAACTACAATAACAAATAGTTATCCATGAGTTTTATCTGGGAAGATCCTAGTCTAAGCCTTCTAACCCATCAGCAGCTGACAACACTCAAAGGGTGAAGCAAAGAAACACTCAGCCATCAAAAATAGTTTGCCAAGTACAAGTTGATATAAAGCAGATGGCGTTAGCACAAAAATGTTCTAGATACACCGCCATTAATTCCTTTTACACAGGAGGGGAAAACTTGCAGTCAGCAAAGTAGGAATGGCAAGTCCATGAACAATAAGTTTGATTTTAATTTGCTCCTCTGCCATCTGAATTTTCCTCTGAATTAGATCTTTAGCTAAAGCTGAAAGTATATTTTTATTCCAACAAACATCAAAGCAATTACTCTCAAAATTAAACGTCAAAGGCAAAAGAAGGTCAAACATGCGTTATTAAATTCCTGCACAGACAGCAGCATTATAAGGTCTTTGCAACCTCCTTATGGAGGGACTCAGCAGAGATGCTGATGGGTTAACAGTTCCCGTTTGAGAATTTCATGGTAATGCCGAGTTCAAAGCACAAAACCCACCACGCAGTAATGTAGGTCAGGAGACAGGGAACGAACGCTGGCCTACAGACTTCTACTGCATCACCAAAAAGTTGAAACTCAGAACATCTGCCAGCGATGATTGTCTAAGACCGGCACCGTTTTGATGAGTTCGTCACATTTGACTCAGCACATAAACTCCTAACAAAGTACGTTTCATAGCGAGTTTCAATGCAAACCGTGTCCATTTACTCTCTTCCCTGTACAAAGGCCTACTGCAAAAACAGGTTAATAAAAAAATTAAGTTATGCTGGCCTGAAATAAAAAGACCCACTTTGCATCTTTCTCTTTTGAGCATCAAAACAGGTAAATCGATTAACCAATGAAAACCAACAAGTAGATGCTGCAGGTTCAAACTCTTTAGCTTTGCAAAACTCAGCCAGCTGTGCTGCTCCAATACCATCACTTACTAGCACAAGTTAGCATTCAAGGGGCACTCTTACAAATATAGCACATTACAAATAGAAATATTCCCCAAAAAACTGCAAGATATTCACGGATGAAATGCCTTAACGAAAACTGTAGTTGTTACCATTTGCAAAAACTAATGGACGAAACTAATTTCCGTTCATTAAAAATCCTTTGTAAAAAGTAAATCTTCAGTATAAAAATAGGATTTTAAAGTGATGATACTAGCAAAATTGCCTCTGCATAGCAGTAAGTGCAAAAATCCCAGGAGGGGCTGGGCAGCCAGTCAACCTTGGGCCCCCAGAGGTTTTTTTTCTCCACACTGCAGAGTTTTTGGTTC
>JABJVR010000052.1:11001316-11031571 GCA_025773905.1 Chitala chitala
CTCTCTCTCTCTCTCTCTCACACACACACACACACACACACACACACACACACACACACACACACACACACACACCTATCAGGTGAAAAAGGCCCAAAAGAAGTTGTACTTCCTCAGGAAGCTAAAGCAAGCGCCCCTCCCTCATCACCTGCTGACTAACTTCTATCGGTCAGAAACAGAGAGCTTCCTGACCTTCTGCTGCACCGTGTGGCCCACCAGCTGCACAGTACCGAACAGGAAGGATCTGGAGTGGGTGGTGATGAGGGCAGCAGAGAGGGTCATCGGCACCACACTACCCCCTCTCAGAGATGTCTACACTGGCTGACTTCATTAGAAAGCCAGTTGTATTTTAAAAAAACCCCCCCTCGTCCTGGACAGCACCTGTTCTCCCCCCTGCCTTCTGGGAAGAGTTACAGATTTATCAGAACCAAAACCAACAGACAAAAAAAAAAAAAAAAAAAAAAAAAAAAAAAAAAAACAGCTTCTTCCTACAGGCAGTCAAATGCATAACTGCATAAACCCTCCTCCCCTCTGTTCACTTTTGAAACTGAGGTGCAATAACCCAAACCCCATGTACTGAAAGGGACCACTTAACACTATATACTCGCACTACTGTTTGTATACGGTTTTCATTTGTACAAGTTTGTATACATTTCCTCACTGTATTCATTGTTATTACTGCGTTCACTGTTATTTGTGATTCTGTGACTTTCGCTACTATGTGTATATTGCCGATCCTTGAGAGCTGCTGAACAGTACTTAGTTGTTTTTATAAAAGGTCTATTCTATGTTCTCAAATAAGAAATGCTCAATATGAAAGCAGAAATGTAGATATGAACAAAGGCATTTTTGGAGAAAGCGCTGTACTTCCAGAACTGAAATATGACAAGAAAATCTGAATTAGCTCTGAAGACATATACGCCCACTGTATGAGTACCACGTCATGATACCCTGGCACCAGCAGGTCAAAAACCCCACAAACTGAAAATAATGTTAAGAGGGCACAAGAGATGCCAAGCAGCTCTCACAGGAGAGACCGTTTTCCCAGCTGGAATTTTCACATGTGTTGAGGGTGAACTCCAGCGGTGGTGAGCACTGCCAGAGAAGGCCTCGACATCTAAATCTGAGACCGCATTCGAGACACTGTATGGCCCTGGCAAATTGCCAGAGCGACCGGTGAGGAAATCTGCTGATGGCATCAGTGCTGAGGCCGCTAGATTCCCGAAGATGATACCACGAGGTCCAGAACAACAGGTGTGCAGTGAAACGGCCTGCCGTTGAAAGCCGAGGCCTGGCCTGGACTCCAGGCGCTAGCATAAGTCCCAGAGCGAGAGCAACTGTTTCTGATCTTCTACTTCCAGAGGCCACCTGTCCAAGGCAGGGGTCTCTCACTCTGCCACCATGCGGAGCGACTCCCCAGGGAGCACAGAGGGAGAGAGAGCTGTACTTCAGCAAAGCAACTACAAGCAGCCCCATTTCCCTTTTCTCTCAAGACAATAATGCTGAGGTCATCTGCCAAATGGATTTCAGGAGTCCAGCGGCTGCCTCTAACCTCATATGACAGTGAAAACTGCCCACAAACTAAGAACTACAGTGATGTTACATTGTTCTCTACACCCTCTGCCCTCCTCCTGAAGCTGTTAGTGAAACGTTCTTATTCTGTTCATACTGAAAATTGAGTCATTTTTTGCACGGGTATGTGTGTGCATGCATTTGTGACCCCCATCACAAAAAACCCCCACAAACTTTTCCACCTTACAAAACTCTAAAAAAAAAAAAAAACGAAAAGTATCTTGTTAAAAAAATGCAGTCAGAATTTGAAGTATTCCAAACTTTTATTCTGTAGTGCCTTCTTTTCCAAATTATTAATTACTGCACCAGACACATGTCTGTCTATATATATATATATATAGCCTTCACAGCACTATAAAAACTGAGGCCTTCAAAAACTTAAAGAACAATAACAGAACTGAAATGAACTGAATATGGAGTTTGTTGCTGCTTCCATGACAGCTTTCTGCTGCTCTTTTGACTTGCCTGAGCTCGTTACACTCAACTCACAGGCTGAAAACCCAAACTTTGGGAGCGTGTTTTTTTGTGGTATGTAACAAAAAATGCCAACTGGGAAATGAGTAAAAGTATGCATTTTATTTTTTAAAAAGCAGTGGTGCAAAGTCGACAGAAATTTAAAAACAGTACAGATACTCCAAAAATACTTAAGTACTGTAACGAAGTAATAATCACGCCACTGCGAACAACTGATTAAGGCATATAAAACCGAAGGAAGCGCCTGACTGGGTGATCTAGAACAGATTGCATCAGAACAATTTACCAGCAAAAACGATCACTCGACTCGTCGTTCATTCGTTTATTTTTAGCCCCGAGTTTACATTCACATACATGCACATATACACATTTAGGTACAGCCATTGAGATGGAGGACCAGTTGTAACCACAAACAGTGGGTCAGTAAAAAATAAGGTGACTGTCCTATTTTATAGTATTAGTAGTAATATTAGGTCTTTAATTATATTGTCAAGCGATAAGTGATCTCATCTTCAATCACTGACAAAACAATGTATGAACAGATGAATATTTACTGTTCTCTATTCACTACATAAACATCATACTGTTAGGACAATGCGTGGAGTTATTATTGCAGACATAGCATTATTAAGAATTGCGAAACACTTGGTGTACAGTTATCAGCTGATCAACCCTCAATGTCCCTTGTTCATTGTACAAAACAAGCTGAGAATGAACGAACACGCACGATCTGACATCTGATTAACGAGTTAAAACGGCACGTCTGCCTGACAAGCACGCATCTTAACCGGGACGTGACAATGAACGGCGGGCCTTGTCATTTCAGACCACAGTAGTAGCTTATTTCGAGAGGCCTAGTTAAATATCCTGCATCTGTCTGCAACCATTACAGACGAGTTCCTCCTTTATTGACGCACTCACCTTCTTTGTATTTCCGACGCAGTTTCCTATGGACGCTCTTAACAACGCCAGACAGCTTCTCCTGCTCCAGCTTTCTGCTAAGCTCCTCACCGGCCCCGGTTCCATAAACCGGCTCCAGGTCGGTACCTCTCTCTCTAGACAGCTCATTGCCTGCGAGATCCATAGTATCTCACCGCTCCTGCTTCCGCCAACAGCGACAGCGCTGATTGCATGCTCCTTGCATGCTCCGCCCGACACATGGGGCTGACCCGAGATCGCGATAACCAATCAGCGAACAGGGGGGCGTTCCGCTTTTCTATCCGGGCTAACTTAGCTGGCTTTCTTAAACTCCGGCTTTCAGTTTGTTATGGTAAGCGTGGGCGGAGGACCGATGAGGCGCAATAAAACTCAGCGGGTTTGGAATGTCGAAGTTCTGTATATAAACGTCTGCAAATAAGTGAACTCGTTGTGTGTGTTTTGTTATTAATAAACATAAATGTTAACAAATAATGTCAGCCGAAATTAAATTAGAGAGCATCTAGAACAACTGTATCTGTATCGAGATTTAAGTTGGACTATATTGTGTACATCCACGTTAACAAAACTTATGGGTTTTAATGTATCTGTTAGAACATGTGATAACCACTTACAACGTTAGTACAGTAAGGAGGCTGCAGTATTACTGGGTTGTTTTGCTGATGCAAAAAGAATGGTAAGTTCATCGTTTGCATCCAGTGGTGTAGCGAAATCATGGTATGCTGATATACTATTCCTTCTACCCATTCAAAAACAAATACTCTATCACCTGTGCACTGTTATTTCATGCATAAATTACCAAATGATGGCCAAAGCAAGACAAATAAACAGAAATGTTATTTTAATGTTTATTTACATTTTTTGCAAAGCAGTTAAATGGTTTGTGGTGGGTTAGCGCCCTGCCCTGGGTGTCCCCTGCCCTGCACCCTATGTGTTCTGGGATGGGCTCCAGGCTTCCCCGCGACCCTCAACAGGAATAAGCGGTATAGAAGATGACTGACTGACTGACTGACTGACTGACAAATAGCATTTCTCAGACGTCAGCCAATCCATCCAGTCATTAAGCAGAGTTGGGAAATTTCATGATGCCTGTGACCGCCACCTTAGGCCTTCTTTAACTATTCAGTCAGGTGCTAATCTTAAATCAGGAAGCATTAATAGAACAGAAGCTTTTTATTGTCATTGAGCACATACACACGTTACAGCAGATTTGGTTGTCTGCATTTAACCCATCCCCTGGGGGAAGAGTGCGCAGCTACCATTCAGCACCCAGGGAGCTAGCGCAGAGGATCTTGCTCAGGAACACCCCTGGTGGCTGGGGCTGCATTCTAACCAGAAGACTTTCACATCCACTTGGATACTCTGTCCACAGAGCTACAGGCCACTGTTGGACAAAGTATTGATTTCACCCTTAATTCAGGATGGCTGCTGAACCTTATTAATAACAAAAAAATGTTTTCTGACAACTTTTCCTTCTCTAGCAAAAGTCAGCTTATATCTTCTAAGGAGATGTTTCCACCTGTCTATTCATTAAGAACAAGGTCAAGCCTATAGACTAATTTATTTTGGTCATGCAGAGTCATTACTTAAACTGTAATGTTTTACATTTGGTTGCATGGACAATAGGACATGATATGAAGATGTCTACAATGATGCTGCGTCATATTAAATGCTTTGATCAGGTTAACATCCCTTGTCATTACCTACTTTGTCAACTGGTGTTAATGTGTTAATGTACATGAACCATTTAAACACCCAGCAAGATTCCAAAAAAGAGAAACACATTTGAGACTATTAGAACTCAGATTTAACCTTTAGAGAAAAAAAATATTTTCAGTAAATGTTATATTTAAAACCTTTCCCTTTAATGTGCTTGTGGTCTGATCAGGATCATGTCTATTGGGTAGCATACATGGCCGCCTAATAATTGTCCTGTTGTCATTATTTTATTTTAATTGATAAAAATGTACACAGAACATCAGGCTGGCCCTGCCTGGGATGTACCAAACTTGCTTTAATTTTTTGAGGAGAGCTGCTCAAGTGCTGTGATTGCTCCAAGCCTCACCTGGACTGCAGAGGAAACTATTATCATAGAATGGTTCTGTTTCATCATTACAATTTCCTGCTTTCACGACATCTCTTGCCACACTACATTTTGCTAGTAATAGAATTGTCAGTACTCCCAATAGTAAAATAATTTAGTAATTAAGTTTTATTGTTTCTGTCTGTTATAATCATCCTTTTTAAAGGGTTTTGTGTAAAGCCCTATCACATGTTTCAGTGAATAAGGTACCTGTGGTGTTCCTCATGTATTGGAGTGTTATTTCATTCTGACACTTTCTAAAATATATACTATATAATCTGCAACTTTAATGTATAGATAATTATAAACAAGACATCTAAATTTAGCGAGTTTAGCATGATCAGTATATAATAATTCATTCAGACAATTTTATCAACAATAGCTTAATTTGTTTTTGTTGGTGGTCGCTGTTTCGTATTGGATTCTGTTCGTATTCCATCTTCATGATTATCATCATCAGTGTTCATCTGAGCTAGTTTAATGAAGACACACTCTCTCACTTCCTCTCTCTGTCTGTCACACACACACACACACACACACACACACAGACACATGCACACAGTAGGAGCAATTTAGAATGTCCATTTCATTTGAACTGCATGTCTTTGGACCGTGTGAGGAAACAAAGGTGCCCATGTGTATAAACACACACATGCACCCAGAGAACACGCAGTCTTGGCATACAGTACCAGGGCCCAGATTTTAGCCTACAGCCTTGGCAGAGTGACTCTACAATGTTACCTGCTAAAACACACTTTCGAACCTGTTCATGGAAATTGGATGAATTTATTTAATTGGCCTTTCTTAACTTAGCAATGTTCTTTAGTTTATAAAACATCATGTAAGACATTCACCAAAATCCACTGATAATAAGGTGATTTCTTCCATCTGGAGCAACATGTTTTTGGCCAGATAACACTCCAGTGTAACCACAAATGTTTTGATGTGTTGTTTTATTTGTTTTATTATGTACACATAGAAATACCAAAATCCAGGTTTATCAATGTGCTTCATAAAATTTTAATTTAAAAAGACACATTATATATATATATATATATATATATATATATATATAAAATGTGATATTTTAAATATTAAAAAATATATATATAAACACTTTTGAAAAATCTCCCGTACCCTACATCCCATCAGATCAGGTCCATGTTTTGAAAAGCATGTCCCACCCAGTTTGCATTAGCTCTGACTTAAAGCATGTTAAAACCTTGATGAAATTAGTAACTCAAGATAATTTCAGTTCTATTTTTATAGAGTGTCAGTTACTGCAAATAAAAGAACAAGCAAAGTGCTATGGAACTTTATTACACCTTTGTTTATGTAGATGGGCCGCAGGCCCTCTTGTTTTACGTTTCCCAGGCCTCGCTTACCGTGATTTGTCTGGCCTTTTCTGGCTCCGCACGTACCTCGAGATAGGTATGGCCCTTGGAATGGGGAAAAAAGAAGACACTGTATCCCTTTTAAGAAGAGTAAACACGTACCCATAAATAAATTCGGTCTCTCTACTCCTGAAGATTTTATTTCATAAAAAAAAAAAACTTTGGAATGTGAGGGAAAGCGGGTGTCTTTAAATTGACATTATGTTTTCAAAAACACTCACTCGAACCCACAGACCAGCTGCACACTGTTAATTTATCACGCAATTAAAATGATGCAGTAATCTGACAGTGTCTGACCTGCTTGTTTGTTCCGGTATGTGACATGTAAGGGTGCAAATGGAAAAGTAACACAAAGCAGTAAAAGCCTTGCCTATTAGTGTGCAATGTAACACGACTTACTTCCATTACCACAGTTACGGCCCTAGATAGTAGTTATCAAGTCCTGGCAATCTATCTGGTATAAGAGTGTAATACCATCATATAATCATTGAATGCAAAGATTCCCACTGGATGGAAAACACCATTAAGCAGCAGACAGTCAGATGTCTGTTCAGTCTTCATATGATCCAAACACTTCCTTTAATAATACTGCTGAATTGGAATTATTTAAATCTCTGTTTCACACAACAGAGCTACCCTGCATACTCTCTTTTCTTAAGATTATAATCTTACTACAGATAGGCCCTTCCCAGTGTGCCATCTGTTATTTTGATATGCCTTCCCTTCTACACCAGCATATTAAATCCTTTGATTTGATTTTGGGATATTCTCGGGTTTTGCTGCGTGTTCCAGGATTCTGATATCCTCCTGTTTGTGTGGCAGTGCAAGAAAAAGATTGAGCGCACAGACAAATTTGATGGGATTTCACCAACCCTTTTACACATGTGATGGGGATGCTATTTACAAATTTACCATGCCCCTTCAAGCCCTGCAACCACTACCACAGGGTTAATAAAGGACTATTAAATCCCAAAAAAACCAACACCACCACCCCTCTGTACCCGTAGACACAAACACACACACATGCACGCGTATACACAAGCTCTGAAACTACACAAAGCAGCTCAACTGTCTGAGGTGAGGACCACAAGAATTGTATGATCACATTGTTGCTTAGGGTTACACTGAAATCGCTGACTATGACTACAGCATTAGACTTGACACAATAAAGCAAAACAGCGCCACTTCTGTTCACTAACGTAACTGCTCAGTGTCATCCCGTTTCTAATGTGCATTAAAAGGCCAAGCATGACAAATCCCCACAAGTCTGTGTGATGCATCTAATGGAAATGATCACAGCTACTTTCTTTAATCCCACATTAGAGAGGAATATTGTTTAAATGTTCAAGGGACGAGCTTTGAAGCCTCATCTGCAATCAGCTGGTTCTGATTTAAAGCCAGCATATTCTTCCTAAGCCAAAAGAATGGCAAGTTCAAAAATGTTTGCCAGTTACTGGCAAGAATCATCTCCCAGTCTTTATTAAAATACTTTATGTATTTGAAATGAAATGAAAGATAGATAATTTGTGCTAAAAGACCTAGGATATTCACAGTAGGCAACACATAAACCTGATGACAAATAGGAAAACATTTTTAATAAAGATGCCTAGGGACTGCTTGTTATCTCAGTTTCTATTCAAACACTTCCTTAATTTTTGGCATATTTTGCAATCCCTCTTACAAAATACATTATAGTATATTAATATTTGGCTAAGATATTTTAAATAAATGTAAACAACTTTGCTCAGTAAACAACTTGCCGTCAATAGAGGGCCTGTACACTTCGCGGGTCAACATGAGGGTAGAGAAGATTTCTGCAGATGCCACACACCCTGGACACACACAGTTCCAACTCCTCCCCTGTGGATGGCACTTCAGGACACTGTTCTCCAAAACAGTCAAGGCACAAAGACGGCTTCTTTCCGCGTGCCATCACTCATAAACATTAACCCATGTTTGTCTGTACGACAGGACACGGGGCAAACACCTCAGTGCAATAAACTGTAAATACAGCCATTGTACATATAACAAAGCTCTCTTTCACTTTGTTTACATGTATAATAATTATAAATAGATCATTGTTGTTGTCTTTTTTTTTTACATAAAAAAGCACATAGAGAGTCCCTGAACCAGAGTCATATTCTCTGTATGGTCAACATACTTGGTAATCAAAATGATTGTCATTCAGTTTTTTTTTAATTCATTAATTATTGTTTTTTGTTTTTATTAAGGCTGCATAAGCATTTGAGAAGGCTAATTTAGTAAAGGCCACGGTTATGACGCAGACCACCATTCCTGGCAAACTAATTAAATGTGCATCAGGGTGTGATCTTTCACCAAGAACATAAGATACAGTATTAAGTATCACAACTCTTCTTGCTGTTAAACAAATATGTTTCAGCACAAGTATGACTAACAGTACATCTTACTGTAAAACAATGGCTTCGTTCTCTAATTACTAAATGCATTGAGTGTCTCTTGCTGCAAAACTTATTGCAAAATAATCTCTGATGTTTCCTCTAATATTGCTTTGCTGTAACACCGGTTCTGAGTCACATGGTAACCAAACTAGGTCTCTTGGCAAGGAGGAAATAGCACAAAACTTGCGTACTTGCCCAACAACACCTACAGATCGATAATTGTTTGTCGTGATATGCTTGGTGTTTCACCGAAGTGGCAAATGTAATCACAAGCGTTGTGTTCCCATCATGCATTGTGCCAAGGCCTTTTTAACAAGCGGTAGTGCTCTGGTTGCAGGGCGAGGCAAGCAATAGTACAGATGCGAGGAGGGGTCGTGCCTCCTTCCTGTCACCTGCCTGGTCTGGAAGTCAGGATTGGTCATTTCCCACATGTCCATGTTAAAACACGAAATCACCGATTGGTTAAGAAATCATGTTTGGTGTTTATGTTTAAATATATATGACACCCACAAGCTGCACTAAACCAAGTACTTTTATAATCACTGATAAAAGACCATTAATCTAACTCAAACACCATTAACATGACAGTTAGCAGTTGATATTCACACTGTGACCCTATAGCAGAGTAATCAAAACTTAACTGTGCACATTAATGTTTTCTTTTGGACTCTGTGTTTCTCTTTATTAAATCTTCCTGGCTAGATGTACGTTGCTCATTGAAATAGTTGTCACGGAAAAACAGAGGCCACTGAATCATTCTTTCTTGTCATATTAAATCAGCAGTTACTCTCAAAGCAAATGACAAGAAAAGTAATGCAAGAAATTAAAACAAACCCTACAGGCATATGACAGCAGTAAAAAAATATATCCAGGAACAACACTTGCCATCATTGTGTTAATCAGGCAGATGAGTGCTCTTGAAAAACTGATTGTCCCATCAACTGGAGATGGGAAATAATTTGGTCTGTAAAGCAGTATGGATGAATCCCCTATGGAAGCTACACTAGGCACTTATTCTGATGACCCAGCTGGTCTAACGATGTTAAACCTGTTAATATGATGGCAAAGAGGAGCCGTGTGCAAATACTGACACACAGGAAAATGATGTAACTCTTTCTAAGGTAAAAGAAAAATCTGTTCCGAGAATCATTAATGTGGAACGTCTCTATTTCTAAGTAGGTAGAGGTACAGTTTGTTATGAAACAAAAAACAATGATCAAGTTAACATCTTTAAACCAGTCATTTTCAGGTAAATGGCTGTTGTACCAAGGTACTTAAAATGACTAGCCTGCTTAAACATTAAGCCATGAGCTCTGGTTATTTTGTCAAAGGAAACAGCATATGCTATGCTAATCCATGAAAACGCACACACGTGCATGAACGTGTGCGGTGCATCCACAGAGCTGCCAAGATGGACGTGTAACGTCAGTGGGGTGTCCTTCCCCAGCTTTTATGAGATCAGTGCGGAGCCGGCCAGTTTGGAACAGCCGTACTGCTCTGCTGTTTGGGGTCAAAAGAGGCAATGTTACTCAGGCACCTCAATGGGGAAACATAACGAAGGCTTTTCATAAAATCTGGCTGCAAACAGTGCACAAAGCAACACTAGACTGGAAGGCCATAAACCCAAGGTATCTTAAAACACGGTAGGTCTTTTGCATTTTCATATAAAAAATTTGTCAACAAAGGCCCTCTGGGGCAAATTTATATAATATATTACAGTTGGGTATGTTGCAATGATATACTTGTACTCTTCAAGATGAGTGAATAGTTTTGAGTCGTAGTAGTAACTAATAGTTAGTGGTATCCTGCTATCTGCTCACAGTCTTTAGACCTCACCTTGTGTGGTCTAAAAAAGTGTGGTCTTTGTTCTGGAAGCCATCTCCTCTTTTCTCCTTTTACTATTTCTCCTACTGTACCTGAAGCAATCCTGCTTCCACCACACAATTAAAACTCAGAAGCAGGGCTGGCACCACCGAATTTGATCCACATCTGAGTCAGTCATGAGAATGTCAAAGGCTACGGCAGTAGAGTGCAGTCAGGCAATTTGTTTCAAATGGAAAAGTAGCTGTTTGACCTTTGAGGTCAATCTCAGCTTTGTAGTTTGACTGTTTGTAGGTCAACAATTCTTATATTTTGAGATTTCATTTATTTTCTGACAGCTTCGAAGGACATTTCTTAAATTTAGCACCATGATGCATGTTTGGCTATGCAAATGGATGAACAAAGGATTCCACCAAAAACTGCTAATTTTACTGAAGGTAACATGCAGGGTGTTCAGCACAATGAAAACAATATTGATGACGACATTCATTGAAGGCTATTGATTATTGACTCCAAAGATGGAAGAATTAATGCCTATAGTTTTCTGTGAATTCTTTATTGCCTACCATTTGTGACCTATCTTCTCTGCACTGGGTTATGTTGAAAGTGACCGACAGCAGATGATGAAACCAACCAAGGTGCATTACAATCTCATCTTTGTCACTGCTGGCTCATGTTCAAGTACATTGCCCACCTGCAGAGCATACCAACAGCAATCCAGCCAATAAGCCTTGTCAGCAGACACCTTTCTGATCATGAAACTGATACGAGACTATTTAATTATTTTGGCGTGCTGAGAATAAGATGAGATCATTGCTATAAGCGGCACAAAGATTCTACCCTAAATCACATTTTATTCAACTAGAAACCTGGACCACAATATAACTACCAGAATCTGTCAGATGTTCTTCTGTAATATAGTCATTAAGGCTGGTGCATATTAATGCACTTATTGCAGGAATGGGTAAATTTCCACATTTTGTTTCTCACCACATTCTATGAGCTGAGCATCAGTCAGGTAATGGAGTGTTTTCCATTTTTTGTTACAGATATTTTATGAAAATTGCTTACCAGTGTTATTAATCAAGTTCATAGTTTTAATGAGTTGTTACTCAAAATACGGTGTCAGCTTTCAAAGAGGCCACGCCTTAATTTTTCTGCACTGGGACATGGACTGAACTGAACTTGATGTCCAACGCTCTACAGAATAGAGCTCCGGGTTGTTTGTGGTGTAAGCCAATGAAAAGATGGTAAACATGTTAAGCAGTCTTTGGGAAGCACAAAAAAATACTGAAGTCATGTGAATAAGTTTTTTTTAGTAACGTTTTGCTTCCAGAAAAAGGGGAAACCACAGATCTTTCGTGCATGTTGCCTTCAGCAGGTAATTACAGGCCACAGATATTTAAGTATAACATACATATTAATTCCACTGACACACATCCAGTAGCACATTAGTGGGGCGGGGGGGGGACTACAGCAACTAGCAACACAGCAGATTTCACAGTGAGGGGGAACAACTTTTAATAGACTTAAAAAAATTCCAGCCGCTGCCACCGGATACATCACCACGTGAAAACGGCTGCATTACCGATCTGAATAACAATCAATAAATAAAAAAAACAGGCTTTCAAAGTGTCAAATTTTATTTTTTAAAAAACGTAAGCAACAGATTACACAGGTATCTTTTGGCAAACGCATTCCTCAACTAAAGCCGTAACCAGTTTCAAACCCTTCAGAATTAAAGACCCACACACTTACACTCTAACTACCTTTAAAATACAAAAAAGCAATAAATATTAAAGTGGCCACAAGAGTAAAATAAAATTAAATAATAAATAAAAACAGCAGAGAGAAAATCTACAGAAAATATATAAACAAGACAAGTGTGCCTTTAATACAACATTTTTTAAACATTATGCCTTCCTTTTTTATTTATTAATCATTTTTTACAAATTGTGCAAGATTTCATACTAAGGCTCTGGGGCTCTAGTCTTGACATAACACCTGCCCGGCACGCAGTCACGCAGCCGGCCTGCTCGTACCTTGGCTACACCGTGACAGGCAGCACACCTTTTTAAAAAACAGGGCAGCGTGGTTGTGTTGCGGCTCATCTTAGGAAACCGCAGGGAAAGTAAAAGCATTAAAACAGTCATGCATTTCAAACTGTAGCAAAATAGCTTCTTTGAGCCTAGGGGTTTCTTCATACCAGAGGAAGAAAAAAAACTTAATTATGACCGTTAAGGCAAGAATACCCAGAGTAGAATCACCAAGACTGTAACTACACTTCTGAGCCAAAGGACAGCTACGATACATTTAACAATTTTCCCCATTTATTTGGATTTATTGTCAAAAGCAAAGGTTTTACCTGACATTGACTGTCTGCTTTCATACAAAAATTGTAGAGAAAAATAATGCCAGTCAAAAGGGAAATATGAATAATAAATCTACAATAAATTGGTTCTAATTAAATTGCAGTTTCAACAGCACACAATGTCACCCCCTAAATCCCCTTCCCCACAGGATGAAAAGAACACTTACATTGATTTTTTTTAAATTCCTCTTGTGAAGGTGTATTCCAACAATGTTGGTCACCCAGGAAACATTTTGCTTAACCCACAGCAAATGCAAGGTCTGTTGTATGACAAAAGCGCCCAGTGTTCGCTTTAATACTGGACAAAAGATCGTTTTCTCTTTGTACCACCACTGACCAAAAAAAATCCTTTCTCAAGTCTTCACTTTAGTGCAACTTGGTTGGTTGTAATACAAATCCAATGATTAGTCAGAGGTATTGGCTTATTTCTTTTAAATCTTACTATATAGTTAAATCTCCAATGCATACAGGGTTGAGTTTTTTTTTCCTTTTTTTTTTTTTTTGAGTGTCGACGACCTGCTGTATTTTGAAACAGCTTTCCACAATCACGGTTTACTAGAACATAAACGCAAGTCTTTCCGATGCCTGCACGCACATACACAAACATCTCGATGCTCCCTCAAAACAGGATTTAAATTTTTTATCTTGTAGTTTAAGATGAGTGATGGACAGTCTGTCTTCTGCCTCATGGGAGAAGGTTGGAATGGGAAGAAAGCCAGAGATCGATGAGGACAGTATAAGCCCTCATATAACACAGTAGGGTTCCCTCGGCAACCGGGACTTCCTGCAGTAGAGGAGCGTGGTGCTGAAGCAGCGCCGCAGCTCACGGTTGGAGAAAATGCAGATGAAGGGGTTGACCCCGGCCTGAGCAAAGCTCATCCAGACTGCGGCCGTCAGGTAGCCCCCTGGCACTGCCAGCCCCCTGGCAAACACTCTCCAGTAGCATGCCACCAGATAGGGCCCCCACAGTGTCAGAAAGAAGAAGGTCATGACATAGAACATCCTGCTGATCCTCTTCTCGGTCTTGAACTCGTCCAGGACCAACAAGCGCCGACGGCCTGCCGGGTTGGCGTTCTGCCGGATCCCCAGTAGGGTGGGCGGAGTCGGGCCTCGCCCAAAGCCAGCCAGCCAGTTAGCTGCAGCCTGCCCGCTCGCCCCGGGACCGTGGAAAGTCCAGTTCTGGCTGACGGCCGGCACAAACTGGACAGGCTTCATCTTTCGTCGATCGTGGACGAAGAAGATGAGCTTGAGGTAGACCAGCTGGGTGGCGAGGAGGATGAGGGCCAGGAGCAGCATGAAGCCCAGGGAGTCGTTGGCCCGGAAGGAGCGGTGTTGGAAGGTGCACTGGTCCTCCTCTCGGATGAAGGAGTAGGTGCCCACGTCCAGCACCGGCGGGAAGGCCATGGCCACAGACAGCGTCCACACCATGCATATAACAGCCAGGCACGTCCAAAATGTCAGCCTCTTGGTGTAGAAGCGGTGGTGGGCGATGGCCAGGTAGCGGGTCACGCTGACGCAGAACAGCATGAAGGCCGTGTGGAAGCAGGAGAGCACGCCCAGGAACGCAATCACTTTGCAGGTGAGCGAGCCGTACGTCCACGCTGACCCATTCTTGACTGAGGTGAACACGAACGGGAAACAAATCGCCGACCGCAGCACATCCGACGCACAAAGATCCAGAAGAAAGTAGTACGGGGCTCTATGAAGGCTTTTGTCTTTGATGAGCAGGATGGAGATCAGGAGGTTTCCAACCACGCCGATGCCAATGATGAAGCCCAGGGAAGTCAGTTTGAGGAACGTGACAAGAGGAGAGACATTCTGCAAGATGTTGTGGTCACCTGCATGACTATAGTTCGCCATAGATAGAGGGATCATAAGATTATAGCTTCAGTCAAGTATCATGATCTAGATGCACGGGGAAAAGATAGATCCATCGGCAGTGCTCTTTAAAAAAGCAATCCAGGCTTGTAAGCAATCTCTCTTCAAAAGCATCCTTTGTTCTTTTGTTTCATCATACCTAAATCCCTGAAAAAGATCATCCACCAATCAGGATTTTCCTTTACAGACAGAGCTGGATTCAGTACAGCTACACAAGATATGGCACGGCTGCATCAGTATAAACCAACGCGGTTTTCTTTCTCTTTTCTTTCTTTTACAGCAACGCATATTGCATTTAAAATGGTAGACAGTTAATGCAGAGCGACAGCGCTGGCTCGTATGTAGCTTCTTACCTTCCGCAGAAGCACTGGTATTAATTTTGATCACAATAATAGACAGAATTGTACCCATCTACACATAGATACGTTATGCATTGATGTGTATAGGCACATACAACAATCATTAATGTGTTCACCATTTAAAATGGGACACATTTATCCCGCTGTCCAGTGGCCGTTCATATCTTAATGTGAAGCGAGCAAAGGTTTAAAATGAGGGTAAACCCGGCTGTACCCTACAACGTTTGAAACATTTAAACAAATGCAGCAAGAAAGCTGTTGATCACACCCAGGACCCTGCAGATTTTACGCTTCTCGCTAGAACTACTGTCCTCTGGACAGCTTCGCTACTCGTTGTAATTATTAGAGCGTCAGTAGGTAAAATATTTAGCTTTAACATTTGTTTGTTTTAAGTGATGACTCGAATAACTCGCCCCGTTGATCCATAGATCAAAGCGTCAGCGTGGGTGCTGTACTAATATTTACGCTTTTTTTAGTTTATAATAACAAAGGCGCCGCTTGAAACTGACAAAGAAATAGGAGTGATACCAGGTATTTAATACTGGCTGATGTCAGATTACATGGCGTTATATCTTTAGATATATCCTCTATATCCACGCAGTCTAATCCACAATACTAATACCTCATTTAACACTGAAAAATAAATATGATGTTCGATCTTTCCCCGTGCTCAGAAATGGACCGTCGTTTATAAATAGCAACTGGGGTTTAGCTAAACCGATATAAAGCAGAAATTTGTCAAAATCCTCATAATTAGTTCATTCTAATCGGGGTCGATAAAATTTATATGGCTATAAATCGAAAATATCGATATAATGTCATTTTTAAAATCGCGCACTACTCCGTATTTATAACTATAAAACGCTGTACTGGTTATATCTACAGGAGCAAAGCGCTTCATCCATTAAGATGAACAATTTGGAAGTACGAGGCATCTATGCGTTGACTGCAATTTGTTCCACATTTTAGGGCCAACAGAATGAAAACGATAGTTAGGATATTAATTAAAGCCGTACCTGTTGATCTCTCTCTTTGTTCCCCTGGCGGTTATTTATAATGCAGAAGTCACTTTGCTGTAAAAATGCACGGTTTTCTTGCCCGTTCTCTTTTTTCCCACCGTGAATATACAGTAAAAAAAAGGGGGGGGCGCATGCGCACTGGTCCTATTTGTGCTCCGAGACGCGTCTTCGCTCGTGTTGCAGCGGCACGGTCTCTCCCGGCAACATCTGCTCAGCCGGAGCATCACAGCCTTACATTTCCTCATCAATTATACAGCCGGGCATGTGTCACTTGCCCAGTCATTTTCCGTAGAAGCCCCGCGAAATGGGGTCAGTTCATTTCCATAACCTCCTAAAGCGAGATAAAGGCGTGTGGATTGGATACAAACTCGTGTTTTCGCCCTTTTCCCTATGAATTAGGTTGAGCGTTTACAAAATGATTCAGAGTTACAGGGTCGTGTGGAAATTAACTGTTTTGATTGATTCATCTGCGTGTCAGAAATGTTCATGCTCAAGACATTTTCAGCATAAGTATTCTACACGCAATAAGCGCATCTGTTTACATCTTACGCACGACTATCAAAGTGAAGTTGTCAACCAAGAAACACAAAGGTTTTCAACATACATACTCAATGCCTGGAGATAAAAAAGAAGAAAACAGGAGAAACAAAGTTAGATGTCTAAATCCCCAGTAGCCCTTGGAATTGACGGCCACTCTGAGCTGTGAATAGGCCAAAAACCCAGTTTATACAGTTCAGTTGTCATGCGGTCATCTCTATATGTTCTCATTTTAATGGCACAGCCGGAGTTGGGGTCGTCGTGGTTTATCTGCGGTAATTAAATTACGGTTCTACTTCAACTCAGTAAACACAGAAGAAGTTCGGTTTAAGCATGGACCACGAACATTTTAGGGACTAAATTAATGGGTTTAATTTGTGTCGAAAAAAAGAGTGTAACATTCCCGAACAAATTAACTTATTCAACCGGTGGTAAATCTGGGAAACAACGCACAGATTTGTGAATAGTTGTGAAATACTTTGTATTACCACAATTCAACATTTTAACCACAAAATGTAAACTAATTATAAATCTAATAGGTTACACTATATTTAAGGATACCAAAGGGGTCCACCACGTAGCACTTTAACTTTCATTATGTATACATACTTTTACATAGACCAAAGCTGTAGCTATTAACAGAAATTCCTGTTTTTATTAGTATTTGTATTATTTCGTATAAACCAAGTGCAAGGGATGGGTGGAAAGATCAAAGTGTTGAAAATCAAAGTTACATGTCAGTTGTCAAAAGATACTCGACAAGCTCAGTAACATTGTATTTGAAGATGTGACCATTTCAGCGAATTTGTTGGTATTATCACGTCAAACTGTGGAAAGAGATAACACAAATTTGAAAATATTTTATACAAACGTTCAAAGTAGATGAACTGCACGCCATCGAGGTCTATGCAACACTCGTCATCGTAAGCACAGAAAGGAACCAAATGTACTGCGGAAATTATTCTGTAGTCAGGGCAGCGGACTCGTCACCGCACACGCAACACAAACCGGGATAAACGTGCATTTTCAAAGCAAAAAAGCGTGTTTTAGAAAAGGTCCCTGCCGTCAAAATGTTTAATAAGACTTGGCATGTAATTCCTTTGCGCCCGGGGAAAAACAATCGTTTTCAATTTGAGCACATTCACGTGTTCTTTCGGCGGTCTGGGAATGATCTTCCGGGGTTTGCGTCTTCCTGGTGTCGCTACAAAATCCTTTTGAGGAAATTCAAAGTGTTCGCGCTGACACAGTTCGGCCACTGCATCTTCACTAATATCCCACTTGCGTGCATGTCAAACTTTGAAACGAGCTGCGCAGCTTGACAAGGTGGAAGGCTGCGTCCGCAGGAAGCTCACGTTCCGAGGCCGGGCTGCGGAGGGGCTCACAGGCGGTCGCTCCTGGAGCGGGCGTACCATCCCAAACACGCACAAAAGCCCACGATCGCCACGGTGGCTCCTAGAAGGAGCGCAACGGCATCTCCGCCGTCCAGCGCCTCGACAGCTGGCACAAACGACAGAAGGAGTAGCAGAAACCACATAACACAAGCGCAGAGCTCGCATCTGGAAGCCATGTTGCTCTAGATGTTTGATCAGATGATGTTCTGTGACGGCGTGTCAGATGATTAGGGTGCATTTCCTACTCGGACCACAGGCCAATGGCATCCACGGATCACATTACAGTGGTTGAACAGTTAAATGGTCAGGAAGTTTGTTTTTAGCAGTTATTAGAAACTTGTTTTTCACACCACGTTACATTAATTCATACCACATTACAAGTTAAAAGTACAATTATGATTGGACACTCTAGGTTTCTAGTATTCAATAAGAGCACTGAATAACAATTACCTTAACTTAATACAAAATATCATTTATTTGTAATCAGTGCATTTTAAATTTATGTTTTGTTATTGGTTTGTCATTATGGAAGGAATGTTTCATTATTTTTTTCCAGGGTTGCTCAACATATAAGGGTTTAGGTCTTTATTTAAAACTAATATTCACTTCTAGTTTGTTGTCACTTGAAATTCAACTTGAGAGTTGCTATGAAATTAGTTATTTTCATGAATAACTTAAGCACAAGCCATCCTGTTTTGACAGATCTCCGGATGTAAGAAGTTATCTTCTGAGTAATACAGTAAAATACAGTCGTCACTTAATCAGATCAAATTTTTCCTCCTTCATTGACGCTTAACTATATTTTTTCTTGAATAAGAGCAGAAAAATGTCTGTAAGTGCCAAAAGGTGAACTTTATACTCTGTACGTTTCCCAGCCGAGGAAATACTAAGACAATCACTGCTGTGTGTTGATCTTTTCTTCATTTTGGGACATTTGTGATACTAATATTGATCATAGTTCAAAGTTCATCTCTCAAGTTAAAAAGAAAGGCCAATCAATATTTTTCCTAGTACGTTAATGAGCGTTGACAGGGGCTACTTCATCATTTTTCACCAGGACTTGCATAGTATTTTTGAAGTATTTCTTTTTCAGCAAACCTTTGCAGTGTTTTGCTGACTTGATGTGCTGTCAGGTGTTAGGTGTGGCAGGGCCTACAGAATCTCCCTCCCTGTGCCCACGGTGATATAACTGGATTAGCGTCAACAGGGTGAACTGAAATATTGACCCTATAATTTTGTCGCGTCTCTACCTGTGCTACAGCCCTGTGGGTGCCAGCGTGGAGGCGTGGCATTAATAACCAACTCTGGTGGGGCTCGTCCTGAACCCAGGAGGACCATTATGTGAGATTAATGATTCTAACCCAATTCACTTGAAAAATGGGCACACCTCTCTGTGTTCGTTCCGAATGAGCTGGCAGCATTAAGCAGCCTGGTGCCAGAGCAGACCAAGAGCAGGGCCCCCCAGCACCATGTCTGCGTGCACCACTGCTCTAATGTGGCAGATATCAAAGCGTCACTCTGGGGTATGAATAAAAATGATCAGCGCACATGTAATTACAATGGGAAATGAATTTCCTCCTGCATCTGTGTAAGAGAACGGTTACCTAAATAGTTATCCATGTGTGTTCACTGTTGATGTCTATTACCGACTCCTCAAAGACTCTTACATAAGGGGGCTTGAACCCAGGCTTCCCAGCCCACACAAAGATATCAACCAGGAGGATTAGAGCACAGAGCCCACTGAGCTAAAAACCCATGTCCTCCACTAAGGGGACAAATCAAGCTCTTGTCTAGACTAGCAGGGGTTTCTTTAAGGAGGGTGACAGTGTGGGAGAACAGAAATAGGATATGACTTTGGTCCTTACATGTCTTCTTAAGGAGAGCATCTTTACTTTCATCCAGGCTGACCTTTCATAGCATGGCATCTGTTTTAGCCATTAGTACACCTGGAAAATGTTATTCAGTCAGTTCATGTTAAATTCATGGCATAGTGTACAAAAATAGGGACTTCTTGTTGCATTTGGACTTGCCCTTCAGCCGTAAGTCACCATTGCACTGTCTGTCAAGCTCCAGCGTCAAGTATTATGGTTTGGCCTGTTCACAGCAAACAATACAGAGTGTGTACACAGCAAAGCTGGCAGTATTAATTTGACACTGAGAGCATGGGTCTGCACACACATGTCTCAGGGCTATTTATGTGTTCTGATTCACTTGTTTTACATGTCTTTGGGTCCTTGGACCGTGGAAAGAAACTAGAGCAAACCCAAGCACACGTGGGAAGAACATGCAAGCTCCACACACAGAGTGCCGAGAGCCAGATTTCAACTCACCTTCAACTAATTATCGCGTCCCAAAAGCATTGGCCAAGTTTGAACCTCGTGTAATTTTTTTGTACTATACCGACAGAATCAGCAAGAAAGTAAATATTCCACTCCCAGTGATGACACGTTTTTGTTAGAATAAAGGTTACAAGAAGAGGCACTTTACATGCATGCGTTTCTCTAACGTCAATCGCACTCGTTTGTGTTTTCGTTGTGACATCATCGCTGCTCTAGAGTGGCTATCGAATCATTAACTCAATTGGCTGTCATTATCTCAGTTATTTCAGTTTGTTTCAATGGGTAATTTTACAGGTTTTACAGAGCTTCATTTGTTGTTTTCATTTTGAAAATCAATTGAAAAGTAATTTTTTTAATGAAAACCATTTATTCAAAAGAACACAAAAATCACTTTATGTAGGACACTATGAACAGTTGAGATGTTCCTGAAAGACAGGGATTATAGCCTGTCGTGATGACACTGGTACTGAGAATAAGTATTTTTTTCTCTAGTTTACCAAGTGAAAATTGATTTTCTAGAGTTCGTATTTGTGGTGTGAAATCTTAATTCAAGGCTTTGACAATAGTTTAACAGGCTTTTTGTTTTTATGTTTTTGTGTTGTGATCGTTGTTTTCCTCTGCTTAGCGATGCTTCTCTTTTAGCAAAACTGCAGTAAGATTTGTCCTTAAGTTTGTCCTTGGCTGCTGAATGTAGGTGTGAGTTTTTTTTTTAATTTCTTATGTAACGTTACGAGTACGTGGGGGGGGTGTACAAAACACTAACAAACATTATAGGCAAGTACCAAAGGAAAAAAAAAAGCCACAGGAGGCCGAAGGCGTTGGCTTGTTCTCTCAACGGCTGTTAGAAACGTGACCACACTGGTGGAAAAAAAAAGACAGCCCTGGAAAAACAGAGATGGTGAAGCATGTGACTTTAAAGGACGTCACATCTAAGCACTTACATGTGTCCCAGTGGAATGTAGGCTACTATTTATCTCTGTAGAAATGGTCCTGCCTCAACCCCCCACCCCCACCCCATTCCACGCGGATGCCTGTTGGCTGAAAATGTAATATGGGACTCGTGTAGTGGGCTTTTGCTGGCCTCTTTCCTAACAGCGCTTGTGGAAAAAAGCGACAGGGCTGTGTGTGCATTTTCTGCCTGACCTCTCCTGATCGTTCCTCCAGTGGTGTCAGCGGTGTAAGAATGGACACACTGAAGCAGAACGAGAGCCTTCGGGCTTTGGCTTGTCCCACTGCTGTGCCTTTGCTCACTCCGCCACTCTCCACGTCCCTCTTTATCTCCTGAGATGTCCGACGGAGGACCTGGCTGGACAGGAAGGCCTCACCGCATGGACGCCCTCATCTTCTCGAAATTCAGCTCCCCTTTTGTTGTACTTCTTACACACAAAGATAGCCGTTGTTTATTAACATCTCTTTGCTCATGTTCTGTGGTAAGTTGTAAAAGTATTGTTTCTGTAGCAATTGCTCAGTAGGTACTAGGGCTGATATTTTATAAAGCTGATATTAGTAAAATCAGATACTGTAGAAAATTGGCATGCCATTGGTATGTCATTAAGATGTGGTTTTTTTATTTTTTGAAGATGGGTACATGTCAGGCAAAGTGCACTGTGGTGTTGCTGTTTCCATGGTGACCAAGAATTAGGCAAGATCCAAACTGTCATGTTGACCACACTGTTGTGCTTTATTTCAGTGTGTACCATCAAGTTAACAACCTACACAAGCATATGTGACAGGCTGCTGGTTGTCATGACAATGCATCATGACAAGAAAAATGGTTGTATATAAATAGTTACCATTGCTGTCAGTTAAAAAAACCTGAAAAAAGCACTGGATGTGAAAGAGTGTCGCTGTCAGACAGAAAATCGGTTTTCCCAAAGGATCATTTTTCACATTAAATTTATTTTTAAGCAACATTTATTCTGACAAACTAACAACACATCGTTTAATCTGAGACAAACCTTGGAGACATAACTGTCCCTGTGTGCATGTTTTAGGAAACAGTAAGGATTCTTTTTCAGTTATTGTTAATATTTACAAAAATGACAGCCTTAGCAGTCTGTGGGGACATGTGATCAGTGCTTTTGAGCATATCCTGCTGAATTCATTAACTGAATTACAAGAAGTAGGGGGCAGTCTTAAATACAGCGTCATATACATATAAATATGTAATCAAATAAATACATTTCTAAAGATTTAAGATAACCATATGAAGGATAATTTGGTGCAAATCCTTTATAAGTAAAATGTGTAATTTTAGATATATTTCTGTCCTTTTAAGAAAAACAAAGTAACTTTTAGCAAGCTGAATAGATTTAAAGGTTGCTTCCCTGGGTAGGGAAACAGTTATTTTAAAAATGTGCTAACCATAAAATTTTGTCAGATTTATGTACAGAATATATAACCTGTTAATTCTTTTCCTGCAACCTCCTTTCATAGCTCAAGTTCACAGGTGGTCTATATGAATTAACCAAAAAGTGATTAATTGCCTTTTACCTATGAGGAACTGTAATATTTTGCAAAATTTTTAATTGGCACTGAATTGATTTATCTGTTTAGCTTTATATGAGATTATCCAACATTAACGCCTTTTGTGCGGCTCGTGACAGCCCAAATGTCAGGTGCTGTTAAACCCGTTAACATCTGCAGAGGCGGCCTTTTTGGCCACAGGGC
The DNA here is from genome assembly GCA_025773905.1 of Chitala chitala. Lineage (NCBI taxonomy): Eukaryota > Metazoa > Chordata > Actinopteri > Osteoglossiformes > Notopteridae > Chitala > Chitala chitala. Next base: position 11,024,581 of record JABJVR010000052.1, read on the forward strand.
CGTCTGCGCTGAGCTTTGAACGGCTCCGGTGGTGCGGGCGATGCGGCCACAGCAGGGCCCATTGGAGGTACGGTGGCAGACGTTCAGCTCGCTGCTCCTGCTCCTCCTCCTCCACGAGCTCCCCCAACCCCTCCCCCGCCTCTGCTCGCTCCGCATCGAGTTCAGTGGAGCAGCAAGCAAGCCTCTTAACACTGGCAACACAGTCGGCTCGAAGACTCCAATCCATTTAGTTGATTTAGCGTCTGTTCAAGTTGATTCCCATCTGTGTGCTAGAAATCAATTATCATATGACTTCTTTGCCTGATTATGCACCTCCCCCATGCTGTACTGATGGCTCAGAAAAACGACTGAAGTGAAATGAAAGGGAGTGTACGCCATGCAGGGCCGAAATTCCTTTTCAGGTCATTCAGCTCAAACTCAATGGCTGTAAAGAAGCTAATTTGATCTCACCTTTCAGAGGAACAAAGGAAAATAATAGGCTGTGTAAATCATTTAAAATAATAATGTAAAATTTGTACAACAGATCACTGCAAACCCCTGAAGTGATGGCCAAGCTGTCTCCCGATCAGCAGATTGTACAAAAGGGTATCGTGACACTTTTAACGTGACAAAGGGAATCGACTCCTCTGAGGGCCAAGCTTTCTTGAGGTTGGGAGGAGGAAGATCTATATGTAGGTCTGCTTTCCAAAGCAGATCCTTCCATTTGCTTATTGAGTTGTGGGGGCTGCATTTCAAGCAATTGGGCTGTCATTGGCTGTCAGTCTGCGAAATTAATGACGGCACTGATTGTGCTGTGGGTAATTACAAAGTGCAGGGATGTGTCTGCTGTACCACAGGAGAGAACCCGAGCACTGCCGGGCTTACATAACCAGTGTGGGGAGTAGCAGTTATCCGAATGTTCCCTATAATATATGCCGGGAATTGAAAATGAACCATTCGGGAGTCATAATGAGAGTCAGCAATTTGTTACTTCACGTTATTATTTTGGCCCTGCTGACGATTCTGCAGCCAGGCCGATGAACGATGCATGCAGCTCGCTGACTCATAACTCGATGTGCCTTGACATCGTGCCCAAAAAAATGCGAGTGCTTACCGATCAGTTTGCAGTTTTCACGTCCAGCGCCTCTGTCTTAAGTGCCGTCGCTTACGGGTATAACGGCTGTGCTCCTGCTACGACTCGAGTTAGCAACTTTGGAGTCACCAGTCCGTGCCTGCCTAATCAGGTCAAGACCCACTTCTGCACCTCAATGCAGAACAGGGTAAACCTCCAGTTTCAGGAGGTCTGTCAGCAGCCAGACAAACTCAGCATAGCTAGTATTGTGGGATAAGCTGACCAGAAAGAAAATGATTGTCTTAGTGGTAGGGAACAGGGGATGAAGCAGACCCAGAGGTTAACTGAGGACGGGCTGGGGCGGTTCCACCGTGGCATGGAGATCACGTGGCAGACGAGCAGTCTGTGTGACGCTGTAGAGTATCTAGACAAACACAGAAACACACACTGCAGCTGAGCCAGCACACGTTGCTCTCAGAAAAATAACAGACATTTCTTGATTTTACACTAAATTACCAAATTTAATTTTATCCTCAGTAGGAAATGGTTATTTTTTCTGTAATTAATAACTTCGTTTTAGATCACAAAATTCCTCTGATGTCAAGAAATAATTATTGAAAAATTATGTTTAATGACTTTTTTAAACAGTCAAGAAATTATGCATTCTGCTGAAATTCTACATATTCTTTATGTTTGTAACAGTAATGTATTTTATTGCTTAGAATGCACAGTGCAGAATGACTAATGACATTCATTAATATTCTAATCATATTTCACCATGAAGGTTTATTTGTTAATGTCCGCACATGCCTACGCATGCATGTAAACAAACTTTCACCAAAACGTTTTGTGTAAACACTAACTTTCACTCTCTTCAATTGTCAGCAAGTGAAATACTATCATGTTTTCTTTGTAATTGCAGGTTGTGTTAAATTGCATCAAAGTGCGGTTTGTTTTTCAGTTAAAGATACTGCCTGACACAAGCTGTCTGCAACCAGCTGGCTCGCGCGTGACCTCGGAGCCGCCATAATCGCAGGAACATCTTGTTGTTGCGGCAGAAACGGACAGATGAGTCAGCAGCGGTGGAGTGAGTCAGGCCTCCGGGATACCAAACAGCGCTCATTGTACCGCCAGAAAGCTGTTGGAAAGTTGCTCAAACCTCCACGCACTATGAGCCTGTTTATAAGCAGCCATGTGAAACAGGGCTCAAAGTGCGTTCATGACTCTCAGAAATTGCGCTCGAGTGTGGAGAAAGGGTGATATGTGTCAGAAGGGACGTCTCGGACGAGCTGCCAGGTAGCTGCTTCGCTCCGCGGGATGTCTCGTCTTGGGACGGATGCGAGAAGGGGACAGATGTAATGGAACCTGAGGGTACGTGTGGATTGATAAGTGAGGACAGAGCCTTGTTGGAGATCCTGGGCCCAGTAAGAGTGCTGCCTAAAATTCAGGAGGACAGTGAGCTGAACAGACTGCAATTAAAGAGCTGCTGTATGTGCAGTGGAGGTAACAAAAGGCAGGGAGTTCGGATGAAGCAACATGTTTGGACAGCTCATTGTGAGGGAATTAAACACCCTCACTGTAAGGCTCCAACCAACCAACCAACCGCTCTCTAAGGAAGGGAGGGAATGCCTCAGTGAGGGGGGGGTCACAAAGGGCCAATTTAAGGAACTGTACATACATTTACATTTTATTCATTTAGCAGACGCCTTTGTCTAAAGCAACTTACAATGAATAAGAGCACAAGTGCATGACACGAACGAGGTCAAACAGTATCAGAGAATGTAACTAACAGTAAGTGCTGAGCAATCATCAAAGTGCACACGATTAAATCAAGCGATTCTCACACAAATCATACACGTAAAGGGAAATGTACAGTCTTGTATAAACTAGAAAAACAAACAGCCTTGCAACAGTGGAGTAAAAGGAAGCAGAGATTCTGAGGCGCTCCCTAAAGAGATGTGTCTTCAGTTGCTTCCGGAACGTGGACGTGGAAGATGAAGTCCTCAAAGCAAGAGGTAGCTCATTCTGACTTCCGTTCTGTGTTGGGGCACAGTCGCCAGTCCATGGCTTTCCACAAGGTGCTAGTTATCAAACTGCGTGAGTTTGTCACAAGCACGGCGTGATGAGCTGGCGATGTGTGCACAGGATTAGAGTGAAGGCACACAAATACCCAGCATGCTTTGCAGGCAGCAGAGAAGTCATTTAAGAAGTTGTGGGATACGCAGGGACGCATGGAGAGACTGTTGATTTAATGTTATCTGCTGAGCCCCCACAGACACAAGGCAGAGAAGTGCTGGAATTGGTTTACTTATCCATTCATATTTTTCACTGCATCATGTAAGCACCTGTCCCTATATTGCAGGAGTGTTGTCACTGTAGGAAGTACTGGGACATCTGAGTGTCAAAGGCTTTCGGTGGTAGGTTTTGCAGCTCATTCTTTATTTCAGTAACGAGAATGAAAACCGAAAACTGTTCCTCCTTATTTAAAAAAAGCTCACATGCTCATGTAAGTGCATTTGTTAAATACATTTCTTTGTGAGTTTAATACTTTTAGTTTGTAAAACCTGGGCACTTGCTGTGCAGCCAGTATGAAGTAAGACCTTTATTATGGCATTGGAATTTGAAAGCTAAAGTGCTTTAGTGTTGACTGTTTCTCTTGGAAACAACAAAGTAATGGAAATTAAGAATGAGGGAACAAACTGAAGTAAACATCAGGATGCAAGAGTTTTACGCATACAGTTTGCCAGCCTCATTCCTGAGTCATTCTGTGGACTCCTTTAAGACAATACTCATAATGTATTGTATGAAGGCAGCCGTTTACTTGTGGACTGAGGATTCCCACTTCTTCAGCCCAGACCGGCTCCATTCCCACCCATACCTGGTTATAGTCATCACAACACAATTAATTAATATTAAAAACAAATGGTAGCAGTAGGAAAACAGGAACAGTAACAAATGAATGAACAAACTGAAAAATCAATTTGCCCCAAGAGTGTAAGAAACTACTATCAGCTGTGGTCTCCAGAAAGTTTAATTGGAGAAAGAGAGGGACTCCTGGGAGGCTACTGGAAGAAGGAACATCTCAGGCAGTCACTGGGACATGGAGGAGGTCAGGGAGTATGTGGAGGACTTCAGGACTAGGCTATCTTGAGTAGTCAAAATGTTTTCAATGCTACGCTCTCTCTGCTTTCTGTAGAGCTATAAAATAATGTGACAGACGTAAGCCCACAACATACAGTACTGGTTCTTTTATTGAAGAGACATATGCAACCTAGTTTCGTTTAAGAACAATGGTTGCCTTGTTTTGAAGTCCTGTTTGTTTGTTGATGTGGGTACGGTGGGCGTTTTCATCTGGACAGCCATCCACAAATAACTGCTCTGGCCTGCTTTTACCAAACTTTTGTACGTCCTCAGCAAATGCATAGAAACCTGCATGAATTTATGTGGGTGGATCATGTCTTGCAGAAATGAACCGTTGCCATAGTGACTCTTCTCACATGCCACCAGTATGAAGAAGATGCAGGGTTTCTCCAGTTTGAGAGTGCAAGCCCCCCCTTTGAAGTATATTTAACAAAATGAAAATATTTTGAGACAATGAGCCCACACTATACAACATTTTAAAAAGTCTTAAATTAGGTCATATTTTTGCATTTCAGTTGCCTTCAGTTGGCACAGTCAGTTGAAATCTGATTAGTAGGTTTGAAATTAATGTAATTGCCCTTAAATACTCAAAACTCCACTGTAATTCTGCTATGTACAGTATGCAAAAAATAGTTCAAACAGTGTGATTAAGGCAGTGCCTGATTATTCCACCCCTTTGTCTCCATCGTCAACAGGCGAAAAGGACAAACATGTGAATGTCTGTCGTTTTCCCGAAGATCACATTCATTAATCTTCGATGCTAACACTGTATTTAATCTGCAACACCAGATCTCTGAAAATTCTACCACTGAGTGAAGTATGAGTTGAAACATGGCACATGGCAGATGTACAGCACATGGCAGAAGTAGTGCTAAAAATCTTCCTCTAAACGAGCCTGTTTTAAGGATGTCCGTTGTTGTGTGAACAAACCCAAACTGAAGCGCTTGTCTCATGGAGCCAAAGAAGCCCTCCTCAGGGGCTGTAAGATGCTGTTTCTATCATATAAACCCGGCTGTTCTTTGACAGCAGACTGTACGAGTTTGAGGACTCAATGGTTTCCAAGACTACATTGCCTGAGATCTACATTTCACATGTAGGTGTCAAATTTGTGCAGAGACACAACAGGTGGGGACAGCATTCCTCGGCACACTTTGGACCAGAGGGGCCCCGTTTCAGGACCGCCAAGTGTCTGCTGTTACATCCACAGCTGATCCTCTGAAGCGGAATATGGAAATATAAAATTTTGATCTTAATCATGGTTACAAGCCCCCATTACCAGCCTGTTTTGTAATGAACAAATTTTTATTTGAAATGCAATCTTTCTGTGAAATACATTCATAGCACTGGATAGTTTTCATGAAGATGAATGAAGATTATTGTTTTTTGTAACTAGTACTTGATTAGTGAAACAAAGAAGCTTGTACCAACAGGACCCTGCTTATATGATAACCGTGTTCTCTCCTCAGCTCTGTTAAATTTACGGTCATCCCGGTGAGTCAAGGATTTTCAAAACCACCCCTCCATCTTTTTTGTGACTTTATTTCTTGGCTGGGCATTTCATAAATAGCCGCTCTTAAGGTAAATGAACACTGTTACGTTGGCTGAAGACGTAATAATTTCCCAAGTCAGCCCTTGTTGTACGACCCAATAAAGGTTTGCCATCATTTTAACCTGCTAATGAACTCAACGAGTTAACAGCACATGGAGTTTAATCAGGAGAGATATCAGCATATAAAAAAGTTTAATCAGGAGAGATATCAGCATATAAAAAAGTTTAATCAGGAGAGATATCAGCATATAAAAACTTACTTCTGCTTTCCATGAGATTAATTTCTATATTATAGTAGTGCAGAAACATTTAGCTTTTCCTTTTGTACAGTTTGCCTGAAAAAAACATCCTGAAATGAAGTGAAGTGTTTTGGTGAGCGGCTAAATGCCAGGGTAGCAATAAGCAGTCATAATTTAAATTCGAGCCGACGCAGGACTCGGTGTGTGAGTGCAGAATCTGAATGCTCAAAACTAAACTGGAAGCTGAGGGGAGCCTTCAGACTCATTTCCAGCTGGCTCGTTATCTCCAAGCTCGTTTTCATTAAGGACTTTATTTCCAGAACAGACTGGGCAAATTATACCATATGCATTACACTAAGAATCAAATGCCATTTGGTACTGAGGAAAGAAATAAACACAAACAGGTAACTTGACTTGTTTTTGCTGCAAAGGCAAAACGTCGCCTGGTTGCCAGAGACACAACTTCATGTTGGAACGGTCACTCGTATAACGATCATTAATGTAATGTCACACACTAACATGCATTTACACAAGTTATTATTGCTTCGTCCACAAAGCTGAAACCACGTGTCTGGACCAACTCCTTAGCCCTAGGAGGCAGGCTGCCTTCTGGCTCCATGGTTACCTGTCTGTCTGATATATATTCTTAGGATGCTTGCAGGCAGGCTGGATGCAGTGCCAGACATATGGCTGTTGAATGGCTTCCTCTGTCTTTCTGACACTTATGGCTGATCCGGCCCTAGGTTTCCCCATTAGGAGTTTAGTGTGACAGGATCCCTGAGTGAGAACAGGTAGCATATGAATCCTCTACCCTCTTCTCTCCTCTTCTCTCATCACCCACCTCAAACCCCCCTCCCCCCGAAAAAACCCCACCCGTTTTAAAAATCTCCATAGGTTTGTAATGTTGTGATGTGTTCTCTGTGAAAGGGTGTTTTGTGTGTGTGTGTGTGTGTGTGTGTGTGTGTGTGTGTGTGTGTGTGTGTGTGTGTGTGTGTGTGAGTGTGTGTGTGT
>JABJVR010000052.1:11035046-11089212 GCA_025773905.1 Chitala chitala
GTGTGTGTGTGTGTGTGTGTGTGTGTGTGTGTGTGTGTGTGTGTGTGTGTGTGTGTGTGTGTGTGAGTGTGTGTGTGCATCCTGCAGGGTTGGGGTCTACGTTGCCAATCTTGTGCTCCAAGCCACCCACAACCCTAACTTGCATAAATTTTTGGAAAATGAACGAAAGAGTGAATGAAGGTATGAAAATGTTTTTCCGACACTTTATGGTAATTATTAAAGTGAAGCCAGAAGGAACCCGCTTGTACAGTTAACAGTTTATTCTCATTCCACCTTGTATGTTCTACAGGGATGCCAGCAGACATTTTTCAGTGGGGAGGCCAATGATTTTTATGGGATGTTGGTGCATAAAATTTTCAAAGTGGTCCTCGACCACCCCTTGGTGACACCCTTAATGTGCTAAGAGGTTGAGTGCATGATGTCCTTATGGAATATACAGTATATTATTTGCACTGTGGTGCAAACGGTAATTGTGTAACACCGCTACATAGCAACATGTATTACCTGGGCCTTAGAACAGAGTACAAACTGATGCTCTGCTACAGTGTAGTCAGCGATCACAAAAGCATGTTAGTGTAATATTCGGGAGAGGAAAATGAGAGAGGCGAGGTCTAATGTGCAAATAGGGAGGTTTAATACAAACCTAAACAAGAATACAAAGATCTAAAATAACAAACATACAGCTACTAGCACTACAGCAAACATCACAGCTAACAACAACCAGCAAAGGGCTAATGCAGAAGGGAGGCATACATAGAAGGGCCAAGGTAATAATGATACTGATAGAGTTAACAAGGTAATTAACACAAAGGAAATGGAAGAACCAGGGGCAAGGGCAACAAATAGTGGACACAGAGAACTGACAGGAACATATCATGACTTCCCACTTTTGTGTCCTGTCAGCAGCTGCTAAGAAGAGGTACAAGTGCATAAGGGCTTATTAAATTGATAAGCACATAAATTAATCTTCCGACAACACAAAACGATTATAGGTGCTGGAATCTAATGAAAAGCATTGCCTTTTCAAATCCAGTGTGCTCAGCATGTGTTTGTGTAGTGTTGACAGTGTCTGTTTTTATTTTCTGATTTTCTCACTTTCGTTTTAACATACTTGAGGCAGTAAGAATTACGGTGACAGCAGATAATATGGTTTCAGCTCAGGAATCTTTTATAAAATATGTCTTCTGGCATAGTCTAAAGTCATATAAGCAAATTAGTACAGGTGAAACTATTAAATTAATATCAATATAATATGTTATGTTTGCCTGTTTACTGCATTTATTAAAGTAATAGCATAATGTTATTGGACACAATGATTAGTTCTGGAAAATACTCAGTGTGTGGAAATGAGGTGAGGTCCCAGTCCAGGTAAGAAGAAATGGGCTTCACTGAAGGTCACCTTCCTCACAGAGCAGAGCAGCAAGCCCCTCTCACCAGCACTTCTCCTTCTCCCCCTCCTGGGAGTTTTCTGTCCTTGTAACCCAGAAGACTGTGAATGAAGCAGACTGCAGAGTAACCGTGGTCACCGGCCCAGAAGGGCTGGTAAGGGAAACTTTTGGTGCAGTGAAAACTGTGGTTCTCTCCAGAGGCGTGTGCCAAACTGGGCAGCCGACAGTATCACTTCAGCTGTACACACCCTGCCTTTGCCTCTCCTTGGTCTGTCTTCCACTGGACACACTGTGTAGGATGCACTGCCGTGTTAGGAGCCATGGCCCCTGAACACAACCTCTGAGTACTCCTCTTGGTCACGGCCCCTGAACATGACCTTCCAGTACTCCTCTTGGTCACGGCCCCTGACCACTTAGTATTTCTCTTGAACCTGATTTCTCAGTGTTTCCTCCACCATAACCTCTGAACATGACCAACCCTTTGATCAGGACCCTTGAGTGTGACCCCTGTAAGCACAAGTCCTATTAACAGCAGTCTGGACCCCAGTAAAAGCTGTTGTAGGTACTGAGTTCTACTGATCCTGCTCACCATAGAGCAGCAGAATGTTCTCGCCTGTAGCAGCATGGATGATGACCCCTGTGCTTAGCATACTCCACATATATGGAAAGCAGGTGCTCTAACCTTTTCTGTCCTGGTTCAGTTTTCATTCCTCTGCCTAATATAGTTAAATTTACACTATTTTATATAAAAGTACCAGTTAACAGACTTTAGTGCTGAAGTGACAAAACAGCAAGAAAAGTTGTCAAGATATATTTTTTGATGACGGTAATTAACTATGGGTTTTACATTCAGTAAAACGTGTCTTTTACTAAGCTGAAATAGATAATGCTTGTGCTCCATCACACATCACGCAGGTGTTTTTCCTGATGTCAGCACAACAGCCAATCATGCTGCATGTTGCAATTTTTACCCTCTTCATGAAGGTACGCTGTTAACCTTCACAACATGATTGTCTGCAAAAACAATGACTGATGAGTTAATACGAAAGAGAGGGAACACATCTTCCAAAGTCCGAAAGTGGTTCGGATCGCACCCGTCACACCGGACACAAACAGCTGCAATATGCGAGATATTGTGTTGTCAAGCTCCTGTGAAATCTGATAATGCAACAAATCTATTCCATCATCTGAAAACATCCCATCCAATCAAACGTGTGGATTTGATATTTATTGCTGCATTTGCACAGATTTATTTGCAGTATTAGAAACACATTTGCACTTTACAGTGATAATTTAACCCACTCAATGCCGTGTTAAGTCAGGATCGGGCCCCTAGGCATACATCAATGCGCAATAAAGTTATGGAAGAACAAATAATTCATATGCCATTGCTATTTTGTAAGGGTGTCTTATGTCTTACAAGGCATCTTTTGTATAATCTAATACATAATTTAGCCCCGAATCCACTGGGTGCAATAATTTTTACCAAAACTTTTTTTCTTGTGTGAAGGAATACTGTTTGTATATAGTTCGACATTGATTGCTAAAAAAAATTAAAATTAGGCCAAACATAAGTATATACATAAAACCAAATGAGTAAAATTTAATTGTCTATTGTGATAAATATTGTCTGTGTACAGGACAAGCAGCTGGGAAAAAAATTAAATGTATAAATATGGTAATCAATCAATACAGAAAAAAAATTGTGGTAATATTTGACCGCATCACCTAGCTGTTTACACAAATCAGCAAAATGACCAGTGACTCTGTGAACATGTAGTCAAGTGAGGGTGGTGACAGTGGACAGACCAACACTTCCTGCTGCTAACACAGGCCACGCCCACTGACCCCCCCCCCCCACCTGTCAGGAGCATCCAGCTACCACATGCATTCAGCACAAAAACCGTGCTGCTGTGTGTGGGCATATGAAAAGTTATATCTGGTATGAAAGTAAAAGATGTAGAATATATACATGTTTTAAATAGGCCTGCCTGCAAGGTATAAAGGATTTTTTAAAGCATATTCTTTTAAAATGAGGTTGTACCCCCTTTTGGAAATATAACACATTTTTTCTGTTCTCTGTGCATTCCACCAAAAATAATTTGTCAGTGTAACGGGGTGAGCATTTCCATGTTGGAAAGCAGACCTCTGGCAAAGGTATACTAGGTGTAACCTGTGCTGTTCATCTGTCTGGCTTCACCATGCTGCTGGAGATCAATCAAGCCCGCTTTTAATTACCTCTCCCTCTCTCTCCTATTTGCACACACACACACGCAAACACAGCATAAAGAAACAAAATCCCTACTGATCCAGCATTTACCAAGCACTTCCAGTCCAACAGCTGTCCTGCTGTCTTAAGCATTTGGAGTTTCGGAGGGGGGGTAGTGTGGTTGGTATTGAAAACTGCTCCAGAGGCATCATACGCACACATCACGTCCGGCAGGACATACAAACTCTATGCACATCCTATCACCTGGATCAACACGTGTACTCTCCATGTACTCTTTATTCCTCATGCTATCATAAACTCCACATGAACTTCTTTCGTAGACTCCATAAGTCGAATCCATGCACCTCCTTTATATTATATACAGTCTCCATATATTGCACTTTTCCTTGAATGGGTTCTGCACACTGACTCTGTGCACAGACTCCCACAGATGTGACTCCATGCCCAAGAAGTCTGCATGTCAGACTAGCACTAGCACCTTGCTTAGTCTTCGTAGCCTTAACCCCCTGGCGGGAAGCACAGACAGTGTATTCCTTCAAGGGCATAAGGGGCGTTAAGATCAAACAGTGATGGGAGAGTTTGCAGGCAGGCACCGCGGGAGCCAGGATCTCACATCTGGGCTGCTGATGAGAGCGTCAACACACCCCGTCACGTTTCACGCTGTGCCCAACTGACAGTTCAATCAGATCTTTCTTAATCCCCATTGACAAGAATGCTCCAGAGTCAGGGTAGAACCCCAGTCAGGGAGGGGCCTTTGGGGGGGGGGCTCATCCTGAGCATACCATTAAAAGAGCTCTTACTGATGAATGTTCACATCACACAGTGATCAGCAGCACACATGCGGCATGGTTTGGGCTTTTGTTATCTTATCTGAGTGTTATAGGACCACAGGTGGTGCAGGGTGCAAATTCAAAACCAGAGGGTTGCCAGTTCCAGTCCCAGAAGGAGGTCTGCAGTGAAGAGGCACGTAATCTGAATTGGTTCGGTACAATACCAAACGGCTGAAAGTGCAGCTGACAACAGATAAAAGTAAAAAAATAACATAATAATAATAATAATAATAATAATAATAATGGGTCTGACTGACACCTACAGAGACCGCTCTACAGTGTGAGTGTGTCTTAGCAAGGGTGGGGGTGCAGCACAGCACTCAGTTACTTCCCCAGGGTGCTGAGCAATGCCTTGTCAACTTGCACGGGGGGGGTAGGGTGGGAAGTAAGAGCCCTGCTATGCTCCTTCTGCCTGGCTCTGTGGATGTGACAGAAAGTCTGTCTGAAACCATAAAGAAAGCCCTCAGGGCAGAAACTGCCCTGTCTGGTGGTTTTAGCAGATCCAGGTTGATAAATATTGTCTTTTTGAAGTCAAAGAAAGCTGAGAGAGATGCAGTGCATAAGTGCTAAAAGGGGCCATATTCTGCCAGGTAGGTACTACTGTGATAGGCACAGCCATGATGGCTGCTTACACTTGATTATTCCAATGAACTAATGACCTGAGTCCATAGCTCTGATAACTAATTAATTTCTTGCTCTGACTTGGAAATGTCACTGTGGGAGGGGTCTCAGATGCATTAAGTGAGCTTTGGCACACTAGGTAAGTGGGAGGGGTCTCAGATGCATTAAGTGAGCTTTGGCACACTAGGTAAGTGCACTTTCTGCTGTGGATAAATGAGGATAGTGAAAGTTCACTTCAAAGCTGACTGACTGACTGTGCAGGCAGGAAATCCTGGAGGGGATAACCTGTCCTCTCCAGGATTTCCACCTATGTGCACAGGTCCTTTGGATGCCAGTAACCCAATCATGTTATTATGGCCTTGCATTTTCATCAGCAGACACTTTTAAACCATGCTGCATGCATAACATTACTCATGTACAGTGATGGGTGTGTTCAGATAATGGGCAGAAGGGCAGGTGTGCCCTGAACACTGGCACTAGAGCTACACCTGCTGAACACGTGCTGCCGTTCTTACCCACCGCTTGTTTTTCTTTAGTTTTTTTTTCTTCATCCTGCTTGGCACCACATCAGTTATTCCTTTTCCCTGCTGCTCAGCTGAGGAGAACATCACATCTCCAAACTCACCCTCCCCGCCCTTATCTCCAGAACAGTCCTCGACGCTCACGTCGTACCCGGAGCTCGCAGACCTCGAGGGGTCACCATCCTCCGGAGCAGTATTTGACAGCGGTCCCAGGAGGCTCAGTGCAGCCGTCCGGATAATTACAAGGCTGAGGTGTGACTTGGCTGAGTCTGTGACCTGCATGATAAACACAGGTGCCTGACATCAGGCCACGCTCTGCTCCGTGTGACGGATGGCACGGACCTGGGGACGGTGTGGAGCTGCACGCAGCGTGCCCTTCTTTCCTAGATTTTACCCCATATTTTTAAACGAAATAACAAACTGAAATCTGCCTCACATACCACAGTTGAAAAGAATTTACTGTGAAATTGCTGTTGTCAACTGGATGCTTTGAACACTGAAAACTATCAGTTCTGAGGTAGTATTACAACTGTTCTGTTCAAAGGGAAACAAATTAAAATAGCACGGTCATATTAGTTTGCCAAGATCAATCTATATCTAATATACTAGTATGAATGTCCCATGCAAACGGGACGCCCTGTTGGGTTGTTAATGTGTCACAGGTCAAACTCAACCACTCAGCTGTAAGACTGGCTGACAAACACATCAGACATCCTGTTCTGACCCTGCTGTATCAGCTGTGCTTCATCAGGCCTTCCATATCTACAGCCACTCCAGATCTCAGTGGCTCCATCGTTCACGATTTTATAGGAAGAGTTTGGGACGAGAAACTCGCCCCCCTGTGGCGACCAAATTCAAGATTAGTTTATTTGTGATATGTATGTTGAGACAGGGTCAATGATACAATGAAATGCTTTGGATGAGAAGAGCCAGTCAACTTAGTGATAAAAAACTGGGGGGGACAGTAAATTCCCCCAAATGCCACAGACTGTCAGCACTGTTTTGTCAGCAGGTCCTGTGCAGCTGCTGTGGTCTTGGCTATTTATCCAACAGCTGCAGGGAGAAACCTCAGCAAGTCATTGATAAAGTGATTAGTTCTATGATTGTGTCAGTTGTGTTTATTGTTTACCATCAGTTTGACAATCAAAAATTATTATAATCAATCCATTTGTTATTATATATCATCTAAAAATAAAATAATGATGAAAAGAAACCTAAATCGTTTTGCATTTAACTAAAATATAGAATACAGGACCAAAAGGTTTGTAAATGAGTGAATCACCTTTTATGTTTTAAACGTTTAACTGTTTTCAAAAAATTTAGGACACTAAAGTAAAGGCCAGTATTTCAGATTTTTTGTAGCAACAAATGACCTTGTTTTCAAGGGGCTAGTTAAAACTGTGGCAACGTAAAGAGGTATTGACTTCTGTGTAAAATGTTTGCTGAGGGGAATCAGCGTGCTGAGTCACAAGCTCTGAGTCAAAGCTGTAAGAGTGCTGGGGGAGGTGGTGATTACACAGGCCTGCCTTGCCAACAAGACAAAACCTGTGTTGCAGCGCCCTCTGCTGGCAGAATGTGAATTGACCCATGAGCCGGACTGCCCTGATGATCCGGGGGCCTAACAAACAGCCAGACTGATAAACAACATACAACAAAAGAAAAATTAAAGAATTCCAGATGACTAATTACTGATTAAACAGCTAAAGCAGAAGAAATAACAATTCACCATGCAAAGGTATATTTGTTTTGCTCCAAGTATTCAGTGTGATTTCCCTAACTTCTGAGATAAAAAATGATCAGGGATTTGCCAAAATATGAAAATGAAATATTTACAAAGCGGTTATCTGGGTGAGTACTTTGCTATGCACAGAGAGTGAGGTACAACGTGTTTCCCTCATTTGTTTTGATGTAATATTTAATTGGTTTACTTAATGATCGTGTCAATGGAGGATTAGCCATCCAACACATTGTGTTGTCATGTTCGTTCCTGGCCTGCCAGCTAAGGCGCAGTAATCACCCTGGTGGCACCGTGACTGGCAGGTGCTGTGCAGGTTTTTACACGACAAACACCGTGTCTTCATTCCTCCCCCTGGATCCTCGGCGGCATCCTGAAAATTCCCCCCCCACACGATGCCAGCTGTTCCCCCAGAGCTTTACTATTTATACACCGTGACATTGCATTCCGCCTAGAGAGGAGATAACACAAAGGCAGAGGCCGCACAGAGATAGACACTGACGCAGAGCAGAGAGGGCATTGACTTCCCCTTGGCACCGACCGAATCCTGTGAGAGTACAGTACATCCAGGGACCTCTGGAGTCCCCTAACATCAGGCACAAAGTAGATAACAATGAGGAGGCTTGTTTTCCAGTACAATTGTTTGAACAGTTTGGGTTGTACTCGGCCCGCTGCCTGTCTGTTGGTTGAAGCTGGTGCTGTGAGATGCAGTGAAGGCTTGTGCTAAATCTCTCTTTGTTTTCTAAAAGTGTAGAAGATACAGTTTTCCTGCATGTGGACAGAGGAGTGACAGGAAGAAGTTCCTGGTATGACTGTTGTGAAAGTCTGTGTAGGGCAGGAGTGAACAGTGGTTTGGGTACCAAAGGAAGAGTGAGGAGTCCCTGATGTCCGGGGGTGGCACTTTGCCCTTTGATACCTTAATACCCTGCCCACAGTTGTCCTCCTGAGTGCTCAGAGTTAGCTGCAGACATCCAGCCTTTGACTAACTATATGACAAGGACATACGGTCACCTATGCACAACTTTGGCCACCTGGCAATAACCTGAGAGGAGCTAAAAAGGGGAGGCAAGCATATCTTCCCATACAGGAAAACTGTTTTACTTAAACAGCATGGGGGAACACTCTAATCAGTCTAAACCCTCTTAGAATTAATGATATGTAAGTACTGTGTAAGATGCTGCTGTGATGAGTAAACCGAAGCACCTTCTTGTACATTCAACTGCAGCACACGTACAGAATGGAATTTAATTCCTCCTGTTTATAATTTAACAGGGAAAGAATGTAGACACCTGTGTCCACAGCGTTATCAGCTGTTTCACCTGAACAACGCAGCACAGTCCACATGCCTTCCACCAGGCATTCTTTAAAGCTAAGCCCAAGGAAGTCAGAACAGGCTAAACAAACAGAAAATCTGAATACCAGAGGAAGGCCAGCATTAGCTGGTGTAGTTGTTATGACAGGTATGAATACCTGGCCAGAGAGCTGCACCTCGCTATCTGCGGGAGATAAGATGGCTGTGGGCTAGACCTGGGTTTCTATGGCTCTGGGGCTGAACTCTGACCAGACTAAAGTGTGCCCAGCTCAGGCACACTCACATTAAAACCATACTGGAGGTCGGAACACACTCTTCACTAGCTTCATTTCCTGAACACCTTCTCATGCTTCACACAAAAAGGTATAAAACGATGCACAAATTCTGATGGTGCCTCAGCTGCTAAACCGCCACCTGTCTAACTCTAAAGTAAACAATACAAAATTTAATTCCTATAAAATATATTTTTGCCAGGATGAGAAGTAAAAAACCTCTTTTATGTCTCACATTTTATTTTGGCAAAGCTTTCATGTTTCCAAACGCTACCTAATTTGGACTGCCACTCAGAGCTCATATTTTAACAGTCCATTAGCAGTCTCAGCTGAAAGCAAAGTGCAATAAGGGAGTACGGATGTAGTTTTTTTCTCCTGGAGAGACAGCAGTCGGCTGTATGGCTGCTACCCCACCAGCCTGGCTAAAGTGCACGTCCTATGACAAGTATTTTAGGGCTCATCTAATGCTTGGGCGATCAAAATATTTTGATAACAGTTCCAGATGACAGACATCTCCAGCACACAAGCTGCTGAGTTGGGGGGTGTGATGATGTAAAAGAAAGGTTAGGTGTATTTTTATTTTTATGGTTTGATTCAAGCAACTAATGGCTACAGTTTGGAATGTTGTCACCTTGCAGTTCTACTGTTATCACCTTCAGACTTAAACAATGGGCAGGCTAACAATACACATTTAATCTGTTTTTTTTTTTTACTATAGCAACAACAGAGATCAATATATTTTAATAGGCTATTTTATCTCTTTACATACACAAAACTCTACTATTAGTGTGCAACTTAATCAATTCACATACAAACTAATGGAACAATCAATAATGCTGGTAGGGATGTACATTTGATTTCATTGGCATATGAACCAAATGAACCCTCCAAACACCAAAATATACACAAGGCACAATCCAGTACTCGAACAACACTGCTAGGGACCCGTAAATACCAAAATACACGCCCTTGTAACTTGGTGACCTTGCAACACTGATTCTGTTATTTGATAAACACAGTATCATATGCTGCTTGTATTTTGAAGATCACTATTTTATTGATTAAACAACATGCTTACTGGTTCCAACGTGCTTACTGGTTCCAACGTGCTTACCGGTTCCATGTCAACTGTACAACAAGTTCATTTCTCTTGGTACAAAAACAGTCAGGTCAATTGCAAAACAAGAAGCTACCAAACATTTTCCAAGACATACACGTAAGCTAGTCCTTTCATTTATAACTATGATCATTTATTTATTCGGTGGTCCTGTGAATGTCGTATATTTTTAACACAACCTTCTTCATCATCTGTTTGCCCTTTCTATTGGCTAAAATAATCCTTTAAATGTACAAAAATGTCTGCGATGTACACAATGTAAAAGTAATCATATATAGAACATGAAACATCCAGACAGGTAGCCAATCATTTTCATGCTCACATAAGTAGAAATATTCATCCACCATTCATTCGCTTTGCTGCCTTATCCAATTCAGGGTTGCGAGAAGCCTGGAGCCCATCCCAGGAAGCACAGGGCACAGGGCAGGGGACACCCTGGGCAGGGCGCCAACCCACTACAGTAGTTAGAAATAAAAACCAAAAAATATTTTGGGTTTCGCAATAATTGAACAACTTTAACGGAAGATGTGACAAAATGCGCTATGAATGTATCTATTGATTTATTTGTTTCAAATTTTTTATTAAGTATTTAATTTGCTCTTGTGATACAGGATCTAATAAATGTCGACTAAAACAGCTTTGACCTCAGACTGAAGATGTTTACAATCAAAGAAAATGAAAACACCACATTATAAAACTAAGTAGTAGCTACTTAGCATAACTGATCTTATCATGTCCGGATAATGGGCTGAGTGCTACAACGTACGTCCATGCCCTTGACACACTTCACAAAATCAAAACAATCCTTAACATGGCAGGGGCGCAAATTGCTGGGGGGAACGTGTGTCCCCTGATGTTGTATAGACTGTTGACAATATATACCTATATAGTTGTGTGTAGTTATATCGATGCTCCCTCCACTTTTGAGGGGAAAATGCACCCTTACTCTGTGGTACCCTGCCATTTCCCTTACAGTCTGTGTTTCTCTCCATGACAACACAAGCAAAACACAGAGAAGAGATAGAGGGCAAAGCAGGCAATGAAATCATAATAATAAGCAATTACCAAGAAGACAGCCACGAGAACACCCCAGAAAGCTGCATTAGAGACATCACCAGAGGAGCACGCCTTCATCCACGGCAGGTCGTTTGTTCCTGCACTCTCTTCTCCCTCCACAGGGAGCGGTGTGTCTGGGCTGGGACTGCCTGGTTCTCCAAGCGCTGCCAGGAGTCCCTGAAGCAGGTCTCCCTGTCGCTCGTCCTCCTCCGGAGACTCTGAGATCGACGACAGTGCCGTCAGTGCCCTCGCTCCCCGGCTAGCCGAGGGCCTTTTGCCGGCTCGTGGCAGTGAGTCTTGTGCCAGCACGTCTCCAGGGCAGGTAGTAGCTACTTGGGGTGACTTCTGTACAGCTTTCACCCCGAGTAGGTACTGCTCCATCTCGTCGTCAGTGAGGGAATCGGTGCTGCCTCCCTCTTCTTCCTCACTGGCACATGTTTCCATGTCACTTCCCACCTCTTCATCTTTTCTGCTGTTGCCCACATTATGGTCTCCTTCCTTTGTAACCTCTTGTGTCTCAGTATATAACACCCTCCTTCCTTCGCAAATATGAACCTTTTCTTCTATAAGCAAGCATCTGTCATCCACTGCTTTTTCTTGCACGTGTTCTTCTCTGACACCACTTTCGTCTCCATCATTTTCTCTGTAAGATAATTGATGTGTTTGATGTCGATCAGCCATTGTTTGTTTTAGTAGATCTGCCTCTCCCCTTCCACTGGTCTTTAGGTTATCTTTGTTCACTGTGAAAACATGTCTTGTATCATCATTTTTTCCATTAAAACTATTTACATTTTCCTTACTGCAATGAAATTCTGTTCCATTTTCAGCTTTGCTTACATGATTGCTCCTAACACTGTTGGTCTTTTTCTCAGTATCATCATTTCTGTCTTTAGATAAGCATCCTTCATCCAAGCGATGTGTCTTTTTCTGCATAAATACATCTATGTCCTCTTTACCTCCTTCCTTCCACCACTCCTTTTCTTCCTTGACAATGTCATGTCCTCTCGCAGCACGCTCCAGTTCTGTATTATAAACTATTTGCTTTTCTCGAAGTACATCTTTGTTACCTTCCTCTTTTCCATAGTCACATAACATTTTCCAGTTAATATTTTCCTCTTTCAGGACATCTTGTTGTTCAGTTCTTTGCCTTTCTCCGCAGCGTACTTCTGTTGCTTTGCTGACATTCTGCGATGTTTTTGTACACACGTCTGCTTTGTTGACCTCTCTGTCACCTCTGACAAGACTTTCTCTTTTCACTGATACAGTCTGTTTTTCAACGCTGGTGTCATTTATATTAATTGAAATCTTTCCTTTGGATGCCATACATGCTTTCTCTCTCTGGAAGCATTCTTTTTCTGATGATATCTCATCTTCTACTTCACTGAAAGCTTCTCTAAATTTTCCTACAAATGTTTCCTCTTTGTCCAAAACCAGGAAATCTTCCTTTGTGGTCAGAAACTCTTTGTTTAAGATTTCTATCTCATCAGAAAAAATCAAGTCTTTTACTTCAAGAGGTTTTACTATTTCTTTAAAAACACTGCGTTCTTTTTTTGTGTCATCATTTTGCTCTTTTACTAATTCTCTTTTCTTGTCTTCATCCCTTTTTCCTGAAGAAGCTTCATTTTTGCCATTTGAGACTTCCATTGTGAGAATTTCTTCTTGATTTTCCTCACAGAGGTCTGTGAGAACGACCCTAGTCTTATTCACGGTGCTCTCTGTCTCTCCGTCTGAGCACAAACAGAGGGTGCCGTCACCTGATTCTTCACGTAATGCCCTAGTTTCTGAGCTTGCATTTACTGGTTTTAGGACTGCAAAACTGTCCCCTTTCACGTCTGCTGGATGTTTTACAGGCTCAGCAGCCTGGGTCGTACAGCTAACCTCTGTGTTTTTGTCCTCCTTGTCACTGCTGTTGCCCTTAAATGAGTTCTTCTCTGTTTTGTCAAAACAGAAGACTGCTGCCTGAAGGCTCAGACCTGAGTTTTCGTTTCCATTGCCAGCAAAGTCGGTTTTTGCTGGCACTGAGGTATTTAAAATTGTTTGGCCTGCACATACTTCTGGACATTTCTCTTCCGAGCTCTGAGTCTTGTCCAGGGATGCAGAAACATCAGTATGAGTCAATAGGCAGGTCTCAAAATGGTGATAAGAGCCTTTGGAAGCTGAGGCCTTGGTTTTGTTAGCTAAAATGTGTGTCTGGGCCTCGCCTCCCATCTTCTCAGACTGCTTGTCATCTCCTTTGTCTTCTTCCTCTCCATCTTTATTAATGTCCCAGCTCTCTGCTGCTATTCTGTAGAAGGCTTGTTGATATAGAGGTGCCACAAAGGTCTCAAAGGTAAAGGAGGGGTGCATACTGGAGAGAGGACTCTCTGATAGATGCTCTGCATCAGATGTGGCCCGTTCTCCTCTGGTAGCTCCCATGTCTTGTTCATGTGACTCCTTGCTAATACTACTCGTGATGTCAGCAGTTGTGATTTCAGGATATGCATCCCAATGGCTGACAGTAGAACCATCAAACAAATTCTCTAAATCTAGTGGTCCATGCAGAGCTGTGGGCTGTTCCTTTGGTACTATATGAGCTATAGTGTGTGTCCCTTTGGTATCAGTCTGATTCTCATATAACCCCTTCCCCTCTGCTCCATGGCTCTCAGTCTGGGGATGTTCAGACAGGGCGTCCTCTATATTTCCATGCTCTGTTTCTTTTTGTTCATTGGGCCTTAGGATAATTGTTGGCTGTGAATTCCAGGCTGTTTCCACTTTTACTGGAAAACTGTGTTCATACATCAGCTTTTCCCCCTGTCTGTTTGTCAGATGTTCTTCTCTTCCTTCTGAGAATGAAACTGTTGTTCTGAGTTTCTCAGTCATGATTGATTCTGCTTCTTGTGATAGACACACGTTCTCACAGTGTGGGGTAACTGCTACTGTAACATGGTTACCTATGGATGACTCTGTTCCTCCTAAAAGAGATGAGCTGTTGCTATGGAATGGTATTACTGTTTCTTCAACTTTCTCATCTGTACCTGATTCTGTTTCTCCTGGCAGAGATGAACTATTCGTATTGTATGGTGATACTGTCCCTCTGACTTCTACATCTACACCTGATTCTGTCCCTCCTGGCAGAGATGAGCCATTCGTATTGTATGGTGATACTGTTCCTCTGACTTGTTCATTTGTACCCGATTCTGTCCCTCCTGGCAGAGATGAGCCATTCGTATTGTATGGTGATACTGTTCCTCTGACTTCTACATCTACACCTGACTCTGTTCCTCCTTGCCGAGATGAGCCATTCATATTGTATGGTGATATTGTCCCTCTGACTTCTACATCTACACCTGATTCTGTTCCTCCTGGCAGAGATGAGCCATTCATATTGTATGGTGATACTGTCCCTCTGGCTTGTTCATCTGTACCCGATTCTGTTCCTCCTGGCAGAGATGAGCCATTCTCATCATGTGGCATTGGTGTTAATCTGTGTTCCTCTCTCCTGTCTAAGTCGCCTCTCCAGCTTTGTGCTGCTCTGTCTCTCTGGGCAAAGTGGTCCTGTATCTGTGTCAGACGAGCAGCCCGACGCCTCTTCCTGTTCTGCTTACTCTCCATCTATCACCAGAAAGATGAGCCAAAATGGACAGAATGACTGAAGTTCAAGATTTATGTATTTTATAGAATGAAAAAACAACAACTAAATGTTAATTAATTAGTAAGTTGAGTCAGCAACAGGTAACTGAAACAAGTATGTAGGAAATATAAATTTCTTTCCTGAAGTTTAAATTTTTTCTCAATTTAAGTGTTGTTCTGTAGAACTGCTTTGTGTTCTGTACATTAGCTGATTGTTTTTCCTTTTAAAATATACAGTTTACATGGTGCTCTGTGAAAAAAAAAACATACATATACATAAAAATAAGAAAAAAAATAAGACATCCCCTGAAAATAAGCCCTAATGCGTCTTTTGGTGCAAAAATTAATATAAGACCCAGGCTTATTTTCAGGGAAATAGGGTATGTGTACATATATGTATATATAATTATAATGTGCAGTATAGTATATACACACACACATATTAGCATTGTGTGTGTGTGTATGTACACATAACACTCTGTAACAGCCGGGTCAGCTGACTGTTAACAGCTGGTTTGTGGCTGTAACAGGAATACGGTGTGTGTCACTGATCCGGGTCATTGGGATGACAGTGTGTGTTATAGAGCTGCACATATCCCTTTTACAATCCACACACTGTAGCCCCCAGTGCTGCCCCACCTTTGCCGGATTCTTCCACAATGGCCACTGGGTTCACAGCATCACCTTGCCTGGTGTTACCGGGAACAGACAAACCGCTGACACCCTCATGGTTGGCGTTTGCAGATCAAAACCAAACACGATTCTGCTCTAACCCCTGATCATACTGTCATGCTGGATTGTAGCCTGAAATAAGGCCGTATCGTTTCATTCACACACACACACACACACACACACACACACACGTATATATATGTTTACAAAACTGGAATCAAATATCTTGACTCAACATACAAAGTTTCAGCTAGAAGATGGCATTTAATAAATGCTACCAAAGTGATTACAAACTCTATTCATTTTCTATTCATTATAGGCCTTTTTGACGTAAGCTTTTGAGGGGTATTAGTAAGTTATGGGTAACGTGCCACATGCTACAGGAGAACAAACAGGGATCCAGGATGACATGCCAGTTGTGTGTTTGACACAGGTATGCACATGCATGTATAAAACTGTCAACACGCTCTTTTATTGGTCCAAACAAACGCTGTCTTATAGGAATACGCACTGTATGGAGAGCTGCAGATTAGCCTCACCAATGATTTCTGACGGTCGTCTTCACGATGTGCTTCTGAACATCGTACCTCCAAGCTTTTCCTGACAGTCTCCTGTTTGGGCGCATCTGTAAGATAAAACTCTCGCGTGATTAGAAAAGTGCCTGTGTTTTAAAAACCACCCCGTGACTGAAAACAGAAAGCATACCTGGGTGATGCAAGCTTGGATCAGGATGAATGGACGGAGAAGCATCAGAGTATGCGGAGGCATCCATGGAAGGCTCCTTGCTGTGAGAAGATCAAATCATGTTGTCGGTCACAAAGCAAAGATCCGGTCCTAAGCTGTCTGGTTTTGGCTATGGGTGTAACACTGCTGGAGCACATCAGCTTGAGAAGATTAGGTAAACTACAGCAGGTCTTGGCCTGGAGCTCACCACGCCTGTAAGCAGGGACGAACTGCCTCCCTGCCTGTTAATCAGCACGGAGGCAGATACGGAGCTTTCTCTACACAAGCAAGCGTCTGTTTTAACAAGAGCAACAGCCTGACCTCAATCAATGGACTGATTAACTGGCTGCTCAAACACTGTACTACAGCTCACACGGCTCACCGACAAAGCCAGGAAAATTAGTCTTTACTTTTTGTTTGAGGTTTGTTTTTACACACAGATTGGCATGAGGTGGGGTGTATTCTGTTTCCACACACACTAAATCAAATAAAGCATTACTGGACAGTCCACTTGTCTTACTAATCTAATTTTTAATGTTATTGATAATCAATATGCATAAGGATGCATGCTTGCAACAAAATTATTATCTCGATGTTTGTAATAAATCACATGAGCACACAGTATATATATCGATTAATACGAACCCCAATCCTATCCCATATTTTAACTTAACATTACAAATGTGTGTGATTTTTTGCAATAATGTAATTAGCATTGTCTTAGAATCATAAGTGCATATTAAGAGCCTGTGAGTGCTTTTTGATGTACTTTGTCATTTATGTTGCATATGATATAATGTGGGGATGTCAGACAGTTAGTGGTATTCAGGTTTGGTGCAGAGAAGTTTTGGAGAGTTAGGTTTACCTTACTGATTTCAGGCAGCTTCTCTTGGTTCTGTGATGGACCTCCTCAAACTGCGCGTCTTGGACCTCTCCCCTTCTGGTGCAAAAGAGCACGTAATTGGACCCATTGTTGTTTGCCCAGAAGGTGCCAACCGGCGTTTCATACCGGAGGCAGAACTCGACTCGGGTTCCTGCTGAGCTTAACGGCGGCACCAGGGTGAGCCTGAAAGAGAAGCTGTCTGTCTTGCCATCGCTGGACCCGGACACGTACTCCGCCAGCAGGTCGAAGTGGGAATTCCAGCCATCCAGCGTGGTGCGAATGTACACTGCTTTGTTGAAACACAAATTGATAACACGGACGATGCCCCGCAGGACTGTCGTTCCTGGGAGCAGCTCCATGCGCTCCAGCTCAATCTTCCTCTCTAAGAGTGTTTGGACAAGCTCCATCTCCGAGCCAGGCACCGAGAAGAGGCAGGATAGGGTAAACTCCGTCTGGGCTTCTGCATCCACCTCCAGGGCACTCAGGCCTGGCGGGATCGGCAAACTCCAGGCATCAAATTCTTTAATGGATACCAGGCTGAGGCCAAAAGTGTCAGCAAAGGACACTCGTCTGGACAGGCAGGGTGGGGGGTCTTGGTCAAGGTCTTCTGATGAACTTGAACTTCTCCTCCTCGGACGAGGTGAGGACTTGGGTCTGATCCCGCCACCCTGATCATCCTCGTCCGCATCACAGGAGCTGAAGTGCGCCACGTCCAGTAAGCCGGAGGCCCCGACATGGCACAGCCCTCCTCCATCCACCATGTCCAGGAGGCCAGAAGCCTCGAGAAAGTCTACTTCTCCTCCACACTCCATGGAGCTCAGTGGGAAGCGGTGGACAGGGGCCACCTCTCAGCGTCAGTCCACTGACATCTGAGATGCGGTGACTGAGCAGCTGGAATCGAGTTACGGTTGACATTGTACAGAGAGTCAAGCCTATTAATAGCTCACACGAGTTTTCAAAGGTTGGTGGTATAAGCAGAAAGCCTCTGTCTTACAGTGCCTTACATCATTCAGTTCTTTGGAAAAACAAGTACTATAATAAATATACCTCCTAAAATTTTAAGCTCTTTTTTCATTCATACTATCCCCACAAAGTTTTGTAGCCCATATGTTCCTTACTATGCAGGCACAAAGGTACAAAGTTTCAATATTCACAAAGTAAATACCTGCAAACAGTTTGTACAAATGGTTGATAACCACAGCTCAGTCTGCCATGTAAATATGATTGTATATGTACAAGAAAAGCACACCTTAAACCACAAAAACACACATAGTGGAACAAATTCCGTACTTCACTATAACACAGAACTTATCTCAGGCATGGTTTTATCTACAATTGAGCACAATCCGCTTGCTAATCAACAATATTTGTGTTGTGAGTGTTTTACCGAGAGGAAACTCTTGCATCATTTTGTGTTTGCCTGAGACATTTTATGAAAAATTTTTGGTGGGTCCGTGAAAACACGCCGACGGCTTTGTCAACATGAGAAGGTGAAGAAAGAGGTATAAAAGGGAGGATCGCATCTCAGACGGCTTGAAAACCTGCTTGTATGGTTTCACGGGCTTTAGTGGAATGTGTGCGCTTGCAGACTTGTGAATATGGAGGCGACGAAAGATACAGTGACAGAGATAGATGCAAGGGGTCAAGAGGTCAGCGGTGTCAGAGACGGCGGTCTGCAAGGGGCCTGCGGCCAGACCGAGCTTGCCAACCGTGCCGCGTGCGAGACAGTGGGCGTAGCAGACCTGTCGGCTGTCAAGCCCTCCATGTCCTACATCGGTCTGATTGCCACTGCCATCCTCTCCGCCCCAGCACAGCGGCTCAACCTGGCCTCCATATACCGGGACATCCAGGAGCGGTTCCCCTACTTTCGGACCCGCGGGCAGGGCTGGAAGAACAGCGTGCGCCACAACTTGTCGCTCAACGACTGCTTCGTCAAGCTGGGCCGCTGCGAGGATGGGAAGGGGAGCTACTGGGGGATCCACCCGGCGCACCGGGCAGGCTTCCTGCGGGGAGACTTCCGGCAGCACCGCAAGGCTGGCCGCAGCCGCCTGCAGAGGGCGCTCCAGGTTGCGGCCCGGAGGTCAGCGTGGAGACCCCTGAGCCCCTTTCCGGCTCAGTATGACGTTGGGGTACCCCCCCGCCCCACCCCATCCGTGGGAGGGTTGGGGCTTTACTACGACCACCCAGCGTGTTCTTTGTTGGCCTGGAGACCTGCGGAGCCGACTCTGGCTGGGCTGGGAGAGCCATACTACAGTCTGTACATG
Organism: Chitala chitala; assembly: GCA_025773905.1. Classification (NCBI taxonomy): domain Eukaryota; kingdom Metazoa; phylum Chordata; class Actinopteri; order Osteoglossiformes; family Notopteridae; genus Chitala; species Chitala chitala. The sequence goes on from JABJVR010000052.1 coordinate 11,054,280, forward strand.
AGACCACCTCTTCCTGAATGGCAAAGGCCCTGGCCTGGGTCCACGGACATCATCTACCCCAGCACATGGTTTACAGATAGCCCTTATTGTTTCCAAGGATAGCAAGGTCCCTGTGTTCAAACTGCAACTTTGGTTACATGTATTGTACGTATACAGACAATGTATACTTTAAAATGTATTTTTATGTCATTTTTTTACAACATACATAGTACTGTAACTATTGCAATAATACTCTCGCATGTAAGCAAGTAAGAAAGCAAATGTTTGTGTGTTTGTTTAAGTTCATACATGCACCACTACTGTATTACATAACATGCAGGTGCCCAGTGAGTGATGTTTAGCACCCTCTATTGGTGAGAGGAGGGCAGTGCTTCTTTTAAGCATTCCAGCCTAAATTTACAGCGCAGAGGCTTCAAGCAGTACCACCTTGTTGTTTCATACACATAGGGGACTGCATGGGGCTGTATCAGTGTCTACAATGCTACTGCATAAGAACAGAGCTTCATGAGATGCTAGATCACTGTCAGTATTGCGCCCTGTGGGCCACTGGGTGGCATATTAAAAACGTTAGTGTGCTTATAGTTAATACACAACACCTGTCTGGTCTGTGATTGAACATCAGCACGAAATGACATTATCAAAACGTATTGCCAAAAATTAGAAAAGCAATCCCGGTAAGTCAGTTTAAAGAAGGATTTTATTATTTATTTATTTATTTGTATTTTTGTGCGTTGTACATGTCAGTCGCTCCTCCTTGCTCCGCTTATCTCTGGCAGTGCCACGGGCGGGTTGGAACTTGCTGGAAACAGTAGAGGTTACAAGGAACCTGGACAGGATTGCAACAGCGTGTCTTACTTGGTTTAATAAAATAGAGTAGCTTCCCTAAGAAAAAATACTCAGAACACTTCCCCGAGGATAAATTAATATAATGACACAAAAAGTAATCTAATCAACTATTAATATAATTCTTTATATAACTTATTATTAAGCATGAAGGACAGGGGTTGTTCATTTTTAGACTGTGTCATTTAGTCACTTACTGCTATAATGTTTGTTGGAACAGAATTACAGGGGTCTTGGCTTTATTCTCTGTTTTTGAACAAGATCCTGAGTTGGGCTGACTAAAGAACCGGTGGGGTTTGCTCATTTGCTATAGGAAATCCATCTCCATTGATTCCTTTGGCTCTCGAGACACCTTGAATCAACTTTGTGCCACTGCAAATAATTGTGAATAAAGGTATAAATACTTTGCAGAGCATTCATAAGCTTCACATACATGTATGGCCAGATATTAATTACTATACCAATGAACAATGTATGTACATGCAAACAAACAAACAATAACGCAAAGATAAAATCATTATAATTAACTCCAGAGGTGCGGTTCTTGTAAATCTAAACATCTCTAGCATGGGAATTCTGTAGAGAACCAGCTAACCAGCATCTTTACTTTTCAGTTTGTTATTTGTATACTTTGTATATGGTCCCCACTTCAGTCAAACAAAACAGAGGCCCACAGTCAGTGAAAATCCCAGTTATTTGTCAATAATTTGGTGTATTTGTAAAAGTACAACTGGTGGTTACTTTCCTCTACGCAGCACTGGGCAAATCATGCACCTTTGTAACCATCTAGCAGGTTGCCTGAATTCCATTTGACAGCGTATTTTACACAAAAACAAATGCTGCACACAAAGGACAAATTTGCTTATTATTATATAAAAATTTCAGTTGTGTATTAATTTGAACGTTAATTAACTAAAAAAACGAACAAACAATGAACTATCATGCATCATCAAGATACATAATTAATTATTGTAGCAAAATGTACAGAAACTAGCTGTGACCACTAGGTGGCGATACATCCTATTGCGTCGCTGTATTGCGTTTTTTACAGCAAAATGCGCTTCTTGGTGACAAAAATTCCTCCAGAATAAGTCAATGAAAGCAGGTTCTTAAAAACTGAAAAGAAAAACAAAACTCATCGTCAGAATGCTTTTTCACAAAACAAAAAGTCTTGTAAAATTATGCCACGGTTGTGGACTGTAAATCATGTGACCATATGTCACTCATACAGCTGAGAACTTCAACGATCCTTGCAGAACCAATGAACAAATCCACGTTTTAAAGTATTTAATAATTTAATACACAAAAATGTTAACTGAGGTGTTTTATTACAACTTATAGTTTAAGCAGCTCATCCTTCAATCGCCATCTGATCACCCGCTATTATACATCAAATTATCAATTTTTTATGTAACACATTTTTGACTCGTTCACTTTTTTAGAAGGAGATGCTTGTTATAGAGAATCGTTGTGTTTATGTACGTGTTCCTCAACTATACAAATTATAGTCTACAAATGTTATCGCACATCCGAAGATAATATAATATGACGCAAGGTGGCGCTATAAAACCATCATCTCTTTGTATTAAGCAATAGTGGGCAGTTTTTTTTCTTTCTTTCTTTCTTTTTACTCTTTTCCTCAATAATCCAGAATCGTTCCCTATTTCTATTTTGCAAGTCTGACAGTGATGGAATGTACAAATTTTCCGTGCAGCTCAAAATACTGTTAATGCTTTTCAATTCTTGGGAAAATAAATATAGGGTGATTTTTCACATTCATTTTAAAACAACGCATTTCTTAAAAGAAGAGTTATGATCATATTAATATAAACCACACATTGGTTTTTTCGAAAAATAACATTTATAATGTATACAGGTTTACTAAAGTCATTTTATTTAATTTCACCTGAATATGATCTGGGGAAAATCCGTTGGAAAATGTATTTAAAAACACAGTGAGGCGTTTAAAATGATAAAACAGCATCACTAATAGGGCATTCCCATTTACTCTTACACGTTTTATTTTTCATATACACCATATGGAAAATAATCAAATAAACAAGTGGCCTAATAAATAAACAACCCTACAAAAGCAAGAAAATTTTTATTTTTTAATAAAAGTAAATATATCATAAATCAAACCTTTAATATCCTTAATACCTGAAATGCAATTTAAATAGTTCAACGTACTTTTGAATAAATACAACGGAATTAACTGTTTACCTTGTACGTATAATGGCTCACTTACAGCAGTTCAATAATAAGCAATATACCTACGTGTGTTAACATTGTCCTTCCTGTGAACTTTCACCTTTTGAACCTGTGCAAAACTGTTCGACGGCTGATAAAGCCGACGACTGAGTGGCCCCACGGTGCTGTAAATTCTTAATTCTTAACTAAACACTTCGTAGAAAAACTATTCAAACCTAAAACGTCAATGGTATACAAAGAACTCTAATATTTAAAAAGAATTGTCACTCATATTCATTTACGTGTAAAATATGTGTAAGACCGTGAAGTGTGTAAGTAGTTTTGTATGACTGTTTTATTGCTTTGAAATCTGGTTTAATTGTAATTTCAGCAAACAAGTAATTGTGGAATATATGTAAGGTATTGATCATTGTAGAGTAATAACTTATACGTATAATTTGTGGATTTAATGTATAACTGACTATTTTATCAGAAATATTTAATGACAGCTCTGTTTTTGAATAAAGACGAAATACACAAAACAGTTTATGCACAATTCACTTGTGAGAACCTGGTCAATGAATAAAAGACACCTGTGAAATACTATAAAAACATAACATGCGGGAACCGATTATGTCTGTATTTTACTTACAAAGCGATTTTCTTTCGAGTACTTTAGAACCTGAAGCACACTTTATTAAGGACAATATCCAAGTGCACTAAATGCACAAGAATAAGTGTTTGAAAACTGGCGCACCGCGTTCCGTTGTGACCATGCAAACGTTGAAAGATGTATATTTTTGTTCTGAACAAAACAGACATTTCATGCTATGTACCAAAAATGATCCTTCACTGCACGTGACACTTTAGTTATATAAGTTGTGCAAGCTCCATGCACGACTTCCACATTGTATAGCGTCCTTGCCTTCGGAAAGGTGGTCATTTGAATAAACACAAGCACCACGTCTTCCAGTTCACTGAAGTCCACGCAGCAGAGCATGTGTGTTAAGCGGACAACATTTCATTTGGTATACATTTGCAAAGACAATGATCGCCCCTCCTATTCGGGTTTGTGCTCGGTTACTGTGTATTTCTCCATTTCAACGCTATTCTACTATTTGCTTCTGATTCTTTTCAAGCAATGAGCCAACTTCTCTGAAAGACAAAGAACTACAGTTTGTATATGAGGCAGCAGCGAGCTGCACTAATAACCGCCGCCCTTAAGAAAAGGGCAAAGTTTGAATGGTCGTAATTTTTAAAAATGGGAAAACAAACAACTTGTAAAGAGTTTTTGTTTACATAGCAGGTGGACGTGACGTAATCCTGGGTCGCGATACTCCAAAAAATAACAATATCCAACTCCGCGCGAGTGCCTCCCCTGAGGCTGTATTCTAATAAGCTAGTCCCAAATACTTCGTAGAATACATTTTGATATATTGAGTCCAAATGCAAAAACATGTTACATCTTCCTACTATGAGTCATGTGAGAGCAATCTAACAGGAGTTAGTGTATAGTTTTTTTTTCTTTTGCATTAATAATAACAGCAGCGGTGGCTGAAGAAGAGAGCGCGAGACAGCGCGTGCATCTCCGAGCCCAGCGCGAGCGGAGGAATATCCCAGTTGTTATTTATTCTTCGGCTTGTTGTTCTTTTTCAATTTTATGATTAACCCACGCTCTCACGTGCGAAGCTTTTTTTTAAATTGAGAAACTCATAACGCATTTTCAACCGGTGGCTGTTTATTTCAGTACGGAAATAAAACCGGATTTCGGTAAGTTTGTTCTCCGTTGTTTACCCCGTTTCTGACTTTCACTCTTCTCTTTATCGATAAACTTCACTAGATGGTTAGGAGCGCGTGTGAAATCCGCTGCACCGGATTAGATTGCTGCAGCGCTGTGGTCTGCTGTACTGGGCTTTCTAACTCGGTGCATGATATTATTTGTATTTATTTTGCACCGCAGAACGGCTGCTGATTTTTCATAAGTTTTGCGAGTGAATTTCTCTCCAGCGGTCTTCTACAGGCGATCTACTTCTAAAAAGCGTGGATGCATGCACCGTATTTGTAGAAGATAGAGAATACTATGTTCATTTAATTACGGCATCCCAGTGGTTTCACAAATAAATGCACGATGGAAGTATAACTTAAGGGGATTTGGTTGTGTGTAATAATTACGTTTATCCGTCTTGTGACAAATTCACATAACCAAAATATGCGATGTTCCATAGTTTTAAACGCCAGCACTACAGATTAGGTATTTAGACGTTGAACAAAATTTGTTCCCTAAATTCAAATGAACGTGACACGTTTGTGGGTTTGTACAGACACTCTGCCTGGTGTATACGTGTAGGCACCCAGTCCCACGTTTGTGAGTTTGTACAGGCACTCTGCCTGGCGTATACGTGTAGGCACCCAGTCCCACGTTTGTGGATTTGTACAGGCACTCTGCCTGGCGTATACGTGTAGGCACCCAGTCCCACGTTTGTGGATTTGTACAGACTGTCTGCCTGGCGTATACGTGTAGGCACCCAGTCTCACGTATGTGGGTTTGTACAGACTCTGCCTGGCGTATACGTGTAGGCACCCAGTCTCACGTATGTGGGTTTGTACAGACTCTGCCTGGCGTATACGTGTAGGCACCCAGTCTCACGTATGTGGGTTTGTACAGACTCTCTGCCTGGTATATTCGTGTAGGTACTCAGTCCCACGTTTGAAGCTTACTTCGTAAGAAAGTCCAGTTTTAAGATGACCTACTATTTGAAGTCGTGCTTTTTTCCCCTTTTTGCGATAATTAAAACAGCATTTCTTTGTTTTTCTTAGAGGTATAAAAATCAAACGAGCTTTTGGAAAAAAAAAAAACTATTTATTTTGATTAACGTTGGTAAACTTTTCCCATAATTACATAGTAATATGTTGCCAATCGTGCATGAAAGTTGCTGTAAACGGGTCCTTATTTTGACAAGTATTTAAAGTGCAGATTTTGAAACGTAATTCTTGACTTACAGCAAATTTCATCTTGCACATAGAACCTTTAAGTAGAAAGATATTTTTGCAATTAATTTTATTAGTTGCTTGAAAATTTTATCAGGATAAGATATTAACAGGGTTCGTCTACAAAACGATGCGTAAAAAATAAACGTGCAAACGTGTCTATTCAGCCTGGAAATGAACCTCCCCAGTCTTTTCATTCTTTCAGAAATGTCTTTAGTAATAAATATACGCTTTAAAATCGAAAAACCCGATGTATGTAATAGGAATAAAATAGCCAAATTGTTATCGTTTATTGTCAACAGCATGCAGGTCCTCTAAAACAGGCACTGAGTTAAAGCTTAAAAAGATCAGCAAATTAAAGCGTGTTTGTCACATGTTCATTTATTTTTAAAAAGTGCGGTTCGATTAATTGTTTAAGTGCTTGTCGTAGGGGTGATGTGACTCCAGTTTAACATTTTTATCCTTCTGTCGACAGTTGCGTTCTTGCACAAAACATCTTTAAAGTTTCATAAAATGTTGTATACCTAGGCGTTTGCTGTCATATTTCAACAATGATTGAGGCGTATAACAACAGCGATAATAATAATAATAATAATTATTATTATTATGATTATTATTAAGTTACTGTACGCTTTTGGTAAATGCAAAATATTAAATTTTATTAATAGTGAAAAACACATCGTTAACTTACTGTATTCTGACAGTTATTTTTACTTTAAAAATTATTGTCGTTTATATTATTGAAGTGTACAATTGAAGATGTCTTACCGTGGTGATTGTGCCTATTGCACGCTCTTGATGTCTTCAGTACGTATTATTACGTGATTTGCGTTGGCACTGTGTAAAACGGTAAATGGCTGATGGAGTTTCTACTCTAACAGCAGGATTTTTTCAGCATTTTCCATAAGAACTATTAAGTGAGAACGAGGGACGTGACTTCTCTGCTTTTTAGGACCTGAACACTGACACTTGGTCAGTTTTGTTCTTTATACAGCATAGCAAAATGATTGCATTAAACGAGGAGTTCAGAGTGTTATTTGAGGCACGAGCTTTTAGTGCATGTATAGTAGTATACAGTATTTGATTCTACACTACTTGTGAAAAGTTACTGTTTAAAAATAAAAAAACATAATTTTGTATGTAATTTATTGGTTTTTAAACAAAAATCTTGCTCAGTGCAAACCTTCACCTTTATTGCGATGGACAGAACACACCAGCTGTCTTTGATTGTGAAACTGCAGCTGCTCCTCTCTGGTAGATGTAATTCACTTAGGAGCTCACCAGTGGCTTTGCTCAGGCCACACTCACCTTTTTTTGGTTTTAATTAATTGTTGTCATGTTCCTTTGCTTGTGCTGTAGCCTTTGAGGGCAGAAACAGCACTTATGCGGTGTGGGGTTTTACCAAACACCTGGTAAGCCTCTCAGTTACCAGTGTGCAGAAGAATGCAGATCGATGTTAATTGTTTTTCCCTTACTTGTATGCACACACGCAAATATGGCGTAGCGGTACTTTTAACATCTCTGCTCGTAAGTCTGTGAAGGAGGTGCTTAAACTCCATTAAAGGTGGGTGTACTCTTCTTTCTCTCCTTTATTTTTAATTTTTAGCAAAGTTTTGTGTCGGTCCATTTTTCAGTCATAGCATGCAGGATGCTTACCGGTGTTCCTTTGGGCAGACAGCCTGCTTCTTTATTAATCCGTTCTTTTTTTAGCCCTGCCTGTCACCAGCATCTTCTTTTTTGGTAATCACACAGTTTTTCTGTTCATCCGTGGACTTGTCGATACTGAAGGGGAGAGAAATGAAAGTGAGAATTAAACACATGGGTTGATAGTCGTCCAGCGTTCTTTGTCCAAATGCTGTGCTGTGAGCAGTCTTCTTTTCTCTCTGATGTGTCAGCTTTAAGTGGGAAATAAACTCTGTACTAAGCTTAATAGCAATTAAACTGGAAACGTTCCTGTGTTTATCACTGGGAACTTCATAGAAATGTTTCCATGACAACCTCCATGCTAGTTAAGGCAACCCGAGGTGATCAACAGTTTATTTTTTCCACCAGCAAGAATGGAATTTGTGTTGACAGTTTTGGCCTTTAATGGTACTTTTGTACGTGTGAAAGTATTTGTTTACCATATCATGGTCTGTTAGCTGTCAGCCTGGGATAGATCGACTTCTTCAGATAAAAGACTTTATTATGTTCTTAAGAAGTGCCTTCTCTTTAATTATCCACATCAGTGTAATACTGTTGTGTGTGCCTCAGTGCGTTCGCAATGACATGTAACTTTTAAAATACATTTTATTTTACATACTCTTTGGAGTATTTTTCACATCTGACTTGCAGCTTTTTTGCAGAAATGTTGTAATTTTATTCATATCTTCTTATTAATTGTTATGTGCACTTAGCCTCAGAATGTATTCCCCCCCCACATTTCATTGCTGTACACTGTGATTAAGCAAAGAGCATTTCAAAATGTGCAATGTTGAAGTATTGAATATATTCCTTCATTTTATGGACAAAAAATATCCAAGTATTGTGTATTGTTGAATTACATAAAAATTCCCTGCATCCTTATGATTGTGTTAAAGATTTGCCAGTCTGTAATTAGTTAACGATGTTCACTACAGTGACCCAACTCATAAATATGTAATTTCCTAAAATTTTCCATCCCTGTGCACTGCAAAGGCAGGCATTAAAGGTTTGGAATATTCTGGTTTGTAAGTGGGATGTAAATACTGGAAACATCTTAAGGAGTCCAAGCCAGTCGAATAAATAAGAAACGGTAAACCGACACGAATCTGTGCGTGTTGAAAACACGTGCATTTTAGTGGCCTTTTATTAATTTGTCCACACCGCACAGATTACCTATTTATTTATTTATTTATTTATCTATCGTTGTGAAATTATGGGTTGTCTTACAGAACAGCACCACTAGTGTTTAGAGGAGAGGAGCAGAACTGCAGCACAGTTGCAGGGGCCTCGGACTGGGGAGTGTCTGATATGCAGCTCTGCCGTTCAGTATTTTTATATGATGTTATTAGTTATCGTGCTCTCTGTTCACCTGTATTTGAAGGAGACGTGGCAAGATACGTAACGGGACAAAAAAATCATGTTTCCTTTAATTATAGTAGGTTCAGTGTGTTGACTGAATGTTTTTAAAATGTAAAAAAATGTATTTACTTTTTTTAATCTTTTTTTTTTTTTTTATGATTATTTATAGCGCCCCTGTAGGTGTGTCTTTATTTTCTTCTAATGCACAGTCCTGTTTGGCTTTGGGAAAAGTTCAGAAACACACAGGATACGCTGATGTGTCTTGGCTGTTCAGCTCAGCAGCGTAAATTCAGAGGAGAAGCAGAACGAGGTGCTGGTTTAATCTGAGGTGTCCTGAACGGCGGCCTCGGCCTAAGCGAAGTCGTCTTCATTAACAGCCCTTCGCCACGAGCGTGACCGCAAACCTCAGAAAACGGCGCATTTCTTTGTGTTAGCGGTGCGTGTGCAGCGCAGTGGTGTTCTCGCAAGCATGGTGCGATACTGACGAGTGTTCAGGTCCCTACGGCAGTGGGTAGGCGCAGAAGAAGAGGCGCGTGTCCTTGTTTGGTTTGTTTGTTTGAGAGACAGGGAGGCACTTTTAGCAGTGAGTAAAGGATAAAAGCCTCCATATAATCCCTGATAATTTATCTGTCAGTCACGACAGACAGGCCCAGTAATAAGTCATTTCACAGAAGGTGACTGACAGATCCCTGACGAGGTAGTAGAAGTGATGCTGCTAATGCTGTGGACTGCCCTTACCTCTCATTGTCTTTATTTAACAAAAAAGATAAAATAAAAAGTTGTATTAGCTTTTTATATGTACCAGTTTTATTATCAGGTGTTAATAGTTAATTAATTAGGTTTGTGCTGATTATGTCTTGTTACAGTGTTGCGTTGCCTGCATCACATGATTCATAGAGATGTGATGTAACAGTCTTTTTGGAAGCTAAGGAGACCGTTATGGGGCTGGCCTGTTACCATTGACAGGTGTTTCTGGCATGTCTCAGGTGAGACAAACAGCACACAGCCTCCTTTGTTAGCCAGAATCACCCACGATAGGTGAGATTTTTAACAGTTTGAGCTGTACCACCACAACTGGCCTGAGAAGAAGACAGGCTTAATCCAGCAGCTCACCCCAGAGTCTTGGTGCCGGTGGGCTGGGATGTCGCTGGACCAAGCCTCAGGACCTCAGGGTGTGCATTTTTTTGGGACCATTATATTTTTTTCTATCAGCACAATCAGCTGTCTTCTCTGCATTCTGATCACGTGGTGTAAGAATTTAAAAATCGTACCTGACAAATAATAAAATATTAAAATTGCCATGAGCATCTGGGATAAGAATTCAACCAGAAATACAGAGATTCTATGCAATGACAGACCACATAACATAGGTGCGGCTTCTTTTAAAGATATTTAGTTTTTTATAATAAGTTTGCAGAACTACCTGCCATCAACAGGACTTCTGGGATATGTAGTGTCATCAAGAAAATTTAAGGCATCAGCAAATTAAGTGGTTGGTATATTTGTATGTCTGCCCATCTTGCAGTATGAAGACCTGTTTTACTAAATCATGCTGGTCTTGGCTGGGGGGGTGATCGGTCTTATATGGGCTTCCTGTGGAATTAAGGACATAAAGTGCATAAACAAGCCACATCAGTTTCATTTACAATTAAAAAAATAATTTATTTTTGTTTATAGATCACTACTTTCTTAGTTTAAAATTCAAAACACAATGTGAAGTTCCTTTTTTCCCCTCTGGAAGTTAGCAGGAGGGCAAGTGTGACCCCGTGGCCGCGTGCGCACATGTGGGCACGCGCACGTCTCGCGGCTCTCCTCGGATCCTTCTGGAAGCAGAGGCAAGGTCACGTTTCAGGATGTGGCCGGCTGGCCGTCAGGGACCCGCTCACTCCGAACGCTGACCCACATCGCGGCAAGAATTTAAAGCCCGCAGACATGTCTTTAAAAACATTTTAGGTTATTACAAAAAAGGCTGCGGTTTTATTTAATTTAGCTGTGCACGTGGAAAGTTTTGCTGAGATTACTGTTGTGCGAATTAAATTATTAGGCGCCCTTAACAGGAGAGCAGAGGAATTCTGTAAATGACGTGGTGTTTGTCTGAAAGCTGAGGGCACTGTCAACACTGACATCTGACATTTGATTTAATCTGTGCTGTTTGCTCTTTGCACTGCGTCTTGCTCAACACTCATTCCTGTGGAGCTCATCTCTGCTGAAGAGCATCCCAGATAACTGTGCAGTCTCTTAGCTGAGGACCACGCGTGCGGCTCCTTCCTGTGTGCTTCTTTTAAACGTTTCTCTTTGCGTGCCGTTGCGGCAGTAACTGTTTGTTATTGTTATTTTTGAAATTTGTTTAGTTATTTTTACTCTCTTTTGTCATTTGTCTGTTGCTGTGATGTGTCTCGAGTGTCATTGAAGGTTATTATAAAGCTGAAACTGTGTTGCGGTTGTGTTTGTAGCTGTTGACAGTTATCCCGTTTTTTATTTTAATCTATTTATATGATAACAACAAAGGAGATTTTTTCTGAATGGCCATGTGATAGACAGAAAACAATGTGCTATGATAATGATGCAATGAAAGCAGACAAAGAAAGCAGTCCAGAATCTGTGTGTTTTGTCCCATGAACTTAAATCATGCTTCAGGGCAAAACCGCGGCTGTCGTTAACAAGTTTGTTTGTTCCATTTGTCACAATTAGTGGTTGTAAAAAAATACTGCAGTATCATCATACTGATCGAGCGGTCCCACGGTCCTGCTCAAGCTTCGAGTTATTAATCTACAATTTTAATTGCATTAATGGACCTTTTTTTTTTTTCCCCGAAGGCCCTGAAATGTAGGTGCTGGCAGGGCAGAAAGAAAGAGCGTGATCTGTGCATTCACATCTCGATCTGTGCGTTCACGTCTCGATCTGTGCGTTCACGTCTCGATCTGTGCATTCACGTCTCGATCTGTGCGTTCACATGTCGTGATCTGTGCATTCACGTCTCGATCTGTGCATTCACGTCTCGATCTGTGCGTTCACATGTTGCGATCTGTGCGTTCACATGTTGCGATCTCACTGTTCACATGTCATGGTCTCTGTGTTCCCATGTGTGGGTAATTGCTGAGGCAGTGTGACACAGTCAGAGCAGCGTCACACACAGTGAACCACACAGGAGGCAATTTTCAGGCTTACACTTTTTCAGACAGGCCTGAGGAAGAAGATGTTTCCACTGCTAGGGACCTGCCACATAACCCCACTGTCTTCTTGGGAGTTTCCACTCCGATACAGGCCTTTACCCAACACATTAAAATTTTTTTTGCAATGAAGGACAGACAAGATAAGTAACTTTCCAACTTGCAGTTGTAGAAGCTATTTAAGATGGTCAAGAAATGTTTAAAAAAAATTTAAAAAGGTTCACAAATGAATTTGGATGAAGCCACCGGCATTTTCAGAGGAGAAGCTACTTTTCCATTTTATGACTCTTTGTTAATGTGCTTCATTCCATTGGTTGGGGACATTAAATGTCTAGTGGAATATATGTACTCGCATCAAAAGGTAAATCACTGTGACCTTCTCAGCAGTTTGAAGCATTTCGGTATTTTTTTCCCAGCCACAGTATTTCAAGACGCGATGTGCCCTGAACTGTTTCTGCTTTTTATCTGCGTTGTCACTCAGATTTAGTAGCGACGGGAGTGGCTACCTGAAAGTGTTTACGCTCGGTGACCAGTTTGGAGTGGACCCCTTCCTTAGCGTATTGACTGTATGGATTTCCCCACAGTAATATCATGGTGATCATCGGTGGTTGTGAAGTGGGGATAGTGGCTCATTTATTTGTGCTTAACCGAACATGCGGGTGCGGACAAAAGACCTTTATGAACCAATTCCACGCAACCAAGGTGAAATAGTGATGTAGTGATACGAATGTGCGGCGGTTTAATACTGTCATTTTACACATTTGCCGTCACTCTTTGACCTTGAGAACGCCACGGTTAAGGCTCTCTTTATTAGAATTTTGGTTCTGGGAAAGCAATTTCAAAGATATGTTAAATATTTAGGCCTCCGATATGCTTAATATGGTCAGAGTTTCAGAGTTGATCTTTTGTAAAATGATTTCTAAAAACCGAGCGACTGTTATTTACGTCTTACACGATATAAAGTATATTTGGGATTTGGGGGTGGTGGGGGGACTAGTGACGGTAACATCTTTTGACAAGCACATTAGAGTGAGGAAAAGAGCATCCGGCTTGCGGCTTGGGGCATATGGCGGAGCCTTCTGGTGCCATGGTGCAGTGTTGAGGTACGGCGTTCAGGCAGGGTCGTGCAGTTGCAGATTCTCTTCCTCCTGCTGTCTGACTTCTCTAAATAAACACCGCGGGGGGAGGGTTGGTACAGATAAACACACGCACACACAAAAAACGAGCCCTTTGTCTTTGAAAACAGGTGGACAATAAAGGACGACTGTGACGCTTCAGACCCAAAATGTTTTTCCGTTCCCCCGTTTATTAAAATTTTTTTTTTTAGGCGTACATGGATTTAATGAATGTCACCGCTGGTGTCGACACTTAAAAAAGACACGTCCTACTCTGAGTGGCTTAGGGAACAGAAGCTGTTCGATGAACTGGCAGAAGTGTATTTAAAAAATAAGCCCTTTTTACAGTTGGACTTTTTCGAAGGAATGCATCTACTTAACATTCCCTTATTATCATCCAGTTAGTTTCATTGGTATATCCATGTATGACATATAGTGCGTGTACGTATCAGTCTATAAGTAACGCGAATAGCCCTTTCAAACCTAATTTGTGTCCATTAAACTTTTATCAGTTAGCCTTGAATTTATATGCCTTTTTTAATGTTGGTCAAAGGCAGAATCGTGGCTATGATATGGGAACAATGAGCAGCCCGTTCTCAGCCCGTGTCCTGGATGAAGCTGTCCTGCTGAACCCTGACTGAGTTATGCATGCACTCAGTTGTTCATTTGCAATATAAACGCATATGGTAATAGGAAATGATCCACTTTTATGCAAATGACAGCGAGCGCTTGACGTGGGCGCGTGGGGCTTTATTGTGCTGTTTGTCCCCCATAAGCGACGGCACCCTAACCCTCTCCGACTTGTTGTGCGTAATGTTTTTAACACCGCAATTTAGTGCTTGATCCTGCCTCGACGAGGCCCGCACCAAAGGCTGTTTGTCATTTTTGTTTTTAACATTGACGAGAGCGGGCGTAATGGCTCGGGCACGTAATTCGAGCCGTCGCTCGTGTCTCTTATGATTTTGGGTGATGGAACGACACGGCAGCCCCGGCGAGGTGGGGGCCTGGCTCGAAATGAGGGGACTGATGGAGATAATTATACTGTGAGGGTCTAAGAGTAATGAGGGGTCAGGAGGCTGCCGCTTCGATACCTCTGCTTTTGAAATAAACAACCGCGCCATATGGACCTGGCAATACAATGGTTTATTTTTACGATGTTTGATGAGTGGTTTTTAATTTGGATTGTCACTTCTGGCAACCAGCAACACAGATGGCACAGACTTGAGGGCCCATCAGAGGCCAAAAACCTAAGGGCAGCTGTTGCTTATAAAGTTTATTTTTCTTTTTTTTTTTTTTTTATTTTTTATTTAATTTAAATCACACCCTCCCCCCAAACATGGTTTAGGTCAAGAAGAGTCAAACCTGTTACAACACCTGTTTTTGCATATGTAAATCTGCTGTTTTGTCATCTGATTAAATGCGGTGGCGGGGGGTCCCTGGTGGGTGCGAGCAGCATGGTTGGCACTGCGCCCGTTTGGTGCCGAGTAGAGACAACTGCGGCCCCTCTGCCGCCCGCCGTGCACACACACACACACACACACACACACACAAAGTGCTGCTGAAGCACAGGCCACACTTTCTGTCTTTGTTTTTAAAAGACAGAGGTTTTTGGTGGAGGGAGATGAGGTGCTCTGAGGAAGACCCCCATGTGGGACTCGTCCTCCCCAGCCGAATGGCCCGCCCCCCTTCCCGGCCCCCCAGCCCTATGAGCTCGTGGGCGTCACGGCCACTGAATGTCTCACCGCGTGCCCGCATGTTAGACGCGTCCCAGCTCATGCTGAACTGGGCCAGCCCGCCACCCTGCCAGGATCCTGGGCTCTGTGTCATTATTGCTAATGAATAATTAATGATTACAGTAAGACAGATAATATTGGGTTGGGTTGATGTCCCATGCCATTTGTGGGCCTGTGACCTTTCAGGCTTGGTTTTTGAGATAGTCTACGCACTGTCCTATTGCTGTGCGGTTTTCCTTTTATTACCTCAGTATGCCACCCCCCCCCCCGCACTCCCACCGAGGATGCGCCTGTTAAACCGTGCTTTACCACTGACGGGTAAACGGCATGGCTCGCGCAGAGCCGGGCCGCGCGCGGGCTCCGCGGCGCGCTAATCTCGCGCCGGCCGAGGCTCCCTCGTGCCATCCTGATTGGAAGCTCCGGATCTTCACGACAGCTTTAAATACCAAAACCTCCCTGATATGGAAGTTCATTAGAGATCTGTCTTTGATGACGGCCCTTTCGGGGCTCCAGTTTCAAATACCTTGATGTAGAGCTTAAGAAGCCATTGTGTTATAAGCCCTCCTTGATGTGTCTTATTTAGATCTGCATAGTAAATCAAGGAAAGTAAATAACAAGGCAGCAGATGGAAGCCAGAAGATAAGGCCAGGGAACAATTGTATTTGTATTTTGTTATGATGTTGACAGCAGCTAAAATTCACTAATCTAGTTCAACTGATCTGCATTTCAAAGAAATCTCATTTAGCAGCAAGGCCAAGGTTTGGGGGATAAAGTTCTTTTATTGTGCCTTTTATTGCATTCTTTGCTAATTTATCTGCTTCAGATTTAGCACTGCCTGGTAAGAGCAGCACGCATGTTGCACAGGGTCTTAAATACTGGAAAAGCGGTAACGTCTAGACTATGAACTGAGGATAATTACACGTCCAGCGATGAATAGAATGAGTTTGAAGACCCTCTTTGTTCAGTCTGAATTGCTCAACTAACACAGATAAGGCATTTGCTCCTTTTAGAGAACATTGCAGTGACTTTCCATAACACCCTATAGCAGAGGTATGTTATTTATTTAGCAGATAAAATTATTGTGTACAGTAATCGGACTTGTTGGCATTACGGCTCCTTTCATCTGTGCCACTCTTAGGCTGGCGCGGAAGTGCCGTGCACGGCTGTGTAAATTGAGCATGTAAGCTGCAGTTAACAGTTTCAAAGACTCAATATTCCGATAGCAGATGGGTTTTGGCATTGTTAATATTTTCCCATCTATTCTCAATGCACCATTAGATGCAATGTGTATTTCTGCTCCTGCTTTTAAAAGGTTTATCTTGACTTAGAATGGAACTTTATGGCGATTAACATGTAAATGTTACGGCCTTATTAGCCCGAGACGCTCCCACAGAGTGTGCATAAACAGATTAAGATGGATCTGCATTGTTTGATGTTTGGAGCGGCGTCGTAGCTGCATCGTTTTTCTGTTCGTAATCTCCGATCATCCGCGCTCGTGCGGCGATGCGACATTGTTGGCTGGGGAATTTAATTTTCCGTTTACAAGGCCAAGAAGTGCTGCTGTCTTGAATGCTAACAGAAATAACATTCTTTCATCAGAATGATGTGTCAGTCCTGGACACTTAGGTTTATAGGAATGCTGTTTACCTAAAGTTATAAAGCATAGTAAAATGTATTCTTTGCTATAAAAACATATTTCTGAAGAGGTTTTTTCTTTTTTGTTTGCAAGACATTCCTGCAAACTAAAAACACAATACTGAGGTTGATCTATACTGAAATGTAAATATTACCATGTATGAAATACACAATTAAACAGTCAGAAAAGAAAACGCATCTTTTCAGTCTTTCAGTGTGAGCCCTGAGGAACATGATCTGAAGAATAGTACCAAAGTCCACGTTCTGATTGTGTTCAATTAATTTTTAATTTCACAGAACACATTTTTTGATGCCTTACTGTAGTTCGATTAAGAAATACGCGTTTTAGTTGGCAAAAAAAAAAAATAGGCCACTGCCTGCTAAACCGTCCCGGTCGACGGTGTTTGGTGCGTTTAAATGTGACCTCAGAGACGTATGTTTGAGGTGGGCCGGGGGAAATTCTCGCAAATGTTCGAGCACGCAACTTTGTGTTGTCTTGTTGGGACCTGCCTCACGCCTGTGTTGCTTAGAGAAAAGGTTCTCTCCACACTTCCTCCCTGTCCCCCCTTGACATGGATGGTTTCAGAGGCACTGTAGGACTGGGAGTTTGCGTAACGTGGCACGCATGCGGCCGTGCGGACAGGAGCCCACGCGGCACTTCCGTAAGCCCAGCCCGTTAAAACTAATTGCAGTTGGTGGTTTTTGTTTGTGGCAGAGGGGCTGCGAGCTGGAGGTTTCTGTACAGTTCACAGAGCACATTCCACCGGTTGAGATGCCCGTAGGGGTCATTTGAATTCCAGGGGGAAAAAAAAAAAAAACTAGGTCCAAGGAACATACAGGCCATTTGCTTGGGTTTTTTCTGTGTGTCGTGGGTTTGGCTTTGAAAAATATTCCATGAAGAGCAGTCAGACGTTGCGACCTAACAAACTTCATGGAATAAAAGCCCCCCAATTTGGACAATCCCTGAGTCACCAGTGAATTCAGCAGACTGTGTGTGTGTGTGTGTGTGTGTGTGTGTGTGTGTGTGCACGCCCGCATGAGTATGCGTGGAACTCTCTTTCGGAGAATATGACACCCTGGTGAGCGCTACATTTCGCTTTGTGTTATTTTATTTAGCTCTGTGGGGGGCAGTTTATTTTCCATAACTGGTAATGGTGTATTAATAAACAGTTAAACAACTTCACTTGGAACAGATAATAGGCAAACCGTGGCAGCCTGTCCAGATTAAAATTCATGGCATGGCGATAGTTTGTTATTTCCGAAGACACACTTTATTGCTTTGCGTGGATAATGTAATGCATTTTTTAAAGTGTGTTTCAAATGGTGTGTCAGACTAAATAAGACTGATTTTTAAAAAGCATGGTATACCTATTGAAGGTATTATTATGTTAGTGGATTAAGCTTTATGCTTTTAAGCAAATTTTTCCACTGAGAAAGGTTTTATCTGTTTTGCAAGCTTGTAGTGCGTATAATTGAGTAGACTTAATACCTACCACAACCAAATAAAGTAGGGAACATGCATGAAAATGTGTGTAGTTATCAAATAGAATATATTTGGCAGTTAGAAGTCCAGGTCTACCAATTTAACATCTTTTTAAGCATGAAGTTGCAAAATGGATTATTGTGCACCATAAATTCTGACCAACTAATTTATCTTGTCCATCTGCTTATCTATGTGTCCATTTTTTCTTTATTGTGGCGATGTTAACTGCTGATATTAAACTGTGCAGATGTTTTTTCTTACCTGTTTTATTGTCTCGCTCATTGTTCCGTACTCAAATTGACATTACCCAGAAGGCAAAGTGTTCCTCCAATACTGCGCCTGCCGACTTGGTTGCTTTCTTTACATACTTCAGATCACATGTTTCCAGCCAGCGGTTCTGATTGGTGGAATGTTGCGTCTGTTCACTGCTGGCAGTGCTTCTGAGCAGTGACCTTCATGTTCCAGCAGACTGTGATGAAACCTACCCAGTCACAGTCTGTAGATTTCATGGTGGCCTTGAGAATAATACAGTGGTATTTTAGTCATCAACTTAGTCATGAAATAAACTTAGTCCGGGCCAGTATTGACTGAAACGATTGTACAATTTATCTTAAATGTATTCGTTGAGCTAAATAGCTTTGGTTTTAGTTTGTGAGCCGATTTTCCGAATGCCCAGTTGGTTGGGAAGCACGTTTCAACGCTGAAGCGTAAGCAGACAAGATCTCGTGGCCTCTTTGCGTTATCTGGTCCTCAGAGGGCAGCCATGTCCTCTGCCCGATTCAGACACACATAAGCGGGTACAGGACTGTGGGAACAACCTGCTGTTGGTTCAGTGCTCCATGCGCTTCTGTTACTGAGCGTTTTGAGAGGAGAAGCAGGAGTTCTTTACGTGTCTGTAATGGTAAAACGGTTAAGTCTGTATAATATTTCCTTTGTGATGTAAAGTCCTTCACAGCCTCAGGCCAGTTAAACTGCGCGCCGCAGAAAACACATATTTCAGCTTTTTTCAGTGCTCACAGTAATAGATATCACACATTATTAATATGCAACGTGCTACAATCAGGCAAGTGGCTGATTTCTTTTAGTCCATGAAGGGGAAACAGCAAGCAAATGTCTGCTTATAATGGCTTTAAGAAAGATGGCTTGAGTTTTGTCTCTAGGGTTTGTTAGGAGTGGAGGGAGAATCACTTACATTGCAGCCATCTCTTGGGCTTGCATGTACATCACGTGTACTTGTACATGCATGTATACTGTATACACGCACATACTTGTTTAACATGTGCCTCATTCCTTCAGACTCATACTGCATTGTATAGCTGTTAATAATACTGCTCTCCCCAGACTCACTCCAGGGCCATATGAGAACACTCTGGCTTTTATTTCATCCCATCCCTGTGACTTAATTGCCCTCGTTGGTTGCTAATTGTCTGCAGTACATAAACTTGAGTAGTAAAATGTGGTATATGTATTTTTTTTTGCATGCGGCAGAACGAGCCCTTACTCGTCTAATGCGTTTTACAGGACAGAGAATCTGCGCTTATTGGACCAGAGGCTGCTGGAGTTGAGGGTGAAGGACTGCGCCTCTTCTTGGTTGAAATTCAGCAAGGACGTTGAACGCGTTCGTTAGTAAAACCGATGGCAGATGACCCCCCCGCACCCCCAGTTAGTTCCCTGTTAGCTGTTCTGAACCCGGGAGCACGGAACAGAGGCTGGACATAGGAATAAAGCCCAGTATAGTGTGCAGTATGTACATTTATTTAAAAAATACAATTCATAATTTTCTTCTTGTTTCCTGACAGTGTTGTACATTATCAGAAGCTTGTGGGTTTGGTTTTTGGGTGGGTGTAACTTGCTGAAACTCCTGCTTGTACTGGTTTGGCTGTGATACTCACATTTGTCTGAAATTAGAAATATTGACAAGAAAATTACTAGAATCTCGTTATCTTCTCAAGACTGGTTAGTGTTATATGGATATTTTCCTACAGAAAATCAACAACACAGTGAGATTTGAGTGACTGTTTCTGACATTCTGCCTTTACTCCATAACGATGTCTGAAAACGGGTCACTAACGCTGTTAAATATTCTGATGCTGTGTTGTTACCTGAAAAAGCAAAAAAAAAAAAATGCAGTAAAATGAAAAAAAGTGTATAATTAACAGTCTCATTCATAACAGAAGGATTTAAACTCCACATCTCAGACCTAAGGTGCTACTTCTGAATAAACAGGAGAGTGGGAGGATAACGTTTTCCAGCTCTGTGTAGGAAGACCTTGCAAAATGAACATAAAAACACATTAATTTGTGACTAAATAGTTTCAGTGATTATCAAGAACAGAGTGCTAAACGATACTGTTAAATGTTATTATTGTCGCATATATGCACAAACACCCTGAGATGACAATTGAAGACTCAAAGTTAAACTGTATTTGCGCCTTGGTTGCACTTGTGTTCTTCAGGATTCTGACTTGTTCATAAACAGACCTGCTTTAGCCTCGCTGTAAAGTAGCCATTTCTCAGTGAATGGCAGTATGGTGTACAAAATACTGAGTCATTATGACAAGTTCAGTATTTGGTAATGAATTTATCCATTGCAGTGAATGTGCACATAGAGATATAAACAGGAAGTGTTTTTTTTTTCTTCCCAGTTAATTACATCTCTGGTCAGCAGCCACCTCAGTGGGAGCTGAAATTAATTGTGGGGAAACTGTTTAAGTACATGTCCTAAGTCAGCAAGTCTTTTCCTGTGGTTTATTAGACTTCAGTGGAATTCCTTAAATGTCATTTTGTCTTCTCTGTCCTTGCAGCGCGATGCCTGAAATGTTTGGCTACAGTAGGGTAAAGCCAAGAAGAAATGAAACCCATCAATATATCATTGTACATGAAATTCCACTTTTTTAAGTGATTTTCTTTTAGCAACGTGTGTTGCCGGTTTGACTGCCATCTTTTGAGCACAGCGATGGAGCACCTGATGTCTGAGTACGCAGTTCACAGCTAGTGTGTGCGTGTTTGCTGAAAGGGGAGAGCCGGCTGGTGTTGCCAGGTTTTATATCTAAGTGTTACATAAACATTCGCGCTTTACCTCCCCCCCACACACACACCAGGCCCATGTGACTGGAATGTTCTGCACCCGGTATTGGGCACGTCAAACTTTGGGTTATTGTTCACGTCTGACGAATCGTGTTCTGTTGCAAAGGGTTCATTTAAGTGGCATGACATCTGTGTTTGTTTATGGTTTAACTAGTTTTCATCTGGACGCTTGTTAAAAACCAAGAGTGCTTACAAATCCAGGAGAGAAAGTAAATGTGTTGATAATTTGTGCTGACAAAGAGAAATTATAAATATTAAAAGCCCACGTTGGAAGAAAAGGAAGAAAGCTAAATAAACAGTGTCTAGTTTCCCCGAGTAGCTGCTTATGTGGCAGTCAGCACTGGCGCTTGTGTACAGGTGCTAATGCTCTTTAATTTTATTTTTTGACAGACTCTTGATCTTGGAGGTTTCCGCTTCTGAGACGTACACCCGCAGAGAAAATTTCCTGCTTTCAAGGTGAGCGAGCGGCGTGCTCCACACGTCGCGTTTCGTCGCCGTTCCGTCGTTGTCCCGTGTTGTTTTCTTGTTGCGTTTCCTTTCTTTAACCGAAGAGGCGGCGTCACGTTGTGACCGCAACGCAGTCGTGATGACCGAACGGAGCCGCACTCACGCCCGTGTATAGAAAGCCGTCAGGCTACGGTGAGCGGCCCAGCAGCGTATGAAGGGAGACCGTTTTAACTTCTGCTCCGCGTCCCGAGGCGCTTTTCACATGTGGCTGACCTCGCGATGCCCGTCGCTCCTCTTGAGGAGCTGAAGTCTCCACATCGAGCCTGTAATAGAATTTTCTAGCGCTGGAGCAGTAATCAGGATCTTGATTGTACCAGGAGCACATGATATCTTTTCAATCAGCCGTAGGCAATTGGTGGCTTAAAAGTATCGCTGGACCATGTTTTGATAAAATGGTGTGCATCAGCTGAGGAGAAAAAAAAATAATGCGGAGCGCCTTCTCCAAGGGGGCTTGTAGTCAGAGAGGCGGCGTGTTAATGGTTCACTGTACACGCAGGTCGGTGGGTTTCACACCAGTTGTGCACTCTGTGGTGTGACGGAGAGATGCACGAAGCACACGCTCGACTCCCCGACCGTCTTTTGTGGTGTTGGCTGTGCACATGATGGGAAAAGTCTACACGTCGAGCTCAGTTTGCAGAGGGCGACCTTCTTTGCAACTCCTAAAGTGTAGAGGCGCTGGCCCAGAAACAAATTCTTTGTATCACCATGGATATGCCGTCGTGTCTGAGAGGTCAGGGGTCAAGAGTGACAATGGATCGGCTCGCTCCCGCGTGAGAGCGCAGGCAGTAGACGCGCAGGCTGACTATCGTTGGTCTGATGTGAGCACAGGCTCAGCCGCGAGCGCCATTTACGGTCGGCGTGACTTGCTTGGTGAACCCGGTGCTGACCCGGCTCGGTGCACCTGTGACATGCCATGGATGACATGTGTAGGCCAGGAACTCGTAACAACCGTTTAGGACTCGAGGCCTTTGAACAGAACTGCGGCAGCCATTGTTTCTTCAGCACTGTTCGTCCTAGAAGGGCAGTTCAGTTCTCGGCTATTGGGAGTCTGGACAGAGAAACAAGAAAACACACATCAAACATACTGTTTTGAAGCTTGTCAGGCAGATAAAATTTTAACTAGGGAGAGTTCTGAGACTGAAATATAAACACTTTCATGGAGAAAGCCAACTTTAGAGCTGTTGTCTAAACACAATTCTGAACCCGATGTCAGGAAAAAACAAAATAATCATTACTGACATGTAACGCCAAATTTTTGTACATTCATTTTTTTTTTTATTTAGTTCGGTTTATGATTCACCCTTTTGCCTTTGTTGTTTCAGGATTAATTATGGAACTGCTGTTACCATAATTAAAGGCCGAGCACATCGTTGATACACAGAATTCGGATCAAACTGGTGAGTTGCGCTTGCGTTTCCTGTTTGCCCCTCTTGAAGCAGACGTGGTCATTGTGTTTAAAGCACCCTGGGGTTCTGTGATACCCTCTGACTGTTGTCTGGATGGTGTCAGGTTCTGAACCACAGGCAGCTGCCTTCTGTGTTGGCCATGAATGTGACGAGGAAACCTTACCCAATGCGAGATGCTTATTCGCTTGTGACGGAAAGGTCCGGTAGATTGCAAAGAGGTTCAGACCCCCCAGCAGTGATGCTGTTACTGGGGGGGGGGGCCTGTTACGCTGATATGGATGTATCACTCGTACCCCAGCCATGCGTGTGACTTTCAGGCTGATTTTAGACTGCTGTAGTTGCCCTGTAGCCGCAGTGTAGTTGGCACTATGCTGTTAGAGTCCCAGAAATTAGTGTTTGTACCCTATGAAATGCCTTGTCGTTTTGTGACTGTCTGTTTTGTTTGGCTGCATGTGGTTTTGGGCTCGTAAGCCAATCAAACAGCAGATCAGAAGGTGAAATTCTGCACCACGCGTGATGTCACCATGTCGCAGCCCGCTACGCCCTGCTTTGGCCTGTTGCAGCGTTACAGACTCCTGCGCTGTCTGTGCCATCAGCTCGTTATGGTGTGAGAGGTGTCAGCCCCATAACACGCAGTATGGTGCCGGTCTGGTTGACAGACGGTCGAGGCCTGGATTTTCCCGCGCGCTGAACACGCTTAGAGAAACGGGCTGAGGAGGAGCCTCAGACACGTCACTGCAGCCGTGGGACTGAAGTGTGCATCTCTGTAGCGTCTCACTGTGTAGAGCGTGCCTCACATCAAAGGCGTGCGTTAGAAAGGCTGCCGCGAATGCAGACAGAACCAAACAGTTGTTTTTGTTGACTTGTCTCGCTCTCGTTTCCTGTGTGTGTTTTCACGTTCCTCCTGACACACTGCGCTGATGGTGTGTCAGCCGTGTGCCCTCGGCGCTCTCGCTCGGTTTTGAACCTGACGTGCTATGCAGGAAATCGGAAAACACCAACAAACCGCCAGTGCTCAAATTCAATAGAAAGTCCTGGATTCAAAAGTAAGTGTGATTTCCAGGTGGACCAGTTTAATATAATTTGTATAAAACCATTATTTCATACGCACTCTGTTCTCGAAATTCATGGACTTGTCCGATCTCCGTACCTGCAAACATTAAAGTGGTTGTCAGGTGACAGTCCGATGGAAGGACACGTGCTGTGTTTTTGTGCGTCTTGGTTACCACACTCCCCCACGTTCGTTAGACACTGAGGAGACTTCTCTGTCCCAGGACAAAATGTGAAGTTTTAAGTTGTGCCGAGTTTTGCCTTCGAGGTGCAGGTTTGATCAAAGCAACAGTGGAGCTGTGAAGCAGGCTGCCTTGGCTCAGGGCCCAGCTAATATCTGTGGAAACACCCTTTTTGAATCTCCCTTCGACCTAAAGAGATTCCGCCAGAAGTTTTTAATCTGTCGAGTGTCCAGTTAAATCTTCAAAGATTGACTCTTAAGTGTATCTGTTCTCAAACAAGTCTCCTAATCAGTATGAGGGGGAAATGTAATTGCCTGGACCTCAGAGTGAATATACATACATGAAATCTATAGCAATTATGCATATCTCGCTACGTTTTAAAAGAAGTCCAGATGGATAGCTTTGCTGAAATTCAATTTAAAATGAAATTCTTGCTATATTGAAGCTGCCATTTCCGCTCCCGGATGGTTTACCAAGAGCTTGGCTCCTGAAGGGCCAAGCAGTTAGCTCCAGCGCTCTCCTGCTCAACATTATGAATAGTCAAGAGTGAAGGAAATCAAAGAAGCTGACTGTCCCCTTCGGTGTCCCTCTTGTCTGCTCCGTTTTGGGTGGGGGAGGGGGGCAGAGATTAAGGAATGCCTGTTTTAATCTTTATCCACCGTTAGCCCCGGCACAAAGTGTGTGTCTGGGAACAGGTCACTTGGTCAATCCCATTTCATAGGCCTGAAGGAGAGCTGAAAGTTAAGCTTTTTTAACAAAGGCCTGGGCCGTGAAAGCTGCAGCAGCGTTTCTGAGCTTTGTTGGCACAAGGGCCGCGACTCGCTGCAGACGAGCGCAGCGCGGGACTGCGTCGAGTTTTCCGTGCTCGCTGGCCGGCCGCGGTGATGGCGGTGGTGCTAATGATGGTGGGGATGACGACGATGATGATGATGGTTATGATGGAGAGAGGAAGAATGAGACGGTAGTGTTCGCTAAGAGGACAGTGTTGCAGTGGTGTGACTTGTGTTTCCTTGAACTATCCCACCTGGACCTAGAAGAGCAGTGTGCTAACCAGTAGCACCTGTGGCGAGCGCATATGTGGCCCTGTCACAATTTACACATTTGGGTTTTGGGAGGGGTGGGGGTGCTCCTTTTATTCTCTGTTTTTGTGCATTCCACAATCGGCGCTTTCAGGTGGCCCCACACCCCTCCCCCAACACACCCATCGTGTGCTAACTGGTTGCACAGTTTCCTTGTAAACCCTCACCAAGGAGGAGAGTTCGGAGCTGTGTTTAATTCTTATCTGTTACGTCAACCTCTGAAAGCCAGCTATTTTTAGACACACGGCTGGGTTTTTCATTTGTATTAACGAGACTGTTCTTATTCTAGCCTTCTACGGAGTACAGAGTTTAAAGCCATGCAACATGTTTTCTTTACACGAACTCGTGAGCACGTTAACGAATGTTTTACAGTTACGTTCCCTGTCACATCACAAAAAATACATTTTTTTTTGTTTTCAGCAGAACGGTGACAGCGGGTGTTAGGCGCGTGTGCGTTTTCCTGTGTTCCCATGCCGACTGACAGGAAGCGTGTATTGACATGGCGTCAATCCTAATAAGCGTTGGACTCGGCCTCTGATTTCAGTCGGGAAACGTGCAGTAACACTCACGCATGCACCTGTCAGAGCAGGTGGACGGGATTTACGTGATGTCAGGCCCTAAGAGATGTTGATTGTCAACAGCCTAATTAAAAAAATATATGCCTTGATAAAGAAGTTATTCTTTATTCTTTTTTTCCTGCCCTCCGGTGTGTTTTACTTGCTGTTTCCCTGCAGGGCTTGAGTATCGGAGGGGCAGGTGGACCTCAGTTCTCGACATGAGAACGTGTATTTTCCTGAGAACAAAGTCGACTCTTTTCATTCCTAAGGTAAAAGCAAGGTTTAAAGTAGGCTGTGTCACGTAGCAATGGCTGTAAATACAGTTTTACCAGTGAAATGAAGACCCCAGACTTGTGTGAATTTAGAGGAAAGCCACATTTACATTTATTGAGGTCCTCTTTTCACACTGTCCTGACTCATCGACGGGCGGCAGCGATGTGCAGCACCACAGATGAAAGAAGAACACCAGGGTAGATTGGTCATGTTTTAAAGTTTGGCGCTCAAATTCACTTATTCCTGAAGATGCACAAGTCATGTTGCTGGACCTGTAGGAATGTAACCCAGTGTTTACAGCTGTTGGTCTGGGATAACGAGGGATTTTTTTTTTTTTTTTTTTTTGAAGTTACTGCATGTAAAGGATTTTGGATTCCCCGTTGAGTTATGAAAGTCGTAGATTATGGAAATAATTGGCCACTGAAAAGATTCATATAAATGTAAATTAGATTAGTTCAGTGTGCCATATTTTTTGACAAATTTTCTTATGCGAAATATATACTTTTTATCCACTTAGTCCAAAATTATACAGTATTCGTTTGACAGATCTTTTTTAACATGAATAACGCCCATTCTACTTCTGTCATTCTGAATCTAGACTAGTAATTTTACTTTATAAAAACGCTGAAAACACATAAAAAATAAATGTAGAATTTGTATATATGTATTTTAACATCCCATTTTTTTCTATTGTTGAAAGCATTATTCTGTGAACATGAATTGTGTTCTTTGTGAAGCTGACATTTTGAGAGCCCTTGAAGTTAAAGGTTACATGAAAGAATTAAATGTCAGGATTTCAGAACAACAAGAAAGATGTTCTTTGGATTGGGCCTGTGAAATGAAGTTTCACTGTGTAGATTTGGCGAATGTTCAGTTACTGTTAGCTTTCAGTAACTATGCAGATGAACCTTTTTCTGTTTTTAAAGAGTACACGGGTATTTATTGGTGAATGAAATTTTCAGTTTTCTATTTTTGTTACATTGTTTTTATTGTTCTCCTGTACTGTCTGTAATAATAATAATAGTAATAATAATGCACACAAGCAGGTTTATACTGGTTTAAATTAAGATCACTTTCATGAGGTCCCCTGCCAGGTACTTTAGTTCACATTCACATCAGTGGAGACCTACATGCATGCGGGCTGGCTGCCTACCTCTGTGTGACACTGTGATGTCGCCTTCTGAAAGGCACGCGCACAGTTTAAAGGAAGGTCTGTGAGCCGCTGGCATTCCACGACGCTGGACGTGACGTGACCCGCTCAACTGCCGCTTTAGTGGGAACAGAAGCTGGAGCCGGGGCCCGGTGCTGGGACACGAGCCAATCGGGAAGGCCGAGGGGTCAGCGAGTGTATGTTCTCTGTGTTCTGTGTTACCTTGGTAACCCATGTCAGGGCATGTAGGTCGTCGGTAGACTTTGTCAGCTTGGGGAGGACAGACTGCTGTGGAACCTTTGAATTAGGTGAAAATATTGATAAGTATCAGGTTGTAAAATTAGGACAAATTGTCATAGCTGTAAGGTTAATGAAAAGGGACCGAAGCCATTTTGCGTGTAACGAGAGGAGAGAGAGCATGAGGCGAGGTGACGACAGGGCCTGGAAACTGGACCTGTGTGCTGACAAACTGAGGCCTGACACACACTGTGCTTTTCAATTACATCCTGAGCCGTTTTTTTGTCTTAAACTCCTTTTTTCTTTCATTCTCATTGGGAGGTGTCACTCCAGCTGTCCTGTGGTCACACTCGGTGGCTCTGGGTGCTCTCCAGCTGTGGGCCAATGACCGTGTGCTTTGTGAGGTTGTCACGGCGACGTAAATGACATGCTTTTCTCAAAAGTTTAGCTGGTCAGATGTGACCAGTGACCCCTCCCCCACCAGGAGACCCTTAAGCACAAAACCACAGCTTAATTATTACAATTTAATTACAGCAAACAGCACTGTATGTACTTTAACCCACATTTTGACAGAGGCCAACAAAATCCAGTCAGTATAACTTACTGCAGGACAGTATTCAAGGATTACTGGCCATTTCGTTTCAAATTTACAGAGAATATTGCTTGTAAAATGCTGAATGGGCAAACTACAAAGTGGCCCATTAAACTTTCCAAATTGTCATTTTTTTTTTTACGTTTACCGGCATAGTTGTTAAAATTGATTTGTACTCCAAACGTGGTGTTTCAGAGAGGTCTTTGTTTGAATGTGTAGGCTTCAAAGCCAGAGGGCTTGAGTGCTGTAGGGTACAGATGTTTGGCAGTGTGACCTCTGGTATGTGATCTTAAAATGTACGGATTTCCCCTCTCTGTGCAGGAGTGGCAGGCTGCCACAGTTCCAGTGTCGAATTGGAGAACTCATGTGTGAAGACTTAGACACTCTGTGGTCATCCTGCTTGGTGCTCTAGACCTTGAGTGTGTCATAACAGATTTCTTTTTTGTTATTATTTGGTTTTACTTATTAAACATCCTGCTTTCTCTCCAAGGCCCCTGCCAGCCCTGCTTCAGGTGAGGCCTGCTGCTTGTGTCATATCAGATAAAGTCAGCAGTGGGGCCACACCCACACCTGTCAGTCAAGGTGAGGGGGAGGTACCCGAGGGGAGCTCCATGCCACTGTTCTGTCAGGCCCGGGCCTCTTGCTTACCACCAGCCCCCGTTGGGCCTTGAAGCCGCTGCTTTAATGCAGATTGACGCCTTTGCCCGAGGACTGATTGAAACCAGTGTCTCAGAGTCACTAATGCTCACTGAACCATTTTATTGAAGATAAAGTAAATAAAATAGGTTGCCGTATGAGAATTTTCTAGAACAGAATGGAATGATCTGGCAGGTAAAGGGAAAAAAATCACAACACCAGTTCACCCAGGGAAGAGCGTGTGTGTTTGCGCGCGCGTGCGTGTGTGGTGCATTGGGCATTTTTATTGTCTGTTTAACAAAGCTCATTGCAAAGTATGGGGTTTTGTTATTAAATAGGGTATTGTCACTATATGAGCTAAGTTACATTATAAGTCTACACAGGACAGTACAGTGACATCTCAGCCAATGTAACCAGTTTTATACAAACCAGTTAAGTGATCACAGTGGCATAGAGCACTAAGAACAGACTTCATGGTGCTCACACAGCACAATACATCAGTCTTTTCTCAGTGTTATTGTTAGGATGAGCTGCCTTATATGTGGCATACACAAACATTTTCCACATCTGTTACATAATTAACATTACTTTTTGCGTCATTGGAATGAAAATCTCTGTTAGAAGAGGGGAAGTTCTAGCACAGGAATTCTTAACCTTTTTTTAGGATGTAACCCTTTTTGGGGTTTAAAGCATTTTGTTACCACCAAGCTACAACACAGTGATGCACACACACACACACACACACACACACACACACACACACACACACACACACACACACACACACACACACACACACCCCCCCCAAATTCAACACTTTGTGATGTCATACTTTGCAGGAAAGACTGTTGAAAATGATATGAATTTCCTCACACTGAATGTGAGTTTGCTCTGTACTAGTAAAATCCAACAGAAGGTTGTTGTTGCTTTACTATGATTTGTGTTAGAAGATTGAACAGGTTCAGGCTCCTAGGTCAGGTGTCTGGTCTACAAGCCATGAAGCTGTTTGGAGGACTTGATCCATCTGCCAGCACTTTGGACATGAAGCTGTCTGGACGGCTGGTCCGTCTCCCAGCACTTTGGTCATGAAGCTGTTTAGATGGCTGGTCCATCTCCCAACACTTTGGACATGAAGCTGTCTGGATGGCTTGGTCCATCTCCCAGCATTTTGGTCATGAAGCTGTTTGGAGGGCTTGGTCCATCCCCCAGCACTTAGCACATGAAGCTGTCTGGACGGCTTGGTCCATCTCCCAGCACTTTGGACATGAAGCTGTCTGGACGGCTTGGTCCATCCCCCAGCACTTTACTCATGAAGCTGTTTGGAGGGCTTGGTCCATCTCCCAGCACTTTGGACATGAAGCTGTCTGGACGGCTTGGTCCATCCCCCAGCACTTAGGACATGAAGCTGTTTGGAGGGCTTGGTCCATCTCCCAGCACTTTGGACATGAAGCTGTTTGGACGGCTTGGTCCATCCCCCAGCACTTTTGGTCATGAAGCATATATGCAGTCATGCATCCTTTGAATTTGTATTTTTCCATGTTCTCATAGTTTTTTTTTTTTTGGAGTTTTCTGCTCTGCGTCTCTCCGCATTACTCTTCCATATAAAAAATGCTGATTACTGAGCTAATCGTGATTGTGCTGAAATAAAAAAAAAAACTGTTACAAACACAGATGCTTCTGTACAAATTAACAAATGACTTCCTGTACTGGGTGGGTGGCGATGTGATCACAGGTCAGGCTGGTACACACCATTACTTTGTTTTTTTAACACAGTTTGTTTTCACCTCCTTATAGCACCTCTTCCGCCACGCCCATTAGACCACTTTGCAGCCCTCGTGGGGGTCGTGAGCCCTAGTTTCAGATCCTTCACGTTCAGAATATTTGATCACTTTACTTTCTGAACCCGTTTTCAGAAAAACGACTTTGATCCCAGACGTTTTGTTCTATACACCAACCTCTTCAGATCAGTCGTGTTTCTGATTTATATGTAAATTTAATTAATGCACTTTCTGAATAAGCCCGGCCGGACAATGGCCGTCTTGGTTTAAGTCGTGTAACCTTCCGCGTACGTCTGCAATCTGATGAGGCGCTGGTGCGAACGGCTTCCTTATCACCAAACCTGGCTGCAAATTATGCAAACATTTGGTTCATTTTCAACAGCAGCGAATGTAAAACGCCCTCTTATAGAGTTAAAGCCACTTTTAAATACCTTTTATAAACCTCCCATTTTCTGCAAGAATTGTGCTAAATCTCTAGTGGTTGATAGTATTTCACTGGGTTTCTAAAGTGGTATGGGTGACATGGTAATACATTTGCATTGTGCTCAGTAATTATTCTTCAAGGTCTTTCTCAGTCAGCTGCTTAAGAATGTGTTTAAACTGTACCAGCATTGTGGGACGCGCATGGTCAGTCTGTATTCAGACTTTTTCTTTTGTTAAATATTTCAACACCATGATAGTTCCCTCATTCATTTTTTGTATAGCAGGAGGGGAAAAAAAGAAGTGTTTTACATTATGTAAATACGGGAATGGGCTCTGTAATCTCACGTATGTTCATTCATTATTGCGCACCCTGAACTCAGCTCTGCCACCTCCATTTTGGCATGGTTTGAATGTGGCCCTCTCCTGCTGAAGTCAAGGGTTTCTTTTGGGTGAAGTGTTTGCCTGGTTCTGTCCTCCATTTTGCTTTATGTTACTGTGGAGACCCATGTAGCAACGGGCTTGTTAAGTAGGGGTTGCTTTTTATAACATTTGGAGTCCACATGAATTGTTTTGTTTGACTTTTCAGTGTGTCTGTATTAGTAGAGAAACCGTTCAAATGGACCACGTTGCACGGTTCAACACCGAAGACACGGTATGGGAAAAAAAAACTGGCTGAACTTTCAGTCTGATTGGAGACGTGTTAGACGTGGTCACTTGAGGGCTCTGGACGTGACACATACGATGACTTTTTGTTAGCTATACCACAGAGCGATGACTGTTCAGCGACTGCTAAAAAATGGCTGCCTTTTAAAGCCAGGTTGTAAAAACGGTTTGCAGGCACGATGGTTAGACGTGCAAGTTACACAGCTGCATGGTTATGGTTGTGGGGTGAGTAGTTGTGTGTTTTTGTACTTTTAAAACATACTTGGGGAATTAAGTCACACCTGTCACTAAATGTGTGCTACACAATGGTTCAGCTCTTTTGTTTGCCTTTTCAGATCTCTGCAGGAAACGCTTATCACTGTGCCGGTAATATTTACTGCTACGGTCCATCTGAAAATGTTAACAAATAGGCTTTTGTCTTCGTTTTTTAAAATACGGCCGTATCACGTTCTCCAGAGTCGCACATGTAGCCTTACGAATGCATGGCACGAGTGCGGGCAGCGCGCTCCGTTTACTGCCGAATTTATGCCCGTGCAGCCTGGTAATTCACAAGTTTTATTGTTTCGGAAACGTGTTGACGCCTGTGTGCTTCGTAGAGTCAGACCGTTGTAATTGTGGTAATTGTAATTACTTTACTGTGGCAACCCAGAGAGCGGTAAGGCCTGATGTTATTAACTTCTGAGGGGTGTTCTTTACCATTATCTGGGCATTGCTCTCCTCATCTATGTCCCCTGTGCCAAATAAAAATGAAAACCAGTCACAACATACCCCAGGTGACCTTTCCTGACGTGCAGTCAGCTACATGGTTTGTAAGATGTTTAATTACCAAATGGCATAATCGTTACTCGTCTCATCATTAGGTATATAACATCAAGTGAATTACCTCCCTGGAGTGCCCTGTTTCACAGATCGATAATTTTAGTCAGAGCTGGAAGGAGCATTCTCAGTGATTCTGAGGACTTGGAATATAATATAGGCTACCTATAATGGAGAGCGGGAAACGTGTATTAATTATGCTTTTTAGGTTATGTCTGAATAAATGTAAATTAAGCCTGCACTGGAGATCCTGTCTGTGTTTAAACTTTAGGTTGTGCTTTGCTGAATCAGGGGGCTATGGGGAAAGATAAAGAAATGATTACAGTACAGATTGTTTTTGAAGGAGAATGTTGTGTCGTGTGTTATTTTTTTTATTATAGTTCAAACGTTTTAGGAACATGATTTCAGCAATGTTTTTGAGGGTTAAGCAAAGGAAGGTTTTTAATGACGCTTCATTTGGTTATAGCAGAGCTCAGACATAGGTCAGGCTGTTGCTAGGTGATGCTGTTACTTCCTGTTTGAAGCTACTGACCCCTCTTCACAAGTAACTTTGGCCCATTTCTCTTTGTTTTCCAGTTTAAAGACAATTCTTAGTCCTTATTATTCTCTTTTTTATTGCATAACACTAATGTGTCTTACCAACTCAGTCAGCAGGTCCTCACTAACGTCTTTCTGCTCCTCACTAACACACTCTGCTGCTCTACGTTAACGTCTTCCTCCTCCTCACTAAGACACTATGCTGCTCCTAACACACTGTGCTGCTCCTCATTAACACATGGTGCTGCTCCTCTCTAACACACTGTGCTGCTCCTCATTAACACATGGTGCTGCTCCTCTCTAACACACTGTGCTGCTCCTCATTAACACATGGTGCTGCTCCTCTCTAACACACTGTACTGCTCTTCACTAACACGTCTTTCTGCTCCTCCCTCACACACTTTGCTGCTCCTCTCTATAACACTGTGCTGCTCCTCATTAAACTGTCTTCCTGCTCATGACTAACACATCTTGCTTCTCACTAACACACTGTACTGCTACTATCAAATCAACTGTGCTGCTCTTCACTAACATGTCTTCCTGGTCCTCCCAGGTCACTCGCACACAGCTGCTCCTCACTAACACACGGTGCTGCTCTTCATTAACACAAGTTTCTGCTCTCCGCTAACACACTTTGCTGCTTCTCGCTGCACTGCTTTTTATTGTTTTCGTGCTTCTCGCTAACACACACTGTGCTGCTCTACACTAATACGTCTTCCTACTCCTCACTAACAGACTCTGCTGCTCCTCAATAAGACTCCTTCCTGCTCCTCACTAACACTGTGCTGCTTGTCATTTACACGTCTTCCTTCTCCGCACTAACACACTGTGCTGTTCCTTATTAACGTCTTCCTTCTCCGCACTAACACGCTGTGTTCTTCTCATTAACGGGTCTCCCTGCTCCTCAGTAACACACACCGCTGCTCCTCAGAAACACACTGTCCTGCTCCTTTAGTAACACATTGTGCTGCTCCTCATTAACATGTCTTTCTGCTCCTCACTAACACACTGTGCTGCTCCTCGTTAACGTCTTCCTGCTCTTCACTAACACACACTGTGTTGCTCATCATATTCACATCTTCCTGCTCCTCACTAACACACCACACAGCTGCCCTTTCACTAACGGGCTCTGCTGCTTTCCTGTTGAGACAATGCTGTAGGGAACATGTGAATATTAGTTATCATTTCTCTTCCCATACAGCCTCAGGCAGCCTGACACACTTCACATTCAAATCAGGAAAATACACACAGCCTCTTATCAAGCCATGCATGTGTTATTGGCTGTTGGGGCATCTTGTAAACCTTCACAGCAATGCTGTTTTCCTGTTAATTTTTGCCACTCAGAGTGCAGTCCGGCAGAGGTTCCACTCATCTATACGGAGCCATCAGCCTCGGCACGTCACGTTCGGCGCTCGCGAAGTCCTGAGGAACATCAGCACTGGATGGCACTGTTTCCTCTCTCTGCCCTTTCTCTCCAACGGAAGCAACAGGCTGCGGTTGAAAGTGTGAAAACCTGGAGCCTGCTGCACAGCCCATAACAAGTTGTTCCCTAATGCTGTGTTTTACACCTTAATGCACAGTGTCAGGGCAGCACAGACCTGTTACTCACCACTGTGTAATGCTGTGTAATGCACAGTGTCAGGGCAGCACAGACCTGTTACTCACCACTGTGTAATGCTGTGTAGTGCACAGTGTCAGGGCAGCACAGACCTGTTACTCACCACTGTGTAATGCTGTGTAATGCACAGTGTCAGGGCAGCAC